>OY856411.1:1197550886-1197908386 GCA_963693085.1 Alisma plantago-aquatica | reverse complement strand
TAAAGTCTATGTAGAAAAGAGTCAAAATAGTTGTTTGCAAGTTGCAACACACATGTAGAACGTGGCACAACCATAAAGCATCACCTTTAGATACATGGAGGACTAGAGAGTAGGATGCCCTGGTGATGTAGGACAGGCTCCGCCTTTACATATGACGGCAGGCGTCGTCGTGTCATTAGTTAGGCTTTCTTTCTAGCTTGCATTATTTTACTATGCCTTTTCTTTAATTTGGGCTTTTGTAAAGTCACATGGTTTAGTCCCACAATGGCTATCACCCTTTTAGTCTTTCTTTTAAAATCCTATAAAGGCTCTATTGCGTCTTTGTTGAAACACGGTTGATGAATGAGAATTATTCCTTTTAGTCTTTAGCCGTATTTCTTCTTTAATTCCGTAGATATACATTAAGTGGTATCAGAGCCTAACCCTAACCTCCCTTCGAGTTGTGCTCCTGCCCGCCGCCCTCTAAACCTAGTTTTCACCCTCTCCAACAAAATCTTGTCGCCGCCCTTCCCTGCCAGACCTAGCCGCCATCCACCGCAATTTGCTTCCAGCCGCAGCTTATAGCAGCAACTAGTCCTTGCTGCCGCCGTCGGTTGTTGCATATCTGTCGTCCGACAGATCGATGACGTCATCTTCTACATATCTATCGTCCACCATATCGACGTCATCGTCTGCTACATACCCGCCGCCATCCGCCAGATTGACGCTGCTAGTAAGAACCCACTGATATTTGACAGTTGGATCCGTACGGAGTCAAGGGGCAGATATCTTACTTCCTCCCGAGGTAGTTCTCTCCATCCATATCAAAGTCAAGGAAGCAATGATTGTCATCACTTTGGGTAAGATCTTTTCATTGTTTACTGTGCTTTTGCTTATCTTATGAAATATTAGTATATTCGCAAACGGGTCCATAGGGTTTACAGCCATATTGCCAAGTCCCACTTTTGTGAAAGGTTTTTCCCCTATTCTATGTGTCATTTTAGAATCATATTATTTGTCTGCAGTGTTTTCTTGAAAGATTGTGTTCATTACAGAACAAGTTTTCTCATTAACACAAAATAATTTTTTTGTTTTTCTCCTTGTGCAAATCATAATGTCGGGTCGTAGATCTAATAGCCCTATATTAGAACCCACTTCAAATGCAGCCCCTGAGTCCTCACAACCCGTGTTTACCCTAATATACCCTTTGGCCAAGCAGTCAATAATATCATGACGGAGGTTCGCACGATTTGCCAAACACATACACTACAGGCTGGGCAAAACTCAGCACCTTTTATGGGGTATGGGATGCCACTAATCCTGGAAATGCACCACAAAACCCCCTAACCCTACTACTCTACAATTTTGTCCACCACAACTCCGTGAGCCCCCTACCTACCACCTCTATGGAGAAGTTGATCTTTTAGCCGAAATTGATCCTTATTTACAACACCCATATGTGGAACCACACCCCTATCAACCACCCTACCATCACACATACCAAACCGCAACCCACAAGCACACTATGCACTACCACCACATGTGCCTTGTGCTCCATTTGTTCATGCACCTCATCACCAACCATGGGCTCCGCTGCAAGGCTCGCATCCTCCCATCGCACCTCATCCTCGAGCCCCTGACCGTGACGTTTTTCATAACCCCCCTCGTGGACTTGTTTTCCCCCACAACCCATATGGTCAATACCACCCGGGACCTCATCCACCACATCACAATGATTTCACTCGATGAGTTAAAATAGATGTCCCACTTTTGATGGTAAACTTGTTCCCAAAGTTTTTTTCGATTGGATTGCTAGTTTGGAAGATTATTTCAATTGGTATGGCATGACTGACGTTCAATGGATTAAGTTTTCCAAGATGAAACTCAAAGGGTCAGCCAAGCGATATTGGCAAGGTGTCCAACGCAACATGGAGCATACTGGTCAGCCTCCCATCCTCTTTTGGGATGAGATGAAGACTAAGCTATGTGAGCACTATGTTCCCGCCCAATACCAAAGACAACTTCTTTCTAACTAGATGGCCCTTAGCCAAGGGACATCATATGTTCAAGAGTACATAATGATTTGAGGCTAAGAACCGTTACATTCACAATGATCCTGATTGGCAACTGGTCGTTTGTTTCGTGCACCGTTTACACCCTAACATAAAATGAGAAATGGAGTTACAACAGTATGACTCCTTGGATGATGCTTTCAGTGTGCGCAAAAGGTAGAGAGTTATCTATAGCCTGCTTCTCGTGGTCCTTCCTTTTCTCATTTTGGGCAACGTACTCGCTCAACCAATAATCCTTCCATTACCCCAAATCACTCTACCTATCCCTCACCCCAACCACCTCTCCAGAGTACTTCAGCCCCTTCCTCCAGTATAGGCAAGGAGGTAATCATAACTCCAGTCCAGCTTCCTCCGCGAGGTCGTGAATGCTTTCATTGTCACAGCACGACTCACCTAGTTGCCCAATGGCCTCGTCGTGCTCTTTTTGTGTCCTCTGATTCTCCTGATACCACACCTGAGGATGACATTGAATATGAAGATGTTTTTCCTACCTCTGAACCTTCTGATGATGGTGTTGATTACGACTATGATTATGATCTGTCATATCTCCAGGTCATGCGTGGTTTAGCTGCCCCTACGGAAGGGGACGAATGGAAATACACCACCCCCTTCCAGACCTTCAAACACACTGGTAAAAGCTGCAAATAACTCATTGATGGTGGCAGTTCTTAAAACATCATTTCACCCCATGGATAGAAGCGCATGGACTTGCGCCCGGAGCCCCATCCTCAACCACATAAAGTTCATTGGGTGAACCAAATTAGCTTGCCCATCACCCAATGATGCCTTCTGCCCATCACTCTAGGTGCTTATTCAGACCACATTTGGTGTGATGTGTTGCCTATGGATGTTAGCCACGTCATTCTTGGTCATTCTTGGATTTATGACCAAGATGCCCACAATGAGGGACTTCCAATGTTTATACCTTCAAGCACAAGGGCAAACACATGATTACCGCCTACTCGATTCATCTCTCCTATGAAAAAGAGTCCCCCAACTGACCCCCATACCTCCAAATCCCAGCACTTTCTACACCTTGTCACCCGAAGAGAGTTGGAAGCCAGTCGCGAATTTGGATGCATGTATGTCCTATATATCAAAGAATTCACTCCTATCTCCGATTTTCAGCCCCCCACCACCAGAACTTGCCTCCCTTCTCGATGAGTTCGAAGACATGACACCCACAGACCTTTCTAATGAGCTTCCCCCTTTGTGTGATATTCAACATGAGATTGATTTGGTTCCAGGGTCATCGCTCCCTAACCGACCTCATTACCGTGTGAACCCAATTGAGCATGTTGAATTGAAACCCCAGGTTGATGCCCTCCTTCTCAAAGGATTCATTCGAGAGAGCAACAGTCCTTGTGTGGTTTCTGCTCTCCTTGTCCCCAAGAAGGATGGTAGCTGGAGAATGTGCATTTGGTTCCAGGGTCGTCGCTCCCTAACCGACCTCATTACCGTGTGAATCTGATTGAGCATGTTGAATTGAAACCCCAGGTTGATGCCCTCCTTCTCAAAGGATTCATTCGAGAGAGCAAGAGTCCTTGTGTGGTTTCTGCTCTCCTTATCCCCAAGAAGGATGGTAGCTGGAGAATGTGCTTAGATCATCGACCGATCAATAAGATCACTGTCAAATATTGTTTCTCTATACCACGTCTTGACGACATGCTTGATCTATTGACGGGATCAAGTAATTCTCCAAGATTGATCTCCGTAGCGGTTACCACCAGATATGTGTTAAGGAGTCTCGTGAATGCAAGACTGCCTTTAAAACACCAGATGGATTATATGAGTTGTTGGTCATGCTATTTTGCCTATCCAACGCACCCAGCCCCATCATGAGAGTCATGAACCATGTGTTGCGGCGATTCATTGGTAGATTTTTAGTGGTCTACTTTGATGATATTTTGATTTTTAGTAAGACCAAGGACAAACACCTGACTCATCTCTGACTTATCTTTAACACACTTCACACTGAGAAATTGTATGTCAATCTAAAGAAGTGTTCTTTTCTTCAAGATAAAGTCCTTTTCCTTGGCTACATTGTATCCGCTACCGACATTGAGGCTGACCC
Organism: Alisma plantago-aquatica; assembly: GCA_963693085.1. Classification (NCBI taxonomy): domain Eukaryota; kingdom Viridiplantae; phylum Streptophyta; class Magnoliopsida; order Alismatales; family Alismataceae; genus Alisma; species Alisma plantago-aquatica. The sequence goes on along the minus strand of OY856411.1, from coordinate 1,197,904,261 downwards.
CGCCAAAGTCAAAGCTATCACTGATTGGCCCCAGCCCACTATGATCTTTGAACTACGTAGTTTTCATGGGCTGGCTACTTTTTATCGTCACTTTGTGCGAGGATTCAGCACCATTATGACTCCTCTCATTGAGTTAATGAAGTGTTATAAATTAGAGTGGACACCATCCGCCACACGAGCTTTTGAGGTTGTCAAAACTAAGTTAACTGAAGCTCATGTCCTTCACCTCCCGGATTTCTCACTTCCTTTTGAAGTATCTTGTGATGCTTCCGGTGTTGGCATGGGTGGCGTTCTGTGCCAAGAAGGGCACCCTATTGCCTTTTTTAGTGAGAAACTCAATGACGCAAAGCGTAAATACTCCACATATGATAAAGATATGTTGTTGTGCAATCTATGTGTCATTGAAGGCACTATCTTCTTGACCAAGAGTTCATCCTCTGGTCTGATCATCAAGCCCTTCACTTCCTGAATTCCAAAAAAAAATAGTGTTCGTCACGCCAAATGGTGTGAGTTTCTTCAGGAGTACACTTTTGTTCTCAAACACTGCTCTGGTGTTGATAACAAGGTTGTAGACGCTCTTAGTCGTTGCTTGACCACTGTTAGAATTATCCCACACCGCTGAGCTCTGGGAAAGGTCCTGAGCTTATAAGGTGTGTGGTTCCTTCACCCATTGCCAATTGGTTTTGGGTTGAATACCACACATTCTAATATGGTATCAGAGCGGACCCCACGAGACAAGTGTGAAGATCACACCCTACCTAAAAAAAAAAAAGAACAAGTGCAAGCACACAAAAGTGGCTGCACTTGAGGGGGGATGTTAGAATTATCCCACACCGCTGAGCTCTGGGAAAGGTCCTGAGCTTATAAGCTGTGTGGTTCCTTCACCCATTGCCAATTGGTTTTGGGTTGAATACCACACATTCTAATAACCACCCTACAGTCTATGAGCGTTGAAGTTATGGGCTTCGACCGTCTAAAAATCAATATCCCACCTGTCCTAACTTCGGAATTATACATTCCGACCTCGATAACACACTTGGCCAAGCTTCTGATTTTATCCTACGTGATGGCTTCTCTTTCGTGGCATGCAGTTATGTATCCCTTCCACTTCAGTTTGTGACTTTCTCATTTGGGAATTACATGTCGGTGGCCTCACTGGTCATTTTGGTAGGGATAAGACCACTGCTCTGGTGATTGATAGATTTTATTGGTCTTCCTACATTGGGATGTCGCTCGCGTCGTGTCTCAGTGTCGTACTTGTCAATTGGCCAAAATCAAAAGACAAACTACGGGCCTTTACACCCCTCTTCCTATTCCCCATGAGCCTTGGAAGGAGCTAAGTCTTCACGTGGCCACGACTCCGTGTTTATAGTTGTAGATCGTTTTTCTAAGATGGCCTACTTCGTTGCCTGTAATAAGACTTCTGACGCTTCTCATATTGCCCGCCTTTTCTTTAATGAGGTAGTCAAGCTACATGGTCTTCCCACCACTATAGTCTCTAACCGTGATGTGAAATTTGTTAGCTACTTTTGGAAGACTTTATGGAAAATCTTTAGTACCAACCACAAATTCTCTTCGGCATTCCACCCTCAAACTGATGGTCAAACTGAGGTGGTTAACAGGAGCCCGGGTAACCTCCTGTGATGTCTTGTGGGTGAACGTTTACGCAATTGGGACTTATTGCTACCTACTGCTGAATTTGCTTACAATAGTTCTATTAATCGGTCCACGGGGAAGAGTCCTTTTGAAGTTGTTAATGGTTACAAGCCCCGTCAGCCTATAGATCTCTGACCTATGTCCACTACTAACCGACCTTCCCACACTACTGAGACCTTTTCCCAGTACATTCATGATTTGCAAGCCGAGATTCGCCAAAAACTTACTTTGTGTTATGAAAACTACAAGCTTTCTGCAGATGCACACCGCAGGTTTCAAGAATTTAATGTGGAGATTATGTGTTAGTACGCGTGCGTCCTGAACGCTACTCCAAAAATTCTTTCAAGAAGTTTCATGCCAGAGCGTCAGGACCTTTCCAAATACTTAGTCGTCATGGACTCAATGCTTATGTACTGGATTTGCCAGCAGATTGGGGCATTAATGCAATATTCGATGCGGAGGATCTTTCTCTGTATCGTGGTACATTCGAGGCCCCTCCACCACCAGCGGCAGGTTCTACAGATCGTCACTGTGCTTCCCCGCCTTCAGCAGTTATACCTCCTTTGCCTCGACTACCTCAGCAACCGCCCGAGCGCATCGACACTGTCTTGGATGACCAGACCATCCTCACCAGCCAGAGCATCGTACGTCGTTTCTTGGTTCGTTGGATAGGTCGTTCTCTAATAGACACCACATGGATCACCGAGGAGGAATTTCACCGCATTGATGCAGATCTTCTTGAGCTCTACCTCAACACTAACTCGGCGGAGTCGAATCTTTTGCAGCAGAGGAGAGATGATGTAGGATAGGCTCCGCCTTTACACATTTACGAGCGTAGGCGGCGGCGTGCCATTAGTGAGGCTTTTTTTCTAGCTTGCGTTATTTTATTATGCCTTTTCTTTAATTTGGGCTTTTGTAAAGTCACGTGGTTTAGTCCCACATTGGCTACCGCCCTTATAGTCTTTCTTTTAGAAGCTTGTACAGGCTCTATTGCGTCTTTCTTGAAACACAGTTGATGAATTAGAATTATTCCATTGTCTTTAGCTGTATTTCTTCCTTCATTCCGTAGATATACATTACCTGGGGTGTTGTGCAACTTTAAGCCACCGGGCAACCTAATCGTCGCATTAGTAACCTGTCAAAAAGGGGTCGTGTCTTGTAAATTACTGTTAAATAGAGATAGCCTATTGTAGTTGCAAAGAACTTGCATAATAATGTTCTTGTTGTTGCTGGTTATCGAAACCCAAAACTGCATTATGAAAAGAGAGTGAGGATGGATGTTGAGGTAAGAAGGGGGGTCTCAATAGTGGTTCAAAGATTGGTCATTGATGCAGATGATATTGTTCTAGTAACCCAAGAACTACGTGACTATCATTCTCTGAATCCTGAGATATTTGATTCACTAGCCATCGCAGCTTTGCAGGATACACATCCTAGTAAGTCTCAATTCTTGGTTCAAATTTAGCACTATATGTTTCTACTATATTAATGTATGATATTTTGAATTCACAGGGATGTGGTGGGACATGTATGGAGGCAAGCTTAAGATTTTACAGAAGGTGACTATTCGTATATTAAGCCAACCTTGTAGTGCATCCGCATGTGAAAGGAATTGGAGTGACTTTGATGCAGCACATACAAAAAAGAGGAACAGGCTTGATCCAAAAAGGTTGGAAAATTTGGTATTTGTAAGGATGAACATGCATTTGATGAAAACTTCCAAGGCAAAAGAAGTTGCAGATACCAAGCCCATTGATTTTGACAAAATTGATGCATTTGTGTGTAACATTGAGGATGCACATGGAGATGTTGAAGATGAAGGACTAGATGAAGATGATACTGAAGCCGGTTTGGGTGATCATTTAGAGACAAATGATGATTCAGATGACCTTGATTTAGTTTTAGATGACGAAGAATAACCTTGCATTCTAAATATTTTGTTGACATCTAGTTCCTCAGTTATTTTTGTGGCCAGTTCCTCTATGATCGTGTGGCCAATTACTTTTATCATATTCAGGACTCATATCATCATAGTTGTCTTCATGTAATATTCTATAATTCTTTTTTGAGATTGAGAACATGTTATTTGACTTGGTTATTGGGACGTTGTCATTGGATCAATATGTGTATCATGTCATATACATTATATATATATATATATATATTATCCGAATTTTTCCCGAATAGTTGACCGAACTTTTACTGAATTCTTACCGACTTTTATCCGAATTTTCCGCATCATTTCCGAATGCCGGATTTTTCAGCCTCGTCGAATGATTGCCGAATGCCGAATTTGTGACTATGCATGTGTCAAATACATGGAGTACAAGTAATGAGGGTGTCTGACGATAGATCAGCAAACATTGAAGACTATGAAGTCAAATCAAGAGATGAATAAGTAAAGAAAGTAGCTTGGAAAGACTGGCAATTAGAGAAGACCTCACAGGAACAAACAAGTATAAAATATGTAGGGTAAAATGACTTTCACTTGTCTTAGCTCTTCCTCTTTACTCCCTCAGATCCTAACATGAGCCTAAGAGAATGGCAAGGCAAAAGTAGGAACACAAGATTGGAGACAACCCTTATAAGGAAAGGAAAAGAAAGAATAAAAGGATATGTACTTGGTGAACTGCGTTAGGAAACAAGTGGACTCTCCACAACATATCTTATAAATAACAAGTATGGTAGACTTCAAGGAGATTTGAGAGAGAACCAACATAAACACATTGGATCGTGTCCTTTCAGAATGAAGATTATGTACCTATTAAACATGGACTTGCACAAGAGATGTGATCCTAATAACATCTCAAAAATGGAAACATAAGCAACTTACTTTATATCATGGACAGGAAGGACTGAGTGTTATATATTGGGACAGCTAGCTAAACACATTAAGTCAGTAGGAACCAAGTTGGAGTAATGACATATATTATATAGTCAAATATAACTTGCCAAACACAGAGTGACGAAACCCTACTAAAAGAAACATAAAACCAGACCATTAACATGGCACTTGATACCATAAGTGACAGACATGAGGTTCACCTTATTCTTTCCATCTTTGACCAATATATAGGGTGTGAGCACTCTCGTGTTTTGATAGACACATAGCAAGCGGTAGTTGTCATATTAAAGGGAGCATACCACCACAATGTAACCAACAATCACCACAGTTACTATGTTTAGAAGCCAACCACAGCTACTTTGCTTGGGAGGAAGTAGGCCGAGAGCAAGGAACTTAATGACCGATACCGATGCCGTTTCGACAGCTTGGATATAGATATTTACCGGTATACCGACGGAAATATCGACAGATGCAATCCTGGCCATATCGACGCCAAAACGAACGAATTAAATCATGAAATTTTACAGGCGCGGTCTCAACACCTAGATGCAACGTTTTATGATAAAATTCTATATTGGGTATGTGGGGGGGGTCAATCATGTGGGAGGTAAGGAATCTGTCCTATTTTTCGGAGATTTCGATGACAAAATGCAAGAATTAAGATCTGAAATTTTACTAGCACAATCCATAAACTCATGTTTAGACACTTGTGCAATAATATTCAATTTACAACAAACATATAACAACATAGTAAATTACTAACTCACATCAGTTATATGTTGAGTGGCGTTGGTTCTCTATACATTATGTTGTTGATATGGGCCACATATTGCTCCCATGTCATGTAACTTCTGTAAGACTTGTTGTATGAAACAACATGCTCCTCATACACTTCAGGATTGAAAAACTATATCATCCCAAACTTTGGAAAATGTTCTTCCAAATCTTTGAGATATTTTTCCTTAGTTGCTGAAATTATTGGAGGTTGAGTAGAAGCAGGAGGAGGTGCCCATGCTCGAGGAGCTTGATGTTGAGGAGCTTGAGGTTGAGTAGAAGCGAGAGGAGGTGCCCCTACTTGAGGAGCTTGAGGTTGAAGAAAAGGAGGTTGTAATGGTACACCGGCAATAGGATAAACTGTAGTATGCCCACCACTCCATGTTTGACCTCCATCACCAGAGTATGCTCCGGTGTTCACCCGAAAGCATCCATAAGGGCTACGGGCAGAGTATCTTCGTGATATCCTAAGCCTACTTCGAATCTTGGTGGTGGTTCAACTTGATATCCAGAATACCCATGTTGGGACTGAGATGGGTATGGAAGTGTCTGCCAAAATAACATATCTCCAAATGAATGCTGAGATTAAGAGTCAGATATGCTCATGGTATCCATTAAATCAGCAAGATTAGAATAATAGTCACTTTGACTCTAATATTGTGGTTGTGGTGGAGGTGCACCGCTGTAATCTTTCCCAGTTCCAGTTTTTCTCCTTTGAAATGTTTTATCAGCCATGGGATATTCCTGTTCTGGTGGAGGTGCAGCCCTAGTAACATGAGTAACATAAGGCCGGTCATCATTTTGAGGATCAATAGTTGGAGGATATTCTGGAGAGCATTGGTTGCGATTATCACCATCATAGCCACCATCATCAGACTTAGATTTAGAACCAGATGTAGAAGAAGAAGAATCTGAGCTACCTAATTGTTCTTCCACTTCTCTATTGATTTTCATATCATTATTAACATGTGCAGCTTCAGGATCAAGTCTTTTGTGGCGGGGTTAAAATAATAATATCATCACCATTAGTACAGAACTCCTCCTTGGCTATAGTTTCGAAGATCTCAAAAACTTTCTTTGGATTTTGTTGATGACAGAAGACGTGAGATTCGATACCACATCGCTTTGGCTGAGTTTGGGTTCAGCGCTATTGAACATCAGTGTCAACGCTCTTGAATCTTCCTTAACCCAAAGGTCATATGCCTGCTTAGTTTTGTCATCTCCAGCTTTAACAGGTGCAGGGGAAACAATAATAAGATGAAAATATCCCCCTTGTGCCTTGACATATAACTCGAATGAGACAAACTATGACAAACTCGATTTTTAGAGTTTTATATTCTAATATGTCTCTGAGGTTTTCCCCAGTTATGGGCTTTAGGCCCTCAATGAAGACCAACTAAAAGTATTCCAAGAATAACACAAATATGCGGGCCAAGATAGAAGATAGAAATATATGATGATGTAATATGTGTGATTAGGAGCCAATCTTTGGTTATTTTATTTCTTTGAAGTTTTGGTGTATCTGAATGACCTAGAAGTTGGCCATGAAGCTTATAATCATGATTTAGAGCTATAGGAAAGATTTTAGATTTTTGGAGATCGTATGAATAATGATAAAATTGATATAGGACAAAAGTGATGTCTTTTTATGATATTTTATTTGGGTGGTTAAACAAATTTAGTTTTGGATGAAACTTGGTGGACAGAGTCGTTTTGATGATATTGAAGCTTGAAAAAAAATTCCAGACCAATTGTAGCTCGTTTGATGGGTCAAATAAATTATATGAGAACTATGGTCGAACTGGATTTAATGGTTCAAGTCATTGACATTATTTCAATCAAACAGTAAACTTTAATATCTTGAGTTTCCGTTATCCGAATGATGTAAAATTTGTAATAGAGACTTCTGAGTATGAATGGTAATCTATTTTATGCCTTTCAAGGAAAGATATGGTAAATAATTTATTTGAGGGGTCAAACGATTTTATTTTTACTTTGTTTTTGTTCAAGATGTAGATTACTTGGATATGAAGCAACGCCCAAAATTTGAATGCATTTTGAGTCACGATTTAAAAGATATAAAATTTTGATATTTGGATTGTAGTTGTCTGAGTAGGTGATTGATTCATTTAATACGTGACATCAATTTGTCAGAGCCCCCTAGTTTCTATCTTGGGTGCCCCTCTAAGTTGTAGTGTGTACAACAGCAATTGGATAACGACATAATGCCCACAAAGTTGTCTTCAACCTTGCACCAAAGATGGATACAAGGCTTTGTAGTCTATTTCTTCCTCTGTCTCTCTCCACGCCACATCTCTCATCCGTTCTGCTCGATTCTTCTTCCATCAAATTTGTCTCGTCATTATGAATCTTTTCAATACCTTGAATAGGCATTTTTCATGCTAAAATGTCACTTTGTCATGGAACCGCCGCCATTGTTTCCCACCATGAAAACCTCTTAACTCTATAACCATAGATCTACCCCTCACCCTATAAAAACAACCCCAATGACTCTAAAGCTTCACCCTCGACCCATAGCAGCATTTTTTGCCGCCTACACACCCCACAACCCGTCTTTTTCCCTCGTCATCGTAATACTGAAGCAGTAGTGCCGCCAAGGGTTTTCGACCCCCTCTCTACCATCAGGTATCTCGCCATGGGCAGCCAGCACCTTTGTAAGGCTCATCGCCCTCTTCCTCCTTCCCTTCCTCTCCAGCAACATGCACAACCGCACGGCGGCGTTAAGCATTGGGGGTCGGGAGCCCCACATACAGCGGGGCGCAGGCGTTTTGCCACCGCGAGGCCAGTCGTGGGCCGCTTGGTTGACCAGCCTCCGACCAAGTGCGGGCAGTGAACAACCGCTTTAGGTGCCCCTCTAAGTTGTAGTGTGTACAACAGCAATTGGATAACGACCTAATGCCCACAAAGTTGTCTTCAACCTTGCACCAAAGATGGATACAAGGCTTTGTAGTCTATTTCTTCCTCTCTCTCTCCACGCCACATCTCTCATCCGTTTTGCTCGATTCTTCTTCCATTAAATTTGTCTCGTCATTATGAATCTTTTCAATAGCTTGAATAGGCATTTTTCATGCTAAAATGTCACTTTGTCATGGAACCGCCACCATTGTTTCCCACCATGAAAACCTCTTAACTCTATAACCATAGATCTACCCCTCACCCTATAAAAACAACCCCAATGACTCTAAAGCTTCACCCTCTACCCATAGCAGCAATTGTTGCCGCCTACACACCCCACAACCCGCCTTTTTCCCTCGTCATCGTAATACTGAAGCAGCAGTGCCGCCAAGGGTTGTCGACCCCCTCTCTACCATCAGGTATCTCGCCATGGGAAGCCAGCACCTTTGTAAGGCTCATCGCCCTCTTCCTCCTTCCCTTCCTTTCTAGTAACATGCACAACCGCACGGCGGCGTTGAGCATTGGGGGTCAGGAGCCCCACACACAGCGGGGCGTAGACGTTTTGCCACCGCGAGGCCAGTCGTGGGCCGCTTGGTTGACCAGCCTCCGACCAAGCGCGGGCAGTGAACAACCGCGGGCCAAACATGTGAGGTAGGCCAGGCACTTGTCGGCCAACCGAATGGGCTAAGCCCAATAACAAAAAATCGGCCCACTCGCAGACTATCTTTTCAAGGTAGTTATCCTATCTTAATTTGATCATAGCTACTACTAGGATGATCCGATTAAGGAATATATATAGTCTATTTTCATTAAAAAAAACTTAGAGGAATTCAATGGAACTACTCTCAAGACCTGAATCTCGTTCTAGTTCTACTTTGATATTATAAGATGAACCCTTACGGTTATGTGACAATGTTTAATTGATCAAACATCAAGATTATTATTTCAAAAGTTTAGATCTATCCTATTCAATAACTTTTAACCTCTAGCAGCCTAGATCTACTCAAAACTATATCTAGATTCATTCTTACCTCCATGTGATACTTTTTGCTCATGAAAATCATATGAAATTTCATTATTACTGTCTAATCTTAATCTTATGATTATTGAATCGAGGAATGATCAAACCTTGTGATCTAGTCCTTCTAAGATCATGAAATACTATTTTGTGGAATCTAATATTGAATTCTGATCTAGAATTGACAAGTTGACCATACTGACTATGATTTAGGGCAAAGTCATATTATGAACTAAGTGTGGAAGTTGATGCTAGTCTTAAAACCTCAAAACATGTAATCTTGATCATGGATGAATACCACACCTAAAGTTCACTAATAAGACTTAAAAACCTACATGGTCATTTTGACCCCTTTATATTGAAACTCCTATTTTGATGCATGTGTACTTGTTTACATGCCAAGACGTAATAATTTGACTTGACTTACTCAAGATCATACTCTAAACTAGAAGGTACGCTTTATCCTCGTATTGACCTTCATTATGATATTGTTTGTTGTGTATTATGTATATGAGTCCATATGCTTGGCTACTCTACTTTGTTTGAGCTACGTCATTCTTATTGAATAGTCATTTGAATTTCTTAAATTTACTTTGACAAAACTTGAAACATAAGATAATCTCCATTATATGAACGTCATCTTACCTTGATGCACCTGCCTAATCTTGGGAGTAACGGCGCAAGCCTTCGTTTACTTTTTTGCACATGTCTGCATCTTGGGGTAAGGGTGCAAGCCTTTGTTTACCTTGTTGCACCTTCATGTATCTTGGGGTAAGGGTGCAAGCCTCGGCTTACCTTGTTGCATCTGCCTTTGGGTAAGGACGCAAGTGTTGGTGCATCTTCCCGCATTGTTAGGGTAAGGCCACACTTTTGGAAGGTACCTTGGTGTTCTTCAAGTAGTTATGACTGCTTGGACCCATCCTACGGGACATTGGCCCTGACATTGGCCCTAGTGGAGATGTCTTTTTTAGTATAACAGAAATTTTAAATAAAAGATGCTTGATTTTGTACTATTAAGTTTCTTGACTTTTTTTTCGTTCTTGTGGTTTTATATCACTTTTGGCCAAGCACTATATTCTTTAAACATATAGTTTCATTTTGACTTTAAAAGTGTACCAATGTATTGCATTGATTGTTCCTGATTTCCTTGATTTCAGGTTTATACTAATTGCCCAGATCTGCTTCCACTAATATGAAATAACTCCAAGAAGTATGCCAAGCTTCACAAACAAGAACATCATGGGATATAGTAAAGCTCATAAGATCTAGTGGCTAGCTTTTAGTTTCAGTTTATGTATCTTTCATATCATGTTGCCTTTGGGCCCCTTTGTAAACCTTTTGGTTCAAAATCATTGGAATGGGATATTAATTCCTAATGTATATGCCAATGTGTTATTTCCTTCGAGCCGCCTAGGGATGGACGCTTCAATCCCTCTACCATTGTCTAGGCAGTGGGATTGGGATTGGGTAAGAACGGTGCCGCGACACAATCCATGTATGTAGTTAGATTAGTCAAAACTTGACAAGTGTAACACAAAAAAGGGAAGGCATTTGTAGAAGTCATGATGACAGATTTGTGTGATGGAAGACGCAGAGAAGTAGCAGAAGTTAGAGAGGTGCGAAGAAACACGCCTAGCAGCAGTAGTAGAAATAGAAGACCCAAGGCATGGGCAGAAAAATGAAAAGGGACCTACGTTATAATGTCATTTTACTACAACATGTGACCTAGGCAGAAGAGAGGAAACACCCCCGAGTGAAAAGTAAAACCTGGTTGGCAAGGTTTAGGGTTTTCAAAAGATAGATAGGACATTAGGGAAGGTCGGCAGAAATATACAGAGGTTGTGGTTGGAGAAGAGTACGGCAGAGGTTACTAATGATGATAGGGATTTTTGGTGGTGGTTGCGGTAGACGGGAAAGGGTGTAACAGTGACGGCTATGGGTGGCAGGGAAGGCGATGGATGTTGTGGGTGAGGGGAGGGTGATGGCGACTATAAGGTGAGAGTGGAAGGTTGGCAGCGGTTGCTGGAAGAGGTGGCAGCTGGATGGTGGAGGGTTGGTCGCAGGTGGATGGTGGAGGGTTGGTCGCAGCTGGTAGAGGGTGAAAGGAGAAATGGCGGCCGGAGGGTGGAATATGGGAAGCAGGGATGGGAGGGTGGAAGATGGCAGCGGCGACAGAATGGTGGAAGCTGAGTTGTACGGGCGGGCGCCTAGGCGGCGCCTAGGCGCGCCCAGGCGGCCCAAGGCTTGCCCATATCCAGGTGCCCAGGATTTCTACTGAGACCAGGCGGTCTAGGCGTTCGGGCGGCCGACTAGGCGGGCCAGGCGGCCGACCAGGCGTGCGGCCCAATTCTGCTGATAAAAAAAAGGCTTCAAGCCCAAAAAAAAGGATAATTAAATTGTAAACTGAAAAGGAAAACTGATTACAAATTGTTCGTGTGCTTCGTATTAGTCATCCAGTGATATTAATTTGGGGATTCATCATTTAATGTAGTGATTTAGAAAATAATAAATCCTCTACTGATTTGTATGTAATTATTTTTTGGTTTGTATTAGTGATCCACTTATATGACCTTTAGGATTTGTATCTCCTTATTACTGATTTAGCAAATACTTAATCATGTAATCACTACTCAATTATATTTATTGATCGACTGATTTATATACGTTGGTTTACTGATTTAGGAAATATTTAATCATGTACTCATTACTCAATTATTTTTATTGATTAACCTGATTTATAATTATATACATGTTGGTTTACTGATTTGTATGTATTTATGTATTCCTTTGCATTAGTGGTTGACTGTTATGAAATATTTAATCATGTACTCAATTATTTTTATTGAACAACTGATTTATATACATTGGTTTACTGATTTAGGAAATATTTAATTATGTACTAATTATTTTTATTGATCAACTGATTTATAATTATATATATCTTGGTTTACTGATTTTTTATGTATTTATGTATTCCTTTGCATTAGTGGTTGACTATTATGAAATTAGGGATTTGTATCTCCTTGTTTACTGATTTAGGAAATATTTAATCATCTACTCAATTATTTTTATTGATCAACTGATTTATATACATTGGTTTACTGATATAGGAAATATTTAATAATGTACTCAACTATTTTTATTGATCAACGGATTTGTATCTCCTTATATACTGATTTAAGAAATATTTAATCAGTGACTCAATTATTTTTTTAATCATGTACCAATTTTCTTAATCATGTACCAATTTATATTTATAGATGAACTGATTTAAATGTATTATTATACTGATTTGTATGTATTTATCTCTTGGTTTGCGTTAGGGATCGAGTTATAAGAATTTTAGGATTGGCATGTCCTTATTATCTTATTTAGCAAATATTTAATCATCTACAAAATTATATTTATTTGTGAACTGATTTGTATTTATTATTTTACTGATTTGAATGTATTTATGTATTGGTTTGCATTAGTGGTCGACTTATATAAATTTAGGATTGGAATATCCTTATTATCTTATTTAGCAAATATTTAATCATCTACAAAATTATATTTAATGCATATCTAATGCTTTTGCTGCTTTCTTCCACTATTGGTAATTTGGTAGCATATTGATTGCATAGCTATCATGTATATTTATATGTGTAAGGCTGGTATTTTTTTAGAAATTTTACATATATTTGATAAAATAAAAAATCTATCATAACGCCTGGAAATGCCTAGGCGTCTGCCTGGGCGCCTAGGCTGTCTGGGCGCCCCCCTGGAACGCCTGGACGCCTGGCCGCCTATACAACCGTGAAGTGGGAAGTGGCGACGGAGAGATGGTAGGGGCAGCGACAGGTGGGTGGCGACTTTTAAAGAAGGAAGGGGGTTGGTTGGGAAAGAAGGGGAAGCAATAGTATTAGGGCAAGGGGAAGAGGGAAGGAAATGGGATGGCGGCAGTAGTGGTAGGGGAAGCGGAGTAATGGGTGGGAACTGGGAAGGGAAGCAAGGTTAGGGCTGGCTATGGGGAATCGAACCGCTCTGATGCCATGTGATAAAATAGGGTTTATTGAGTTGGATAAAACAATTACAAGACCTCTCTTTGAAGAGGATAAGAGAGGAAGACTAATTACAAGAATAAGCAACATGGGATAAAACTAAAATGAAAAAAATAACAGATCACATAAAACATAATAAGACATAGCACAAAGCACTAAATATGTTGACATTTGTAAATATATATACACACATATAGAACATACATGTATAATTATATGTTTACATCATGGTGCAAAGACTTCGATTTCACTTTGCCAGGTGTGAAAGTGAAAGTTTGTGGAAACTTTAAGGAAGTTTCGAGGAGGTTTAGACGCAAACTTCGATGCCGTTTTTTGAAGAAAATGATGTGAATTTGAAGGAAACTTTGATTGAAAACTTCTTATAATGTTATACCTTTATCTTATATATGTTAATTTAACACAAAACACGATTCATGACCCTCTAGCCCTAGGTAGATTGATAATACAACATTTTTCTTCCAAGGGTCAAATGTGCAATACACATACAAATACAGTTCACCATATGTATTCTATACAATATACGATCAAATAGTAGTCACAACACCCTCTCTAGAAAAGAGTGGCAACAACAAACATAGGAGTTAATATTAGAAGTTGTGAAGTGGGTTGGAGGCGATACTTATGCCTTATATGACCTCTAGCTCACTAGTTAGGATTAATGTTTTGGGCCTTCTCAACTTTGCCCCAACTTCACCAACTTTGAGGAATCTTTGACAACTTCAGAGAAGTTGAGACAAAAATACACAAAAAAGTCAACTTTGTCGACATCAGTAGAACTTCACCCCAAAGTTTGGACAAGGCCGAAGTATTTGGGATATGACTTCGCCTATGGTCGAAGTTCGAAGTTTCGGTGGAATTTCGCCAAAATTCATCGAAGTTATGTTCCATGGTTTACATATTAATATATATAGGTGTAACATTTTATTTTTAAATATATCATGTTATCCTCATATGTAACTAATTTATTAAAAAAATCAATACTGTGTATGCACCCACATCCGGCATATACTCTACGCACAACCCTGGCTGAACACAAACCGCATACAGCTTTTTTGAACATTGATCTCTCTATCATGTTCATACAACTTGACCTCTTCTCAACATAGCCTTCTCCTACCTCAAGCCAGAACAACTGGTGAGCAATAAGGCTATGGCTAACTAGACATGTTTGGGCATTGGTATCCACACAAGGATGGCTTGTTAGTTCAGTTGAAGGGCCTCCAATGCAACAATCCGGGTTTGAACCCAGGAAACTATCCTTGATTTACCTCCCCATCACACATCCCAGGGGTTTTTGTGTTTTTTGGGGCAGCATGGCAACAAGAGTGTCACCAACCGAATGGTTGTTCCAAAAAAGATATTGTCTAGGCTAGACCTAAAAACTATGATAATATGATTTCACGATCATAGAGGATGCTGAAAGACTCAATTAGAGAAGAGCAAATAACATGGATTTCAAGACAAAAACAAGAACACAATGGAAATGAATGCATGTATCATAAGACTGATGACTCATGGAAGCAACCATAGCAGAAGAAGTGCTGTTATTGTAAGCGTAGTTTTATTTTGAAAGGCAAAAAGTACTCGTTGGTAGAAGGTCATATGGCCTCAAATATATACTACAATCTCTTCTCAGAGAAGATCGAGATTGAGAAAACTAAGATAACATACTTCAGCATGCACTTCGCGTTTGAAAGGTGCAACCATATGAAACAGCCTTTCGCAAAGAGATATATCAATTTGGTGTTGTCTTCAAAAGGAAGAATTGCTTTGACTTGGTAAATTGTAGGCGTAGAGATGACACCACTGTGATGCCATACAAGCACCCCTCAAAGAATCAATCGAAAGACCCCCTAACAACCAGAGAGCATAAAGCTCTAGTCAGGAGAAGAAAATCCCAAATCCCAATCAGCATAGCAGAAATGATTCTCATAGGAAGAGAGGTGTTATGGAAAATATGAAAACTGAAACAAACGGACCAGGTGAAGGCATTCAGTTGAAATCGCTGCCTACATCGTTGATAGGAAGAAATTTGGAGACTAGATCCAGAAGGACACAGAGGAAGGGTGGCGTATGCCACTCCCCCTCCCCTAAGCGTCAATTTCTTTGGGCAGTGGTGACAGATCCAATCTTAAGAAGCACAATGTCAAAGAATGTTGAAGTCTAGATTTTCTGAAGGATGCTTTGATACTGTGAAACAAAAATTATGAAAGGAAGATCAACACTGTAAATGCTTTTCATAATACTATGTAACCCACAGACCCTACATATAGGGAGCGGCATGTGGACCTAACATAGAAATAACCAACTAGTAGACATGTGTCCTAGGCCCACTAGTACTAACGCAAAATAACCTAGACACCGTGAACTAAAATTTCAATGATAACTCTTGACATGATATATACAAACATTACAATTATATGTTGGGATGCAGTGCTGAATTTATCTCAATCACAAAGACAACGGGCTCTAAATAAAGCTTTCCTTTATCAAATACATTATAACTAAAGCCTAACTTTGTCAAGAAAAAAAAAGCAGTGCTTTGTGTGGTATAGGAACCAAGTAACATCTAACTAAGTGTATATGTAAATGTTTCCAGGACTAAACAGAGGATCTGATGCTTACATTTTACAAAGAAAGTAAAAACTAAAAACTCAAAAATACAAAGAAAAACGTGCATTGAAAACTTTCCAACTGAACCTAGCAACTCCTCGTTGATGGTAAGACAAACACAACTAAGATGGCAAATCTCACATCAAAGATTAAATTCAGATGCACGTGCCTCAGTTTAGCCAGAATGCTCATGTTTTCAGAGATTTGAATATCAGAAGTCTGATCCCTTAGCAATTACTTAAAATGCAGAAGAAAGTTTTTTCAGGCAGTCAATATTGTGTCGTCACGAATTTATTTCATTGTAAGAGATTGAAGCAATCAAGTTAATGAGCTATTTTGCATCAATGCATAGAGTATGATCATCAAAGATGCTTACCTTCGAGATTCCACAAGGGGACGCTGCTCAGAAATATTTTCTGAACTAAAATTGTTGTTACCGTCATAGCTGCAAATAAGAGAGAGCCCAAATCTCATCAGAATCACATGATATACATGAAAAAATTACTCTATTGATACGTGCATCTTTGATGTACAGTTTGAGGAAAAATTATACTACAGGAAACCTTGTGCTTCAAAAGCATAGATTGCCATCATCATCCTCAGGCTAGAAGAAACAAAAGCAAAATAAATCTAAAAGAATCAACACTTCCAAATGGTCGAATGAAATTAAAACTTTTATGTGCCCAGCAAGGAGTCAAAATGTAGGAGAATTTCTCCATCTTAGTTGATGGATTTACGGATTTTTATATTCCCAGTAAAAAATTTATCCAGATTTAATGGTTTCCTTTATCTGTATTTCCTTTGATGTATAATGTTCTGGAGTTTAAACAAACTAATGGAGTTTAAACAACCACGTCAGCGCTATTGTAGCTACACATTATTCGGCAATTGGGGGTTGAGTGGGTCCTATTTCGGGTCAATTCGGGTCGGTCCAAAAATGCTAGAGACCCAAATCCGACCCAAAAATAATTTCTGGTCATACCTGCTCAACCCAAACCCGAAATTCCTATTTGTGGGTCCAACCCAATATACGCGGTGGATCCAAAAATACCATGTTATATGCAAAGCCGAAAAACCGGAAATTGTAAACCTGAAAACCCAAAATGCAAATCCAAATAACCCGAAATGCAAACCCACAAAACTCGAAATTACTAGAAATATTTGTTGGCGAAATATTATTTTGTAAACAAAGACTTGTATAAACTAGTGTAAATCAAAAGATAATAGTTATATTTCTCCTTAAAAAATAAAGATATGTTTGTATATATTAAAAAAATTATCCCTACATCATGGGAAAAGATTAGTAAAATAATATTGACATAATTTCGGGTCGTTGGGCTTTGCGGGTCTGCAAGTGCAAACCCGGCCTGACTCACAAATAAATTGGGGTTTTTTTGGGTTCCGGTCATTTTGGGTCAGGTCAAAAAAATAAAGACCTAAACCCTCTTTAGTCTGGCCGAGTCAGGTCCTGTTTTGCCAACCGCAAAATTACAGAACGTGGAGACCCGTGCTTAGGTTATTGCAAGGTTTTCAGACCCAACCCGGAGGACGACCCGACAAAGCTCTTGGGTCTCGGGTCTGGTTCAACCGTCGGGTCGACCCGGTTGAACCGGTGACGTCATCATGACATCATATACAGAATATTATTATATGTATGTATATGCATGTATGCTACAATAAAGTGTATGTCCGTACATATATTACTATATAAGTGTGTAGATATAAACTACCGTATGAAACCATGATGATGAATTATGAAACATCAAACATATGAAACCAAGTATCTATTCATAAAGAAGCAAACAAATTGTCTTGCAATACTTAAAACAAGTGATAAAATACAATTAAGTGAATATATCAACGTATGGAATAGTTGGGGTTGCATGAAAGGACATTAAAATCAGTCAAATGGTCATCTAGGGAAGGAAAACTAAAACTAACAAAACTCAGTCAAGTCTTTGACCCGAGTGTCGGGTCATTGACCTGAGGGCCGAGTCACCGAGTCAGTGGTTGAACCGGCCAGGTCACTGGGTCAAGTTTGGGTCTTGGCCAAAAATAGGTTTTAGCCCCGCCTGACCCATAAAACTTGTTGGGTGGAGGTCCAACCGGTTCAACCGTCCGGGTTGGGTTTCAAAACTATGGGTTATTGCGAGGAAGTAGCCTATTGCTAGATGCTATTAGCAAGAGCCTCCAATCTTTTTATCAGATGGTGCAGGAGTTAAAGCACAAGATGGACACCCATCTCAAATCAATTAAGGGAATTACGCAAAACTGTTTGTCCTTCCCCGAGTCTTTGTATCTGCACTGAATTTTAATCAATGAGGGTTCTTATTTGGATATTCTCTGTGGCCCCGCCATTCATCCATGGTCAGCTCACTACGTACTAATATAGTTGGCTTCTATATCATACTACCGTTGCATTATATATACAGCATGCTATGCCTCACTACACTTGTATAAATGTGTTCACAAGTTACACTTAGTGAGTAATATAATAATACTAATATTACTAGTCTTTACCTATACAATACTAATATTAGTATATTGCTATTGTACTGTACATGACTACTATATAACAATATAATATTGGTTACTACATGATAACTCTAGTATGCATATGCAAAGTTTTTATTCCTGTCTATGAATGTATTATAAATGGGGACAGGTGGCGCAATGACCCAAGGCAGGCACGTCAGTGGTGGCTGGTGAAGGCCGACTGGTCACCCTCGGGCAGCAGTTGGACCAGCAGCACCCCTCCTTGACAGCAGCAGGAGAGGCCTGTGACGGAAGACCCAGAAAACTTTGGGAGAGAGGGAGGGGGGAGGAAAATAAAATATTTTAATCCCATCTCATACAGTCATACCATTTTCAGATTTGGGAAATAAAATATTATTGGATGAAGTAAAATATGTGTTAAAATAAAAGATTGATTGAATAGAATAGATTGTGATACAAAGACTGACGGCCTCTCCTTTATATAGAAGAAGGAGAGACGCCCTATTACTTAAGACCCAAGTAATCTAAACCTAACGGGCCGGAATATAAAGGCCCACTAAACTAATTAGCCTATTTAACTAATAGACTAATATAGACACTTTAACACTCCCCCTCAAGCTGGAGCATGGGTGAAACACATGTCCAAGCTTGGAGAGTTACAGGACTCGATAAAAAGAAATGATAAATGAAAGATAAAAGATAAATATCACTCCCATACAAAATATGTCACTCCCTCTGAAATATATGGTGATGATGACTCTGCAGGCTGAAGATACTCGAGCTTTGAAGGTCTTCCTTGAAGTGCATCTGGAATGAGGACATCTGAAGAATGGACCTGATACTACAGCAATTCGCCACTGGAATACGTGCTTAACGCGGCACGAACGCGGACGGACGATCTGCTGCTTGATACGATGCAGGAACCATAAAACTCTGACGCATGAACCTTGGGGGCTTGACGGGAAAGGAGATCATCCATCAAGGAAGGTCCCAAGTAGATCAGCAACAGGTGATGTCGATACAATAGATGCGGCTCGGAGAAGACGTGATGAAGCAGCTCGGCGAAGATAAAACTCTGAGCTTCTGAAGAAGCACCCATCTGTCTCATGTGAATGCAACTGAAGGAATACACCATCAACACCTGACGTACATAACACGGTACGAACGCGGATACGGTGTTGACGTTGGATCTTCACTGCTGGCTCAAGTAGAGAACTGGTGTGTTGAATGATGTGAAGCTCCGTGAAGATAGCCTGGAATATATATAATCTGAATACATATATCATCATCTCATACTCTCTCTCATATTTTCTCATGCTCGCTCTCTCTTCTCATCTCTTTCTGTCCTCTCTATCCCCCCCCGCACACCAAATACGACAAGAGTGAGTGTTTGGTGTGGAGAACTGGATATATGACCCCCCCGTAATGTGGAAAAGGGATGCTCACATAATATGGGTGGGTGGGAAAGAAAAAGGCTGAAAAGAGAAAAATATGTGAAATGGAGATGGGTAATATGTGGAGAATGAAACCGATAGCCAAAGAGAGTATACTAAATGGGTCAACATGAGATCCGGGTAGAAAAATAAAAGGATCTAGTCCCGACCCGAAAAGATCCGGGGGTGTGGGGGCGGAGCCCCCGCGAAAATCCGATTAGGGTCAAACTAGGATCCGATTAGCAAAAGATAGAACCGATTAAGGATCCGAATAGAGACAGGGATAATGCATATGGGGTAGTAAACATGGTTGTTTGGTAGCGGTGGAGAGTGAGGGGTGATCGCCTACTGTAGATGGCAGTAGTAGCATGATGACGCACAACGCAGCAGCAACTTGCGGATGAAGATTGTCGGAATGATGATGAAGTGGAGGAGCAGCAGCTTGCGGATGATGGCTGGATATGACGCTCGGCTGATGAAGCACTTTGTCGCAACATAGGAGATGACAAAGGGTCTCCTGCGTGACTCCGGAGATATTGCACGCCAAAAGGATGTATGCGGAGCCAAGGCGGAGCCAAGGCGGAGCCTCTCCAAAGCGGCGATGAAGGCTGATCTGAAGACGTCATGAGATGGAGTGCCGGTTGAAAAAGTGTGATCAAGGCTGGGGATACGGTTGCTTGGATAAAGCAGCACTGCAGCCTACGAGCACCGATACAACGGCGATGATGGCGTGGCTGCTGTTCTTGGCGGCGGTGGAGACGAATATGGTGGTTGATTGCTGCTTTGGCAAGTAAGGATGGCCCTGCTGTTGCGGACGATGACGCCGACAGAGATGGTTTTTGTGCCTGCCTTTGGCCTGGCGGCGGCTGCTGATGATAGCGGCGGCGGTGGAAGATGGCCAACAGGTGGCTGCTGTGCGGGCGACACCGACTGGTGCGGCTGTTGGCGGCGGCGCCGGCTGCTGCTGATGGAGGCGGCGGCTGGTGCTGCTGCTGGCAGCGGTGGTTGTTGGCTGCCAGTTGCCAGCGGCGGCGGCTGGGTGATGGGGCAGCGAGACTGATGGCGGCGGGAGATGGCCAGCGGGTGGCAGCAATTGCTGCTGGTGGAGAAGATCGGCGCCGGAAAACTGATGTTGTCGGCGCACGGTCAGGAGATAAAAGAGCGGCGTGGATCGGTAAAGAATAAATGAATATGGAAGGAGATAAGAAGCCATGGAGGCGGGGATTTGCCTAGCGGGCAGCCGGCCAAGCCATGGTGATGGCGGCTGCGGCCGCCCGCAGGCGGGCGCTCCCCCTTGGTCGCTCTCTCTAAGATGTGGCGGCTGCTAGCTGCTAGGGTTGTTGTGGACGGCTAGGAGAGAGAGAAGGAGGACGGCTGCTAGGGTTTCCTCAAGATCTAACCCGCTCTGATACCATGTTAAAATAAAAGATTGATTGAATAGAATAGATTGTGATACAAAGACTGACGGCCTCTCCTTTATATAGAAGGAGAGACGCCCTATTACTTAAGACCCAAGTAATCTAAACCTAACGGGCCGGAATATAAAGGCCCACTAAACTAATTAGCCTATTTAACTAATAGACTAAAATAGACACTTTAACAATATGCAATACTGATATACCTATATAAAATGGAGACAAGTGAGTGTAAACAGAGTTAAGCTATAAGAGACTGAATGAGATTAAGAAAATAAATAATATTCTAAAATTATGTAATATTAATAATTATATAGCACTTTTACATAACTATTGTCAAGTATGTACTGTTAATAATATAATACATTTTACAACCTAATTGTATGATATGAAGTATAGTAAGTTAATAACAGTATACTACTACAATCATTATTGATATTTTTCATATCAGTTATTAAATGGAGAACTATACTAAACTACATCAATGTAAATGTACACAAGTATTAACTAATAAGGTGACGTTTGGGTGTGGCATGACTCCAAATTATACCTTGATAAGACCCAACAAGAAAGCATACAATATAATAAATAGAGAATCTTCTCGCACACAAGAAGGAATATTATTCCCACAATGATGACTTAAACCAATAAATATATACCCTGTCAAATTTGACACACAGAAGAATAAGTTCTGTAATCATTCGCAGTCTTAAAATTCGGTTGAAGTTACACCAACCTATTCTTACTTTTTACCCCCAAACAATTGCTTGGACTTTATACCAATGACATGACATACAGGAACTGATACCAGCTTTCACCTACGTAATACCCAAATGAGCCCCAAGTATGCAAAGGATATTACATGTGTGTAATTTTGTATTAGAACATTATTCATGTATTGGGTCTGTGTACTTTTGTATTAAAGTACATAGTAATTGAGCACCTACCTTTTCCAAGAGTGTCCGCTTAAGCACCATAAGGTCATGTTCGCTCGCCTCCCACTTCCCTCTTTCGGAAACATTGATTCTTCACATATAATTATATGTTATATATTGTTCTTATATAAGTCATCATTCTTATAGTTCTCATTCTTGGAATTAGACATGAAAATGTATTATAATACAACATTTTCCACATAGTGTTTGATTTCTTATTGCAAATGTATTACGTTTTCATATCTATCCATATATAGTCTTGGATTTCATAATGGGAAATAATCTTTTCATCATTCTTTATATATAATGTTTGATTTAATGTCGTAAATGAACTGTGTTTAATTTATCCTTTTATGCATGTTTCTAATGACGTAATGAATTGTCACTATCTTAGAGCTTTGTATGGGTGTATGTTATTTGTAGAAGTTCCATGTTGTGATTTATTTAGAACCTATTAGATCATTGCGTGGGTGTCAAAATAAGATTCGTACATATTAGTATATACACTTTACTGCGGTTTTTACTTAAGTGTTTTTTTTTCCTTGGACCAGAGATCGTAGGCCTGTTTGGTCTTGTCATTAGCATCAGCAGCAGGGACGGTCGGACCCTTCGTCGACAGATGAGAGATACGCCCTTGAGCCTTGACGTACAGTTCAAAGGAGGTTGCTCAGAGATGATAGTTGAGGCCATCCAACTTGACGGTAGTGACGCACAGATTGCAAGGAAGGTCAGGAGTCGCCATCCAAGATGATAGAGATAGTTAGAATCAAGGGTGCAGGTAGCAGCAGAGGTAGAAGTCACCAGTCAGCAGCAGAAGTCCAACACATGGACTAGAAGTAGCAGATAGAAGATCCAAGCATGGATCTCAAAAACCCTCGTAGGGACAGCAGGAGAAGATAGAAACCTACGCCAACATGGAGGAACAATCACCCCACCATGAGGCGCAAGCAAACAGAGCGGAAGACGCTTTTTACGACGTCAACATGCCAGTAACTGGAAAAGTACCGAAGTTGTCCGGAGGTTTCGGGGAAGAAGATAGGTAGAGGATTGGGCGTACTTGACGGATTAAGCCATGATAATGAAGTGGGTTAGGGTGTTGAAAGGTGGTGGAGGGTTGGGTGGTGGTTGGAGTGGTGGCGGTGATGGCTGTGGGCGGCGACAGGGTGGTTGGTGGCGGTTTTGACGGCGGCAGGGGGGTGGCAGATGTGGGTGGCGGCAGGGGGGAGGGGGGATGATGGGTGGGGAGGTGGTGGTGTGGTGGGAAGAGGATGGAGGCAGCAGGGGCGCCGGCGGAGAAGAGGGGAGGCGGCGGCAGCAAGGGCAGGTTGCGGCCCAGTCGGCGGCAGCACAAGGAAGGGAGAGAGAGGAGGGAGAGGGGCGGCTAGGGTTGGGGGGGGGGAAGAGAGGTGGCTAGGGTTTAGGGAGGATCGGGACGCTCTGATACCATCTAGAATAGAAAAGTATTGCTTCTTATTGAGTGAATAAAACAAATACAATGCTCTCTCTTTTATAAGACAAGAGAGTAGTACAGCGTTTAGAGATAAGCAATATGGGATAAAGAAACAAGTGACTAAAAGACAAATAACCAAAAAAAACACTAAGTAAAAACAGCAGTAAAGTGTATATACTAATAGTACATACATTATATACACCTAGGTATATATATGCCACGTTCAGTGTTGTGTTTGTGTCGTGTATTATTGAAAATCGACATGTCTCGTGCCGGTGTTTGTGTTTGTATCCGTTTCCATTGTCTTGTTGGTGCTTTGTAGGTGCCTAGGCACATGCTGAGCTTTAGCCTCGCCTAGGAAAAAATGTCTCAATACGCCACACACTTTAAATTAACCTTGCATTTACCTACCTCAACCAAGGGCAATCCATTCTTCAACCATTATAGTGGTAACTTTATCTATATGGATGTGAATGTTACACTCTTCACCAAAAGCAGGGTCAATTGGGTCTGCATTGAAGCCAATCTGTCTATGGAAAATAAGATATAAGGCATTAAGATGATTCTATTTGACAAAACCCTTCCCTATATATAAGAGAGGGGACACATACGACTCGGACTCATATATTAATGTGCCAAACATAATAAACTCAATCTAACACTCCATCTCAAGCTGGAGCATGAGTGAAACACGTGCCTTGCTTTCCAAAACAGACTTAAAAGAAAAACATATAACATTAGAGATAACAATAGCCATACAAAAATTTGATCCCCCCTTAATCTTGCAATAGAATAATCAAGGCACTAAAACACCCCGTCAACGTAGGTAGCATGTAGTATGTAGCAAGCAGGTGCATATGTCATACAGTTCAACTGGTAAGCCTCCTTGGTTTGTTAGCCACAGGTTGCGGGTTTGACAGCCAGCTTGGGCACCCAGGAGGGGAAGTTTATAGCTACATTTAGCGGCTCTCTTTTGCAGCTGTGATAGAGATGGGCCTCTGCTCCACAACACCATTAACAAGTATCACTTTTAATGTAGCAAGCAGGCAAGTGATAGTAGAGTCCTCGAAATTGATGATGACTAGGCCTGTAGATGCAATCAGGAATAAACATCCGCAACCTTAGGTTGCATCTAGAGCAACATATGGTGGAAACATTGTCATAAGCTATCTAGGTAACCAACTATGTCGCCATTGTATCAAAGCAGCTTCCAAAAAGAAGCACCATTACAGGAATAACACACGACGGTTGGGAAAAGTGCATAGGTCTTCTCCAGAAGAAGACGACATCAAGGCAAGTGATAGTAGAGTAGAGTCCTTGAAATTGATGATGACTAGGCCAGTAGATGCAATCAGGAATAAACATCCACAACCTTAGGTTGCATCTAGAGCAACATATGGTGGAAACATTGTCATAAGCTATCTAGGTAACCAACTATGTCGCCATTGTATCAAAGCAGCTTCCAAAAAGAAGCGCCATTACAGGAATAACACACGACGATTGGGAAAAGTGCATAACTATAGGAATTGTGCGCTATAGCTGGTAGTCAACGTGCATAAGACAGGTGCACTGCTACAAGAAAGATGCACTGCAACAGGTATCAACAGAGCACCGATGAAGTAGGAACTGGAAAACATGGTTGGATGAACGATCTTCCATGAATGAAAAAAGCATGCTAGACAAGCACACAAATAAAAACACATCGCTCAAGGTGCTCCAACATAGTAGATGCTCCATAGACAATAGATATTAAGTCTTGAACATTGGCCCGACAATGATGTCTCCCTCTCTCCTCAGCTCTTCACTTCATCTTCTTCTCTCCTCTATATCTCATCCTCACAACCAACCACAAAAAACAACAGTGGTTGGGGTAGACAACAGAAAAGAGGATTTCCAAGCAATTAAGAACTTGCAAACCCTCCAACATATATCACTAATATAGCGAATCAGTTAATAGTAGGATATAGAGAAGAAACAAACTCACAATTAAGAAGCATACCACCACAGCTTTATTGATAATCGACCACAGTACTATTGGGGTTTGGGGGCATTGCCCTCTAGTGGTGGGGTTCCAGTCCCCCTCTATGGGTGGCATTCGAGGGGAGGCCACCCCTAGCGGGGGTTTGTGGGCAGATCTCCCTGAAAGAAAATATGTAGATAATTATTTCGGGGGATGATAAAAGCATAATCTTGAGATATAGGACTTTGAGGCATGTGGGCAGCAAGCCTCTCCGATTCCCTTTACGATGATCAGAGAGGAGTGATACCATCTTGACCATATCAATATCGTGGCCACAAGAAAGAGGGGTGGTCAAGCAATAATGAATCGCACAACAATATGTTGTAGTTGAAACAGATGTTGACTGGAGGTTGTTGTTCGGTGGTCGCTTCAGTGTAAGGGAAGTCATTTGCACTGGGAACACACCGGTGGAGTTCCATCCCCAATAGGCAGGGTCAGAGGAACGACAGACATTGGAGTAGAAATGGACTCGTAGTTGCTTGTTGGCCATTGATTGTGGTTGCTTGCTGGCCGTTAATCATAGTTGCTTGATAGCCGCTAGATGGTGGAAGGTAAGATATGACCAGGGATACGGGCAAGCTAACACCAGCTGAAGGGTTCACAATGGCAGCAGAAATAGCCACTAAGAAGATAGCAATGACACTTCAACTAGGAGGCGACGGGTCGACATGAGATATGCAAGGACAAAGCTGTGATGCGGCAGTAGAATTTTGCAGCGGCGACATGTCTAGCCAATATAGGACTAAGAGGTAAATATGGTTGTCGGACCATAAAGCAATGGCATGTCTAGCCGCTAGACTAGGTGGCGAGTAGAGGCACCAGGTTGTTGACTTGTGTTATTAAGGCAGCGGCAAACATAGTGATCCAATCTAAATTGGACCTAATTGGACTTAGTTTGCCCTAATTTGGCCTAACTTAGACCTAATTTGGTGACATAATCAAACCTAATTTCCCCTAATTTGCCTACATTGACTTAAATGAGGCCCGATTTGGCAAAATCAGACAAAATTTTCCCCAAATCTAACATGTTTTCCCACAAATCTGACATGTTTTCCGACAAATCAGACATGTTTTCCCCCAAATGATGACCTAATTAGCTTAATTTGACCTAACATGATCTGAATTGGACCTAATTTGACTTAGTTTACCCTAATTTGGCCTAAGTCATACCTAATTTGGCATAATAGGACCTAATCAAACCTAACTTCCCCTAATTTGTCCCACATTGACCTCAATGAGCCCAAATATGGCTAAATCAGACCTAGTTTCCCAAATCTGACCTGATTTTCTCAATTCAGACATGTTTTGAACAGATTTGGCATAAATCAGTAACTAATTCTTGACAAAAATGATTAAACCTGATCTAATTTGACCACATGCAGACCTCTTTCATGCTAATTTGGTCTTTAAGCGTCTTAATTTGGGTCCAAAAGGCCTTGGAGTCCACTTCAAGCATCTGAAAACCTAGGCACCCCGTTTAAGACGGCCCACCTAGTGCCTAGGGGGCCTAGGCAGGTACCTTGATAACTAAGGGTCCATCTGCATTTGACTTAAATGATGAGCCCACCTAGTTAACAAGTAAGCTTGTTCTGATCATTCAGGCTTGCTTCTATATAAGATGTGTGTCTCTCTACCAACATTTATGGCCTATCTTCTTATCATTTTTCCAAGCCTAAAAATTTAGGTAATATCTGGGAGCTAGCTCAATCCTAGTTTTTTGGGACACAACCTCATATTAACAAAATCCAGTCTCCATCGGTCCATCCATTTCATATTGTTTTTGCGAATTTAGAGAAAGCCTATCTTCCAATCCATTCGACACTTTCTTCTAGAATCAAAATCATGTCCAGCTACGATGCAGGTTTTTAAAACATTTCTCTCTGCTTGATGTAACAGGAGTCTAGAATCCCAATTTTATACTTATAAGCCATGCACCTAGATGTACCCATAGTTGTCTACGTTGCTAGGTGGTCCCTTCCTCCCAAGGGACGCCTAGGGTACCTAGGCTCCCTAGGGTACCTAGGCGGAAGCCTAGGTGTTTCCAAGTATTTTTGTGTTTTTTTTTATTTTTTAACATATATATAGTAAAATTTACAAAAATATTTATCTATATTAAAATCATACATTATTGTGTACATTTTAATGGTTATATCTAAGTTGTAACAGTTATAACTTGACCTAAATCACACTTAACTAGCCCTATACAGACCTGACTGACCCTAATTTGACCTATCTTGATCTAAATTGGAGTAAACATAGAATTTGACATAAATCTAACCGAATGTTGCTAGCATAAACTTCTCAGACCTTACCTTTCCCTAATTTACCCAATATTATCTAAATGAGACTTAATTTGGCCAAATCAGACCTAATTTCCCCAAAGCAGACCTATTCCCCTCCTAATCAGACATGTTTTCCCAAAATCAGAGCTAATTTGCTGAAACTTGACCTGATGTAGCCTAAATCAGACTTAATTTTGCATAACATGACCTAAACAGACCTTATTTCGTCTAGTTTACCCTATATTGACCTAAATGAGACCCAATTTGGCCAAATCAGACCTAATTTTTCCAAACCAAATGTATTATTCCGAAATCAGACCTGTTTCCCCAAATCAGATCAGATTTGGCCTAAAATCATACGTGATTTGGCCTAAAGCAGACCAAAGTTTGCATAACATGACCTAGTCACACCTTACTTCCTCTAAATTACCTTATATTGACTTAAATGAGACCCAATTCGGCCAAATCAGACTTAGAGTTCCTCAAATCAGACGTATTTCCCCAAACCAGACCTAATATTGCCAAAATTTGACCAGATTTCGTTAAAATGGGACCTCTTTCAACCATACAATGACTTAAGGTAATCTAATTTAACCAAATTCAGACCTAATTCATGCAAACTTATCCTTTTAAGTGGCTCAATTTGGGACTAAAAGGCCTTAGGAGACACTTGACAGTTGGTTCAACCGGTAAATCTGGTCGGCTTGTTAGCCGAAGGTTGCGGGTTCTGATACCCAGTTGGAGCTCTTGGAGGTAACGTTTATAGCAACAATGAAAGGCTCCCTTTCGTAGTTGTGATAGGACTAAACCTCTCATCCTCACAATGAAAAAGAGGCCTTAGCCGTCCACTTAATACACTTAAGAGTCTAGGCGCCTAGTTTGAGGTAATGTGTCAGGCGTCCACTTAATACACTTAAGAGGCTAGGCGCCTAGTTTGAGGTAATGTGCCCAGCGCCTAGGTAGGCGCCTTGATAACTAAGGGTGTATTGACCAGCAGGTCTAATGCCTTAACTAAATGAGGCCATGGGTGTTTTAGGATCCATGGCCCTAGATATGATTTATTAATGTTCTTTATGAGTGTCAATATTAATCCAAGTATATTTGTCGATGCTTGTTTCATTATATCATTATTATCAAAGCCTTATGTCCCTTTTAGAGCTTTGATTATTTTGCTCCTTAAATCAGATTTATTTTTTGAGAATTTTCAATCCTTATTAGTATGCAAAACGCATGTATATAGACCTTAGTGATGTGGCCTTACAATAGAGGAGGCCTGGCATGCCAAAACAATAGCAACCTGGATTCGAATCTAGGATGCATCGCTCAAGTCGTTTTATGTACACAGACTTTGCCAAGGTGAATATAACCAGATATGAAAACACTTCCAATGATTATGAAGCCTATATCCTTAATTCCTTATTTAGGGCATTAAATGATATAAGGTCATGGAACCTCATAGAGCCCCTTCTACATAATATTGGAACATCAAATACTTGCATTAATCATTAATATAATTTAATTGGACTATATTTAAACATGGTTTAGATATTATTATGAGGATTAACCAAGATTCAACATATTTGAGGTTTAGCTAAGAAATATGTGTGCATGTATGCGTGTTAACAATAAATTGTATATATAATGGGTAACTCATTAGTCAGTGTCATTAAAACCATATAGAGGAAATGGCAGATAAATTAGAAATTTAAGGAAAACATAGTCCCCACATATGCATAAATAATTGTGCTACTTTTATAACCAAACAAGTTGAGCAAACGAGTCAATTAAAATACAGTTGGTACGATGTTTATTCAAGCAAAATTCCAGTTTATAAATATTGTATGTCTTACACTTACTAAAATCTTGTATGTTGTATCCTTGGTCTGAGTATACCTAGTTTATACTTAAAACTAAGATTTCAATACATATAGAGCCTTTAGAGAAGAGGGGAGCTTTTGTTAACGGGTCTCCAAGTGGTGATAAATAAAATCCATGTGAAATAAAAGAATTGAACTAATGTGATTGTGGTAGATTAATACAAGACTTGACACCCCTGTCCTATATATAGGAGCAAGGGAGAAACCCTGAGACTTGTGTCCCAAGTAATCTAAACTAGACGGGCCGGAATATAAAGGCCCACTAAACTAATTAGCCTATTTAACTAATAGACTAATATAGACACTTTAACACTCCCCCTCAAGCTGGAGCATGGGTGAAACACATGTCCAAGCTTGGAGAGTTACAGGACTCGATAAAAAGAAATGATAAATGAAAGATGAAGATAAATATCACTCCCATACAAAATATGTTACTCCCCCTTAATCATTAGTGATGATGACTCTGCAGGCTGAAGATACTCGAGCTTTGAAGAAGGTCTTCCTTGAAGTGCATCTGAAATAAAGACATCTCAAGATACTCTGCAGGCTAAAGAATGCACCACTGGAATACGTGCTTAACGCGGCACCAACGCGGATATAGTGTCGATGAATGGACCTGATATTACAGCAAGTCGCCACTGGAATACGTGCTTAACGCGGCACGAACGCGGACGGACGTTCTGCTGTTTGATACGATGCAGGAACCATGGGGGCTTGACAGGGTAGTAGATATCATCCATCAAGGAAAGTCCCAAGAGGATCAGCTACAGGTGATGTCGATACAGCAGATGCGGCTCGGAGAAGACGTGATGAAGCAGCTCAGTGAAGATAAAACTCTGAGCTTCTGAAGAATCACCCATCTGTCTCATGTGAATGCAGCTGAAGGAATACATCATCAACAACGGATATGGTGTCGACGCTGGATCTTCACTGCTGGCTCAAGTAGAAAACCGGTGTGTTGAACAATGTGAAGCTCCATGAAGATAGCCTGGAATATATATAATCTGAATACATATATCATCATCTCATCTCATACTCTCTCTCATACATTCTCTCATATGCTCTCATGCTCGCCTTCTCATCTCTTTCTCTCCTCTCTATCCCCCCCCTGCACACCAAATACGACGAAAGTGAGTTTTTGGTGTGGAGAAATGGATATATGACCCCCCCCCCCCGTAATATGAAAAAGGGATGCTCACATAATATGAGTGGGAAAGAAAATGGTGGAAATAAGTGGAGATGGGTAATATGTGGAGAATGAAACCGATAGCCAAAGAGAGTATACTAAATGGGTCAACATGAGATCCGGATAGAAAAATAAATGGATCTAGTCCCAACCCGAAAAGGGGGTTTGTTGGCCCGTTAGGGCAACAAATCCGGGGGTGCGGGGACGGAGCCCCCGTGAAAAAATCCGATTAGGGTCAAAATAGGATCCGATTAGCAAAAGATAGGACCTATTAATGATCTGAATAGCAATAGAGAGCATAATGAATATAGGGGTAGACATAGATGGGAGGTGACGATGGAGTGATGATGATGAAGACAGCAGGTGATGGCGTAGGGACAGCAATAGCATGATGATGCAGATAGCGGCAAATGGTCCAATGAGGATCGTCGGGATGATGTTGGAGCAGCTTGCGGATGATGGCTAGATATGACGCTCGGCTGATGAAGAACTTTGTCGCAACATAGGAGATGACAAAGGGTCGCCTGCGTGACTCCGGAGATATTGCATGCCAAGAGGATGCATGCGGAGCCAAGGCGGAGCCTCTCCAAAGCGGTGATGAAGGCTTCAAGTGAACGACTGATTAAATCTCGATACCATCGACGAAAATGTCGATAGTAGCAACGGCGGTCTTTTTCCGTCTGCAGTGATCTCGATAGTATCGACGGAATTGTCGATAGTATCGACGAAATGCTCTTTGCGTCTGGACTGATCTCGATACTATCGACGCTCGGGTCGATAGTATCGACGCGGCGGCGGCTGAGCTGCTGCAGCAGATGGAGATAGCTGCTCCTTGTGGATGGGAAACGATTTCTGATGGCTGGCGACACTGCGAAGATGGTTGTTGGCGGCTACTGCTGTTGATGATGACGGCGGCGCTGCTATCGTGCGGAGCTGCTGGTTTCGGATGGCGGAAGGAGATTACCACGGCAGATGCCTACAGCGGCGACTGTTGCAGATGATGATGGAGGACGGCTGCTATGATAGACAGCGGAGGTGTTGTATGGAAAGAATGAAAGAATAGAGAATAGAGATGACCATGGAGGTCGGGATATGCCTAGCGGGTAGCCGGCCAAGCCATGGAGATGGCGGCTGCGGGCGCTCGCCCAGTTGTTCTCTTGGAGAAAGGAGTGGCGGCGGCTTGAAGGGAGAAGATGGCGGCTTGGAGAGAGAGGGAAGCGGGGCGGCGGATTAGGGTTCCCTCAGGAGCGATTGCTCTGATACCATATTAGAATGTGTGGTATTCTACCCAAAACCAATTGGCAATGGGTGAAGGGACCACACCTTATAAGCTCCAGGACCTCCCCAGAGCTCAGCGGTATGGGACTATTCTAACATCCCCCTCAAGTGCAACCACTTTTGTGTTCTTGCACTTGTTCTTTTTTAGGTAGGGTGTGGTCCTCACACTTGTCTCATGGGGTCCGCTCTGATACCATGTGAAATAAAAGAATTGAACTAATGTGATTGTGATAGATTAATACAAGACTGGACACCCATGTCCTGTATATAGGAGCAAGGGAGAAACCCTGAGACTTGTGTCCCAAGTAATCTAAACTAGATGGGCCGGAATATAAAGGCCCACTAAACTAATTAGCCTATTTAACTAATAGACTAATATAGACACTTTAACAATCCACAAGGATAAGGATGATGTTATTCAGGCAGTGGCATAAGTATATATGACTTGTATATTTATTTATATGATGGTCAAAGATACCTAACGACTTGTGACTTGCTTATTATTTGGTATTGATGTGGCAATAGATCAAAGTAGTTAGAGAAGTCATTTGATCTAGTAGCACGGTGTGCAAAAGATAATGTTGCCCCGCTAAAGTCAACATGATTGTGTTTCTTCTTCAGTAACTTAATCATTATTAGTATATATGCTTTATGCTTTATGTTTTATTTATGCTTTAGACTTGTCTTTGTCTTTAGCTTTTCTTTTATCCCATATTGCCTACTTCTATTTCTCACTTACTCTTTTATCCTATAAAAAAGAGTCTTGTATTTGTTTTAGACATATCAAATAAAGGTTTCTTGAACTATATGGTATCAGATGGTTACGACCCTTTGACCTCTCCACACCCCTATCTAATGCTTCCCACCCCTCACTCACCCTAGCCGCCACCCCCTCTAACCGCGACCATCAACCACCTATCCCAACAGTCGTCCCCACCCCCTTGCTCCATCCTGTAGTTGTCCCCCCATCCCTCTCTCCGTAGCCGCCACCCCTCCCCAACTCCCCCCACTCCGCCGCCGCCAGGCCTGCCCTAGGCCCCCGTCGTTGTTACTCTCCTCTTCACCCATTGTCGCCTACTCTCCCCTCTCCCTGCTATCACAGCCACAACCAATCAGCCACCCAACAAGAACACACTCCCTCCATGTTGCCGCTTCACCTCCCTGTCCTCCAAGTAGTTGCTGCCAGCCATCACTCCCTACCGCCACCCAACAGCCCCCACCCACCAGCAGCCACCCGCTTCCCTTCAGCACCAAACAACCCTTATTCTCCCTCCTCTCCTCCACCAATAAGCCTCTACAACCTTCCTTCTTCCTCCCTTTCTTCTCCCTACAGTTTCTAAAATAGTACATTGACGATCTAAAAGTACCATCTTTGTTGCATGCCTACGCCGCATGGTGGAGTAACTCTCACACAGTGGTGGCGTAGGTCATTTTTTCTCTCTGCTGCCCCTATGCGGGTTTCTCAGTTCTGCTGATTCAAATGTGATACTGCTCTCTACTGCCCTGTGCAGGTCTTTAAGATTTGATGATCCAAATCTACTACTGCTCTCTGCTACACCTATAAAGATTTCTAAGATCCATTGATCTAGATCTGCTACTACTGTTGATGTTGCTTATTCTTGTATGTGCACGTCATCACTTCATTTCCTATGGCGACTACAGATCCTGCTCGGTCATTGTGTGTTATGACCGTGAAGCTTGACGGGTCGAACTATCATCTTTGATAGGCGTCTTTTGAACTCTATGTCAAAGCCCAAGGGTGATATTCCCATATCTATACAGATGCTAAAATCCCTCCTAATGTCGTAGCTGATGAAAAAGCCAAGGAAGCTTACGCTCAATGGTCCAAAGATAATTCCAGAGTAATGACATGGATGGTGAATAGTGTCGAACTGAAGATCATTCAACCTCTCCTCCATAGTTTTAAAAAGCGGTATGCTTTGTACGTTCGGAGAGGTCATTGAATAGAGTATGCGGTATGTGGAAGTATATGCGGTTTTGGATTTTTTTATTTTTAAAATATTACATCCATATAAATATATACTAATCATACAATTACATATTTAAGTTGTAGAATTACATATTTTAAATGCAATCATGCAAATATGCAATCAAACACAACTCAAATATATACATATATGCAACAATGGGTTAAATGTATAACAACCATAGATGTATGTAATGTAAAAAAAGAGGAAATGGAAGATGAAGGTAGGTTGAATGTAAGCGGTGGTTTTAGTTACATAAAGAATAGGGGGTGACATTAAAAAATTGTCAGCTTAGTAGTTTAACCATTCAAAAAAAGGATAGTCGGACTTATTTGCGGCTATGCGGCCATGGTCCATTTTAGACATTGAATTCCCATATGCGGTTCAGTTAAGGGTTTGAATAGCATATGTGGCCGCATGAGCCATTTTTAAAACACAGCTCTCCTCAGACTTTAGAATGCCAAAGCCATGTGGGATCAACTATCCCGTGTGTACTCTCACCAACAAAATCCAAAGAAGGTACTCGAGATTTTCAAGAATTTGGCAAAAAGGAGTATTCTGCTGATGGATTTTTTGAAGACAATACAACCAATGCTAGGCACTTTGGAACGAATACGAAGTATATCATCCTCTCTCTTCTGATATCAAAGAAGTTCAAAGGCAATACAATGAACTTCAGTTGGTTCACTTCCTGGTTGGACTTCCTAACTCTTTCTCTGGGGTTGTCGACCGGATCTTATCCAGTGATCCCTTACCGACACTAAGGGATGTTCTCAAGCGTGTTCAACGCCTTCCTTCTATGTGTTCCCTGCCTACTACTTCTGATCACTCGGTCCAACTTTGGTAGAGGAAATGGACGTGGTCGCGGTCGCGGTGGTCATGCTTCTAGTACTCCTGGACGTGATCCTCCTCGTGGATCATGACGAGGACAACCTCCTATTGTTAACCACTTTTGCACCTTTTGTGGGCGCATGAACCACAATGAGGACCGTTGCTGGAAAAGACATGCTGCACCTGCATAGGCGAACCAGGTCACCTCCGATACTTCTAAAGATTCCATTGTTGTTGCCTCCAGTTCTACTCAGCTCACGGTTGAGTGGATTAGCTCGAAGTTTGAAAAACTTCTTCAAGCTCCCCTATCCTCGCAAAGACTTGCTCCAGACGGAGGTTCTTCTATTTTACTCGCATCCCCTGCTACTTATGGTAAAAATAAATGGGTCATTGACTCAGAAGCATCCACTCATATCTCTGACTGTTCTGACCTTTTTACTACCTTATCTAAAATGACTCGGGTCCCTCCTGCAAAAGTGGCTGATGGAACTTAGTTTGCAGTACATGGAACTGGAATTGTATCTCTATCTAAAAGTATGTCATTAACATTTGTCTTATATGTTCCAAGATTTCCACTTAATTTGTTATCTATCGGTAGAATTTAACAACCTTCAGTGCTCAATCACTTTCGAGTTTTGATCTCAAGGGTTGTGCGTTCCTAGATGTTTGCACGAAGACAATGATTGGTTCGGGCCATGAGGGACCAGACAGACTGTACTAACTAGATGTGCTGCAATCTTTTGCTACTCTGCTATCATCTTCTGTGACTAGTTTGCAATGGCACTAGCGTCTAGGACATCCTTCTGCTGCTAAACTGAGATGAATATTTTCTAAAAATTTTTATAAAAAAATTGTGTGAAATAATATTGTATTGAACTGATTCGATTAATAAAAGAGGTACAGCCATGTCCTATATGTAGGAGCAAGGGAGAAACCCTGAGACTTGTATCCCAAGTAATCTAAATGGGCCGAGACACTAAAGGCCCACTAACTAATTAACCTATTAACTAAATAGGCTAATATATACTCTTTAACACTCCCCCTCAAGCTGGATCATGGGTGAAACACATGTCCAAGCTTGGAGTTACAAGATTCGATAAAAGAAAAGATAGAAATGATGAAAGATAAATATCACTCCCCATACAAAAGATTGATACTCCCCCTTAAACATTACTCCCCCTAAATCATACGATGGCGCCTCTCTTCTTTGAAATTGTATTTTGCAGGTTGGAGATCCTTGAGCACTAATGAAGGTCTTTTGGAGTGCATCTGGAATGAAGAACATCTGAAATGGAACCTAAATATTGCAACAGTAATTCGCCACTTGGAGCAGACAATCATCAATACCACGACTATGCCATCTTCACTGGAATACGTACTTAACGCGGCACGAATGCGGATCTCCAATGATTATGTAGCAATAGTGGTATCTTCAAAGCGTCTGAGAAGACATGCATAACGTGGCATGAACACGAACGGACGATATGTTGGTGATACGATGCAGGTACCATAACTCTGACGCATGAACCTTAGGGGCATGACAGGAAAGGAGATATCATCCATCAAGGAAAGTCCCAAGAAAATCAGCAGAAGGCGGTGCTAATATAGCAGATGCAGCTCGAAGAAGACGTGATAAAAATAGCTCGGTGACGATAAAACTGGATGAATCAACCTTGCAGATGTAGACTTGGCATGCTTGAAATTGTGAGCTTTTGAGAAGTCTGAAGAAGCACCCATCTGTCTCTCAAGAATGCAAAAAGAGTGATAATGTTGTCTGAAAATGGAGAGCAGGTGTGCTGAACGAAGCTCCATGAAGATAACCTGGAATATGTAGCCTGAATACATATATCATCTCTTCTATACTCTCTCATACATATTCTCTCTCACACTCTCTCTTCTCATCTCTTCCTCTCCTCTATCCCCCCGCACACCAAATACGACGAGAGTGAGTGTTTGGCGTAGAGAAATGGATATATGACCTCCCCCCCTCACGTGGAAAAAGGGATACACACATGATGGGTGGGTGGGAAAGAAATTGGTGGATTTGAGAAGAATTTGTGATATGGAGATGTGTAATATGTGGAGAATGAAACTGATAATCGGAGAGAATATGCTAAATGGGTCAATGTAAGATTCGGGTAGAAAATTAAATGGATCTAATCCCGATCCGAAAGGGAATTTGTTTGGCCCGTTAGGGCAACAAAAATCTGGGTGTGCGGGGTGCAACCCCAGCGAAAAATCGAGTAGGCTTAAAATTGGATCCGATTAGCCAAAGATAGATCCAAGTAAGGATCTGAATATCATAATTATTGGAGGATGTCAGAAACTTGGGAGAAGATAGAACAGTTAGGGGTAATGGAGCATCTCTCCAAGCAGAAGTAAGGCGGCAGCAATAGACAGAGATAATGGATGGTGATGGCGAGATAAATAGTAGTAGGGCAGCAACGTGGAGCAACGACCTAGGAACCTGAATGATGGCGCTGAAGAGTGCAATCGTCGACTGGGGATACAGTTGCTGCTAAATGAGGTAGCAACACTGTAGCGAACAAACACACGATGATGACTGCCAAGTAGTAGTGGCCAGATAGTGGCAGCGATGGCGGCGGTTGTTGCTCTTAGGATTAGCGGCAGCGATGGTTGTTGTTGCCGATGGTGATGGCGTTTGTTACGGCTGGCAGCGGCAACACTGATAGATGTTGCTGGTGAGGACCGGCAGCGGCTTGTTGCCAGCGGGGGCTGCTGAAGGTGGTAGGCGGCGGCTATTTACTGATGTTTCTGGGGAAAGGGCGGAGTTGCTGATCTGCGGTGACATCTGTTGGATAGGGACGACGGAAGTTG
Source organism: Alisma plantago-aquatica (assembly GCA_963693085.1). NCBI lineage: Eukaryota > Viridiplantae > Streptophyta > Magnoliopsida > Alismatales > Alismataceae > Alisma > Alisma plantago-aquatica. Next base: position 1,197,866,349 of record OY856411.1, on the reverse strand, counting down.
TTGTTGTTGGCGGCTGATTGTTGTTGACGGACCGGCGGCGCATGGGCAGGCAGTGGCGGCTGCTGGCCTGGCCGACGGTGTTGATTGCTGCGACTGGCGGCGATTACGGCTGACGGCGGTGGCGTTGCTGGATACAGCGGCTTGATGATGGCGGCGCCGGGACAAAAATTGTCGACGTACGGAAAGAAAATTTGATTATTAAGAAAGGAGAATAGATACGACCATGGAGGCCGGGATATGCTTGGCGAGCAGCCGGCCTAAACCATGGCAATGGCGGCGAGAGAGGCGGCAGCTTGGGCTGCGTGCGCGGCGGAGAGGAGAGGGAATAGGGGCGGCGGCTAGGTTAGGGTTCCCTAGGAGCGAACGAGCTCTGATACCATGTGAAATAATATTGTATTGAACTGATTCGATTCACAAAAGAGGTACATCCCTGTCCTATATATAGGATCAAGGGAGAAACCCCGAGACTTGTGTCCCAAGTAATCTAAACGGGTCGAGACACTAAAGGCCCACTAACTAATTAACCTATTAACTAAATAGTCTAATATATACTCTTTAACAGTGTGAATCATACCAATTTGACAAACAAACTTGGGTTGTGCTTCATAAGAAAAAAGAGGTTGATACCTGGGAACCGTGTTCTATTACTAGCCTGTCTGGATTTTGATATTTTATGACTTTTATTGTTGACTATTCTAGAGCAACTTGGTTGTTTCTCTTAGAGGATCGCAGTAATATTTTGAACACCGCCCACTCTTTTCACTGAGATCCAAACCCAATTCAATACAACTGTCAAAATCTTTAGAACTAATAATGCCTTAGAATTTATGCAAAAATCAGTATATTTGTTTTGTACTGCTCGGGGTACCATTCATCAAACTTCTTGCTCGTACACACCACAAAAAAATGGTGTGGCGGAGAGGAAGAATCGTCATCTTCTTGAAGTAGCACGCACTATTCTTCACAATCGTGTTCCTACAAAGTTTTGGCCTAAAGCTATTTCTACTGCGTGCTACTTAATAACCGCATGTCTTCTATCTTGCATAATCAAATCCCTCTCTTTCTGTATCTCGATGCACCATTGTTTTTTGTACCTCCGTACATCTTTGACAACACTTGTTTTGTTAAGAATCTCCTCCCTGGGATATCTAAACTTGACCCCTACTCCACTTAGTGTGTTTTTCTGAGATATTCAAGAACCCAAAAAAGATACTGATGTTATGATCCTGTTAAAAGACAATGGTTTGTTAGTGTCAGTATCCTGTGAAAGGATGTTGGTAGCTTTGGCATTTTGTAGGCAGAGGAGAGACTGACTGATCTTTGGTTCAGCACTATTTACCATCCATGTCATAACGTCAGAATCATCTTTAGACCATTGTGCGTAGGCTTGCTTGGCTTTTTCATCCGTTGTAGTATCAGGGGGATCGGAGCATCAACAAAAATGTGGGAATAACGTCCTTGGGCTTTAACATATAGTTCAAACGATGCCGACCAAAGGTTGTAGTTTGATCCATCAAGTTTCACAATCGTCTCACACAAGGACCGAGGAGGATTGGTAGTCACTAGGGAAACCAGAGTGATGACGTGCATCGAGATGAAGAAGCAACAGTAGAAGAAGCGGATCTGGAGCACTAGATCTGAGAAACCCGCAAAGGGGTAGCAGAGCGCAGTAGTAGATTTGAATCAATAGATCAAAGAAACCCGCATACAGATAGCAGCAACAGTAGATCTAAGAAACCCGCATAGGGGCAGAAGAGAGAAGAAAGACCTACGCCATCACGGAGAAGAGTTACTCCACCATGAGGCGCGGCCAAGCAAGAAAGGTAGTCCTTTTAGATCTTCAACGTGCTATTTTAGAAAGTATCGGAAGACAAGGATGGAGGAAGAGGGAAGGTAGGCAGGCTGATTGGTGAGGCTAGGGAGGCGGGTGGCGGAAAGGAGGGGAAAAGGGGAAAGGAGGACAACGGTGGCTGCTGCCATAGTCACAATATACTCCGACTTTTTCACGAATAGTTGACCATATTTTTACCGTGCGTTCACCGCTTTTTACCGGATTTTCCCGCATAATTGCCGAATTCCAAACTTTTCAACTCAACCGAACATATCTCGAATACCGAATTTGTGACTATGGTTGATGGGGAGGGGGTGGCAGTAGAAGGAGGAAGGAGGGGGTGGTGGCGGGTGTGAGGAAGAGGGGGGTGAGAAGTGGGCAGCAGGCGGCGGCGGGAGTGGGGGGTTTGCGGGTGGCGTGGAAGGGCGACGGAGGAGAGAGATGGAGGTGGGGAGAGCAAAGGCAATGAGGGGCGGCGGGTAGAGAAGGGGCAGGGGGCGACAGGTTGGGGAGAGAGGGAGGGGTGTCTGCGGCTAGGAGAAGGGTTTGGGAAGCATTAGGGTTGGTGGGAGGGATTAAGGAGGCTCGCAACTATCTGATACCAAATAGAATAAGAAAAGCTTTATTTGATGTGTCTGAAACAAATACAAGTGACTCTCTTTTATAGGATAAGAGAGTAAGTGGGGAATAGAACCAGGGAATATGGGACAAAAAAAGAGCTAAAGACAAGACAAGTCTAAAGCATAAATAAAACCAAAAACATAAAAGCATATATACTAATATATACTAAGACTTTAACTTAATTTGAGTGTATATGTGTGTGCGAGTGAAAGAGAGAGGAGAGAGAGTGTATATGTATATTTATGTGTGTGTAATATATGTATGCAATAGATGTATAGATATGTAGTTATATATGTGCACTAAATGTATATACGTGTGTAATATATATATATAAAGATTGAGAGAGAGAGAGTCAGGCTAGAATACACTCGAGTGTATTTGGAGCAGAATACACTCAAGTAGTTTCTCATGATGCAATATTTTTTTCAAAAAATCTAATCCATTGATCTTCTTAAACATCTTGTGAATAGCTCATACGCAAAATTTGAGCACATTTGGACATTTATAGGTCATGTTATAAAGACCGCAAAAATTATGCATTTCAAATTAGTTTCGCGCGTCGATTTTGTTGCCCTCAGATGAGTGACTTACACTCATCCAAATAGGCTCAAAATTTGTATGTAGCCTAGTTATAGTATGACGGTGAAGATCAATGGTTTACATTTGGCAAAAAATAGTTTTGATATGCAAACACACTTGAGTGTATTCGTGCGATCTGTATACTCAAGTGTATTCTAGCCTGACTCTATATATATATACTCAATTGTGTTTGCATATCAAGACTATTTTTTGCCAAATGTAAACCATTGATCTTCACCGTCATACTATAACTAGGCTACATACAAATTTTGAGCCTATTTGGATGAGTGTAAGTCACTCATCCGAGGGCAACAAAATCGACGCACGAAACTAATTTGAAATGCATAATTTTTGCGGTCTTTATAACATGACCTATAAATATCCAAATGTGCTCAAATTTTTTAAATGAGTTTTTCACAAGATGATTAAGAAGATCAACGGATTAGATTTTTGAAAAAAATTGCATCATGAAAAACCACTTGAGTGTATTCTGCTCCGAATACACTCAAGTGTATTCTAGCCTGACTCTCTCTCTCTCTTTCTCTCACTCTCTATACATATATATATATACATACATACATATATAGATATGTAGTTATATATGTGCATTAAATGTATACATGTGTGAAATATATATATATATATATATATATATATATATACACACACACACACATATCCATACATGCATATATATATATATATATACACACACACACACATATCCATACATGCATATATATATATATATATAGACACACACACACACACACATATCCATACATGCATATATATATATATATATATATATATATATATATATATATATATATATATATATATATCCTTGGCCGACAAGGAGTGGCTCAAGTGGTCAAGCACGGTGTCCCCCAACAAAGGGATCCAGGTTCGAATCCCAACAGCCACCTTGGTTTACCACCCTCCTAGACGTTCGGCCTCCGTCACGGGCATTTGAGAGGGGGAGAGAATGCCTCTCTTAATCCCATATATATATATATATATATATATATATATATATATATATATATATATATATATATATATATATATATATATATATATATATATTCAATTTTTTACAGAATCGTTGACCGTATTTTTACCGTATGTTGACCGCTTTTTACCCGAATGTCCCACATAATTCCAGAATCCCGATTTTTTCAGCTCGACCAAACGTATCCCGAATACCGAATTTGTCACTATGCTCACTGGATTTTCTGATTCTGATTATGACGGTAGTAGATGTGACAGGAAATCCACCTCTGGATACAACACTTTTGTTAGAGGAATCTAGTTACATGGCGTAGTAAGAAGCAGACTGTGGTTGCTCGGCCTATGCTGAAACTGAATATAGAGCTATGACTTATACTGCTTGTGAGTTAATGTGGGTTTAAGGACTCAAGGAATTTGATATCTCTAATCCCGATCCTATTCCCATGCACTGTGACAATAAAGCCTCCATTTTTATTGATAGCAATCCCACTTTTCATGAGCGCACCAAGCATATCGAGGTGGATTTCCACTTTGTTCGAGAATTTGTTCTCTATGATCACATCTACACTCCTTATCTCCGGACAGAAGATCAAGTTGCAGACGTCTTTACCAAGATATTCCCAAAACTCGCTTTGCTACGCTGGTGGACAAATTGGGCATATTTGACATCTATGCTCCAACTTGAAGGGAGTACTAGTATATATGCTTTATGCTTTATGTTTTATTTATGCTTTAGACTTTTCTTTGTCTTTAGCTTTTCTTTTATCCCATATTGCCTACTTCTATTTCTCACCTACTCTCTTATTCTATAAAAGAGAGTGTCTTGTATTTGTTTTAGACATATCAAATAAAGGTTCTCTCATTCTATAATCATCATCGTCATCGTTTCGTCGTCATATAAGCACCAATCCCGACCGTGTTGGAGTTCGGCTACAAGGATTGTTCTTTTCCATTCAGCTCTATTATGGGTCATATTCTCATAAAAATGAAAGATCCCAAATCTTTACTTAAAAGCTCTCATTGAGGAATGCCTCTTCTCCCTTTACCTTTGCTCGGCCCAATAGTAGTGCTTCAACTTGGGCATTGACGTGGCACATGTCCACACGAATCTTAGACAAGCCTCATGTAGCTTTGTCCTTGACATTCTCCACCCCCACTTTATTTCTTATATAGTCATTTCTCTAGTGATCTTTCCTTGTCTTCCCACACATTCATCTTAACACATACATAGTTTTACCATATTCATATTGTCCATTGGCCAACATTCACTCCTATACAACATGGTCGACCATATAGTTAGTTTATAAACTTATTTTATATCTGAATGGGATCTTCTCTTCACGGAAGTTGCACTGTTTCATCCGTTTGATTGTGATCCTAAGACAAAAAATCATCTTGAGCATCACCATCCATATGAATAACAAACCAAGTAACTAAGTTTATCAAATTTTGGTGCATCCAGTCCATCCAACACACCATCTTCCACAGTCTAGACCAGCTAAAACTACAATGCGTATAGTTAGTTTTGCTTCTCTTGAACTTAAATCCATTAGATTTTGGCGTATTTCTTCAAAGTTCAAGTTTATTAAAAATTTCTATAGTTTCATTATAATCATAGTATCATTAGCAAATAGCATAAACCAATGAATATCATCCTAAACATGCTTTGTCAACTCATCCATAACAATAAGGACTCGGACTCGATCTTTGATGCACCCCAACTATAAAAGGAAAGTCAGGTTTCTCTCCTCTAGGAGTCTTAACACTTGGAAGTTGGAATGTAGCTACAATACTTGTCTTCAATTCATTGGACTTGCATACCTATTATCTCCAAAACCAACCAGAGCACTTCCCACGGTGGTCGACCATAAGCTTTTTCCAAAATAATAAAAGCATATGAATATCTCTTTTGTTTTCTATGTTCTTCTCCATAGACCTTCTTATCAAAAAATACCATTTGTTGTAGATCTCCCAGGCATAAAACCAAATTGATTGATGTTTGCGTTATAATTCTTAGTCTTTGCTCAATAATTCTTTCCCAAAGCTTGAAAGTTTGACGCGTCAGCTTGATACCTTTGTCGTTTGTGTAGCTTTGAATATTTGCCTTGAGTGGATTTAGGTCAAAGTGATGCCCGTCTAGAGCGGGTTCTCCTTTATTATATAGAGTGAGAACATTTACATAATAGAACCAACAGGATACAAAAATAGTAAAGAGATACATAAGGAAATTGTTTTCTAAAACTCCCCCTCAAGCTGGAGCATACACATCATGCATGCCCAGCTTGGAATTCATATATTTGAAAGCTGAAGATGGAAGCGACTTGGTGAAGATATATACCACTTGTTGTCCAGTCCGAACATGGGGAGTTTGAATCTTCTTGGAGAGCACTAAATCACGAACAAAGTGGCAATCGGCTTCAATATGCTTGGTCATCTCATGAAACACCAGATTGCTAGCAATATGGATGGTTGCCTGACTATCACACATGAGAGAGATTGGTGTCTCAACATACATGCCCATTTCAGAGAATATAGACATAACCCACTGTAGCTCACAGAAGGCATGTGCCATAACTCAATATTTAGCCTCTGTGTTGGACCGTGCTACCACATTTTGTTTCTTACTCCTCCAAGTCACCAAGTGTGACCCAAGAAACACACAATAGCCAGAGGTAGAACGTCTATCTCCAACATCACCTGCCCAATCAGTGTCAGTGAATCCAATGAGCTTCAAGGACGTATGTATGAGATTTTTCCTTGTCAAGTGAGGCCCTTCCCTGGCGATCCTTTAACATTACATAGAATCCGGGTGACTGCCATCCAGTGTGACATCTTGGGCACACTCATGAACTGGCTAACAACTCCCACAGCATAAGAAATATCAGGACAAGTAAATCAGTTTCCTACAATCCTTCTATACTTTGTTGGATCAAAAAAGTCATTGTCATCAGACATAGACGTCTTAGTATGATAATCCATAGGCGTGAAGATGGGTTTGCACTGTGCCTGGCCTGTCTCTGAAAAGATGTCAAGAACATATTTCCAATGAGAGAGGTTTGTGCCCTTCTTGGAACGTAGAACTTCTATTCCAAGAAAATAGCAGAGATTACCCAGATCTTTTGTCTGAAATTGTGTTTGCAGCCACTTCTTGAGTTGTAGAATGCCAATAGAGTCATCACCATTGATGACAATATCATCTACATAAACAGCTAGAATAAGTGTCACTTGAAGACTTATACACAAACAAGGAATGATCACTAGAAGACCGGGTGAACCCAAACTGTATAAGTGCAGCATTAAATTTATCAAACCATGCCAATGGTGACTACTTCAGACCGTACAAGGATTTCTTCAACTTGCAGACCTTCTGACACTCCCCCTGAGCAACATACCCAGGAGGTTGTTGCATGTATACTTCCTCAAGTAGGTCACCATGAAGAAAAGCATTTTGACGTCCAGCTGAAGAAAAAGTCAGCCAAAATCAGTAGCAACAGAGATAAGGATCCGAAAAGACTTGAGCTGAGCAACTGGAGAGAAAGTCTCAAGGAAGTCTATGTGGAAAATGATATGATGGGGGGGAACCCCTAACTTATAGAGTATTTCTTATTGCTTGATTGATAGGAGGCAGTCACCCTTTCCTATAAATAAGATAAGGGGGAAGCATACAGACACTTAGACAAACCCTAATGGGCCAATACACAATTAGGCCCATGTTACAAATAGACTAAACAGAACTTAAGTTAAAGACTAAAACACTTAAGTAAATAGACACTCTAACACCCCCTCAAGCTGGAGCTTGGGAGAATCCCAAGTCAGCTCGCAAACAGACAGACTAAACAAAATAAAAAGATAACCAAACCCTTACAAGAATTTCTCCCCCTTAATGTTACAATAAGTCACTCAAGCACTCAAATACTTAAAGACTCCCCCTCAAGTAGATACTCCAAAGTAGCAAATATTTGGGCAGACAGAGGCTTCTTGATCATCATAATGGCATCTGGAGCAACAGAATGAATAGTGAATAGGCACCAAGATCTTCATCACGTCATCGTCGTAGTAGCCAGAGAGTGTTGAATCACAAATCCTAGAGAGTGCTAGGTCACAAGAAGCAGCAACAAGTCAACGTGCAAACAAAGCACGGACAAGCCAGAAAGTGCTGGTACACAAAAGCAAAAGTCGACGAAGTATGCAGATAGAAGACCAGTATGCAAAGTAGCAACCGAATAAATAACTCCAATACGCAATGTAGACGAAGCTCCATGTAAAGTCAACAACAAAAAGTCTTCATCGTCTTCCCTCTTTATAAAGTATCCATCATAGTAGTAGACTCAAAGGCCAAAGCGTGCTGGTTCACAAAGTCCAGAGAGTGTTGGTTCACAGTAAAAAGTCAACGTGCAAAGCAAGCACGGACAGCAAATAGTGCAAAAGCACAAAGCAAAATGTGTTAATCATAGCAAAAGTAACAAGAATGACATCCAGGTATGTAACTTCATAGCAGCAGTCGAGGTAGATAATGAATAAGCAATAATAGCAGCAAAAGGCTCCACATAGCAACAACACTATCATGAACAATCCTCATAACAATAGAAGGATCCTCATAGAAGCAAAAGGAACACCACAGTAGCAAAAGGATCTTTTCCTAGATTTAGGGAGTAGATCTCAATAGGGGTGGATGTACGGAGTAGATCGGTGGTGGAATCGGTAATGGCGGTGTAGATCCGTGATGATGGCGGCGAATAGGATAGTGGCGGCTTCATTAGCAAGAAGGATTGACGGAAGCATGGCGGCCCTTGTATATCTGGATTTAGGAGTAGATCTCAAGATTGTGCTCCCCCTTACTCTGAGCAGAGTCACTGAAGTAAGGAGTAGACTCATCAAAAGTAACGGTAGCCGACACAAAAAGACGACACAGACGAGGGCAATAACATATGTATCCCTTATGTATGGGAAAGTATCAAAAAACATTGTGAATTGCACAAGGAGACAACTTGTCAGCATGTGGATCAAACACATGAATAAACGCAGTGCAACCAAACACACGAAGAGGAATAGAAAAAGGTTGCTCGTCAGGTCGTGAAACAGATAAAGGGGTAGCCCCTTCTAACATAAGACGACTGACGATTAATCAAGAACATGTAGTAAGAAGAGCATTAGGCCAATATTTCTTTGGCACAGACATCTAAAAGAGTAGTGTACGTGCTACATCAAGTAAATGGCGGTTTTTGCGTTCAACAACCCCATTTTGCAAAGGTGTATGAGGACAAGTCGTCTGGTGAATCATGCCAACATAATTAAAGAAAATAGAGATAGCCTTTTGAACATATTCGAGGGCATTATCAATATGAAGAATCTTTATATGAGCATCAAACTAAATTTTTATTAACTGATGAAAAGTTTGAATAACAAATAAAACATCATCCCCCGAGACTTAAGTAGGTATACCCAAGTCATGCGGGAGAAATCATCAATGAAAGACAGAAAATATCAAAAGCCATTATAACTTGGCTCTTTAACAGGACACCAAACATCACTATGAATAAGGTCAAAAGGACACTTAGAGTGTTTCACAGTGCGACTCGGAAAAGAAATGTGATGATGTTTGCCAAGTTGACATGATTGACACTCTAACGACTTTATTGATGCTAAGCTTGGGACAAGCTTCTGAAGACTCTGCAAGGACGGATGCCCAGAGCGACAATGTCGTTGTAAGGGAGAGCAGTTGAACACGGTAGATGTGGTGGATGGAATCTAGCGAGCTGGGCAACCACCTTCAAAGTAGCAGCGATCACCTTTCCTAGATTACCCACCAATCGTCTTCCAACATTTGGGATCCTATAACACAAAGAAAGAGTCTCCAGATATTATCAAGCATTTCAAAGAATCAACCAGCTTAGCAATAGACATTAAGTTAAATGGAAAGTTCGGTACATAATGTACAGACTGTAAAGTCAAATCAGACGATGATTGTACAGTGCCACACATTGGACTCGTCTAATAGAACCATCTGCAAGTGTCACAGAAGAATGCAGGATATATGAGTCAGAAGAAAGAAGCATAGATCCTGTACCCGTCATATGTTGGGAGGCCCAGGAATCCACCACCCATATAGAAGATGGATGAGAGGCAACAAGTGAAATCCCCTGGTTACCTGTATCTGAAACTAGATTGACGGAAGAGCCAAGGGAAGCTTGTTGGGTAGCCCGAATAAGATGGTCATACTCCTCCTTGGAGATCGTAACATTTGATTGCACCTGTTTAGAAGCTCCAGATGCAGATGCTCTCGATAGAGTAGTCGTATAATGTGCAGCACCAACAAGGGGTCGACCATGCTTTGAATAGCATCTCTTCTGTATGTTCAAGTTTCCCACAGAAAGTATATTTGCCTCTAGGACAATTGCCTCGTCCCTGACCAGCACCTCATCCAGTTCCTTTGGCAGCAGCAACAAGGGAGGCATGATTCTCATTGTGGTGCTCCTAGAGTAACAGAAATAGACTCAAATGAAGACTGTTGCATTCACACAAAAGGCTTCTTCAAGACTTGGTAGTTTGTCTGTGGCCAGAGTAACACTCCTGGCTAAAGCATATACAGGATTTAAGCTGGATAGAAACCTTGTCGTCACTAGATCATCTCGGTCTTTCATCTGATCATCAGTCTTTAGTGGTTGGTAGAAACTAAGTTCTTGAGAAATAGATTGTATTGTACCAAAGTAATCCTCGAGAGAGTGACTATTTTGTCTTTCTGCAAAGAGTCGATCATAAACAGTATAGAGACCAAAAGCATTCTTCTCATGAGAAAAATATTTCTTTGCAGCTTCCCTGATTTGCTTGGTTGTAGAATAGAACATAAATCTAGAAGCAATCTGGGGCTCCATGCTATTCCATATTCAGGATTTCAACAGCCCATTTTTTTTCCGCCAAGTAGGGTAATTTGCTACTCTCATTAGGAGGTTCTAACTCCATAATTTCCACTTTCTCTCAAGATTCAAGCACAATGTAGATAGCATTCATCCAAAGGAGATAATTTTGTCAGTTAAGCTTCACAAAAGTTATCTGAGAGGAAGCAGTTGGTTTTGCATAGCAGCAGACAAGATAGGACACTTGACACGGTGTGCATAGCAACAGCACTTCGTGTTGAACACTAGACACGTCGTGTCACCTGCCTGGCGAAGACAGAAGACAGAAGTTCTGACTATCTTTGACACGCCGTGTTGAACTCGGGACACGTTGTCAATTGATGAAGATAGAGGGCAGAATTTATGAACCTTTTGCACACGTCGTGTCACCAATGGGACACGTCTTGTACTTCGTCAGAGGCGTAAACTTCAGTAGCTGTGACATGCCTTGTCGTCCCGGGACACATCGTGTGCTCCGTTAGAGGCGCAAACTCCAATAGTTGTGACTCGTCATGTCGTCTAGGGACACGTCGTGTTACTTGCAAACGAGTGGAGATTTGCGTCGTCAGAACGAACCCTGGGCAGCAACACGTCGTGTTGCTTGGAGACATGTCGTGTGTAGCGGCGACTAAAGTAGTTCTTGACGGGAATTGGCTCCGTCAAAGAGATATTTGACTCCGGGAAGACGCACCAGAGAGAAAGAGTACCCCGGGAAGACGGGTCGGGGGATGACGGGAATTAGCATCGTCACTTGTCAATTGAGGATGTGGATCTGACACATTAGCAGCCCCAAAAGACTTAGGCACTCATCCACGTACGGGGACTACATGGACAGAACGAGGGTTTATTTCCTCCTCTCCTTCAAGCAGCCACCGTGCTCTGATGGAGACAAAGGAAGATCGGCCCAATGAGAACCAACGCGGGCGGCAGCGGCCTGCGAGGGTGAGGGGCGGTGTTGACGGAGAGGGAGTAGTAAGAGAGAGAAAGAAAGGGCGGCGGCTTGGAGGATGATGGCTAGGGTTACAGCAGTCAGGAATGCTCTGATACCATGTGAGTGGATTTGGGTCAAAGTGATACTCGTCTAGAGTGGGTTCTCCTTTATCATATATAGAGTGAGAACATTTACATAATAGACCCAACAAGAAACGGAAATAGTGAAGAGATACATAAGGAAACTATTTTCTAACATGCCTTGTTCTTGTAGATGGACATTGTATTAATGTATCTCCACTCATCTGCATTTTCTTTGTCCCTGTGATCTTATTAAGGAAATTTATTAACCACATGTCATTTATCCCTTATACTCATCCATACATCGACAAGGACACCATTTGGTTTGTGTTCCCTACCCATTTCCATCTTTTTTAAAAGCATTCTTGACCTTTGATTTTGTAACTCGTCGTGTGTAAGTAGCATCTCTTGTATCCATATCACACCAAGTTTTTACATTATTTAAAGTATCTCCAGCAATTTATTCAACTTAAAGTCGTTTTTTACAGGAAATTGTTATTTTAGAGTAGAAGGTTAGTAGATTAATAATAGATGTGAAATTAAAGGATTACGAGTTGTTACACTCGGATTTTTGTCCCAAACATGCGGCAAGCGGATGTAATAGGAATTGGAATATATTTAACTTCTTACATAATAAGAGAAGAAAAAAGTAGTCTTCCCTTTGTCTCCATGACATGGAGTTTGCAAACTATAACATGAGGTCAAAGGAGAATCATATGTACGGCACTAAGATTCCCAACAGTGAACTTCAACAATGATAATCTTGACTGGGCACATATCTTGCTGAAAGAGATGATGAAGATGACCTATTCCACACACTACCTAAAGTAGAACATGATGATGTGGGAGATCTATAAAACAATCTCTGGAAGCTCTGCCTAGTATTGAACCAAAAGCTTTTTAGGTACCACTACAAAGCACTTTGGTTCTCACGGTGGTGATGCAGATGCAGTATATGGAACTTCTAGTGATGATGACAAAAACAGATATTTGATTTATATAAGAGAGAGATATACCACCATAAATATTAATTTATAGCCCTTCTATTGTCAGCTTGAGGAGAGTGGGAATCAATCTCAAAGAAAAAATAGATAGACAACAACAACAAATAACTTATACAAGTAATGGTGAAGCTCAACAAAAGTACTTAGAAAGTATTGCACACACCTTTAAGGAAAAGTAATTTTGTAGCAATAGAGATAGTAATATTATGGAGTCTTGTATTATGGAGTCTTGTGGCATGTTAATCAACCACCTTTCGCCAATAATTATCTAACCGAGTCAATTAGATGGTTGATTCAAGGCAGAAGGTGTTTGATGAATATTTGCATCACGATTAACAAAATTGTATGCATCTTTCTACATGAGGACCTACAACCACGACCCACATCATTAATCCACAGGGGATAGTTGGTATAGATGAAGAAAACCGTTCAGTTGATGATGAGTCATCTAGGGACAAAAAATTATAATTAGATGTGCTTTATGTATTTCTCATTATAGGTACTTCTAAATTGATTATAAGTATTGATATGAAAGTCAAAGCATTATGGCAAAAGCATTATATAAAGGCATTAGAGAATACCTTTACAGTAAGGCACTACAATAGGAACCTAATAGAAACTCAATCAAACAGCAAGTAACTTGCACCATACGAAGCGGTGAATCCGTTTCCTTCTGGCTTGATCCCATCCTTGAAGGAGGAAAGTCCTTGGAGGAGATCGTAGGCAACATCGTAAAATTGCGATCTGGTATCCCTAGAAATGCAAAGTTATCTGAACTCAGGGCAATGGGGAGTGGATTCTTCCGAGCCAAATCTGTATAGCTCAAGTCAAGGATTTAGTTTGGACTCTCCCCCACCCACAACTGGCAGAGATGCCTTTCTGGTAAAAAATAATGAGATCCGATCCCTGAAGGATGCGTGGAACGCCATCCGCCTTACCTACTAGGAACCTGAATGGGCAACATGGATCTGATCCACCCCAGCTCCTAGAAGAATGCAATTGCACGCTTGGAAGGTTATGAACAGAGATTGTTAACCAACGACGAAATCAAAAAGAGAGGCACAAACTAGGCCTCGAGATGCTCACTACGTAGCAGCAATGATGAATCAAATCAGCACATCCACTTCAACTGTTCAAGCATCTTCGTTCTGTGGATTGAGGGTGTCAAGAACGGCTACATCACTGATGTCCCTAAGGACCATGGGGACATTACCAGGAATATAAGGAACAGAACCCACATGTTCACTTTAGTAGTATTATATCATATTTGGAAAATAGAAATAGCATGATTTTTTAAAATTGTAAGCTTGAACTTATGGCCGCTTGGCATGCCATCAAGCTTGATTTTGGTAGCCTAGAAAAAATGTACAAATAGGCCTCCCTCTGCCCCCTTATCTTGTTCTTTACTTCTTTTATATGTAATTCCACTACTTGCCAAAAAAACATGAAACTAATAGTTCTAACTTGTCTAGCATGGTTTTAAAATGAGACACATGGCGATGGAGATGGTTGGCATACACTTTGAGGGTGTTATACACGCATTACGCAAGGATGAAGATCGTGTACTAAAGTAACAATGACGCAATTAGGACATAGGACCAGAAGGGCAACTATAACATCCCAGGATTCGAGGCCTCCGATTATTGATCTTAAAAAGAATGATTGAACTACCCATCTCACCAAGGTGCATCTCCTTTTCAGGGAGCCCATCGCTTAGAACTCAATGGTTAAGTGTGCTTAGCCCAAAGTAGTACTAGGATGGGTGACGTGTCGGGAATGTATCATGGGTTGTGCGTGATTCAGGACAAATCACACAGTTAAAGCCAGTAGTGCTCTGTGGGGGCCAGTCGTCATTCCTAAAACTCTACTAGAGTCGTAGGCGGTGGGCCCAGGTGTAACATCAACACAATTTTTAGCACCAATACCCCCACAAGGTCACGGCGAGAAGTGGCCGCAAATGCCTATTAGAGACTAGAGGGTGTTCAGTATCTACGCGCACCTTGAGGGAGGATGGCTTGCTGTTGGGAAGGCCCAAGAGGATGTAAGGAAGAAAAGGAGTGTTAGTCATCAGTAGCTAGTTGCAGAGGCAAGTTAGTGGTGCTTGTTGGACTCAATCCAACAACCTCACCTTGCACGACTGAGGAGAAGGGGGTGGCGGTGGCAAGGGTAACAAGTTGGCGGTGCCAGCCACCGCTAGGGGCGACAACTTAAAGGCCACAAGTGGCAAGTGAAACTATGGCTTCTATGGCGGGCAAGGCTGCAACACATACATGAGTGACAAATGTAGTAAGTGATGAAGAAGAAACATGTAGACGCATCAACTAGAAGTGGTGACGGCCATTCCCCATGGGTGTTCGATGTGCAGTGAAACACGGGAGGTGTGAGAAAGGTTTAGTGGTCATTATCGAGGTTGTTGTCATTGTGGTTGGCATTGTTGGGGCAACAATGTCGGGGCTTGCACGAAGAGCAGAGAAAAGAATGAGAGAAGTGAGGATTGGAGACGGGAGATGGAGAACAGGGTCAGAAGGATTAACCCCAAATGAATTCAGCTTAGGCTCTGATGCCAAATGATGAACAACACAGCAGGAAAAGGAGAGGAATAGGGAGAGCTAAATGTACAAATTCTCAAATTATTCATCAGCACCGACATGCCCCTAGGTAGAATAAAGTAATGACCAATCAAATGCATATATACCAAAAAAAATCTCCAACTAAAAATGAACCCATAAAACTAGAGAATTTGTGAATTAAATATGAAAAAGGTTGAATGGGTTTTTTGGGTTTTATCGGGATCCAAACAAGGATTGAGTGTGAATTCAATCCTGCATTAGGTTTATCATTTTTTGTTGTGATGGTTGTTAATGCAAATTTGTCATTTTGAACACAAAAACATCACATTTTTAGGCAATTATGATCATATGTCCAACAAATCTTGTGGTCTTTTTTGTTGTCAAAAAGTTGTCGTCGTGTACTTACGTGCACTAGACTTGGGAAAAATTATTGTTACAAGAATTAGGTAGAAATGTCCTCCCTATGATATTGTATTCTTTTGTGTAGTTCATATACAGTTTATTTGATTGAGCTTTTTTTCTGCTAAATTGAGGTCCATCGTATTCATCTTACCCCTCAAGCAAGCAAATTGATGTCATCCACATTACAAAGGATCTCCCTCGACCGACACAAGAAGGATCAACAAACACTTAGAACCATCAAGACTCCCCAAAAGCAAGAACCATACTCAACCATCCTATAGGATCAAACAGACCCCTAGAAGGCTAGAAAGCTACTCATCAGAACCAGTCTCCACGCTTCTTCCCCCCAAAACCAGCCAAGGGTCCAACTAATACAAATTATTTGATTGAGCTTGGTGATATCATCATCATCATCATCATCTGAGCCTCAATCCCAACCAGGTTGGGGTCGGCTACATGGATCCTTCTTTTCCAATCAGCTATGTATGGGTCATATTCTGATCAAGATGTAAAGATTCAAAATCTCTCTTTATAAGCTCTTCCCAAGTTAATTTAGGTCTGCCTCTGCTTCTTTTAGTTGTGATTGACTCAATAACTTTGCTTTGAATAGGTGCATTGTCGATCTGCGTTGCACGTGTCCCCCCCCCCCACTTTGCTTCTGATATAGTCATTCCTCAAATGATCTGTTCTCGCCTTCCCACGTCCTTCTCAGCATACACATTTCAGTCACATTCATCTTGTTGAGACCTTGTTTCTTCACTGCCCAACTTTCACTCCCATATAGCATGGCCAGCCGTATAGCTCTTCTATAAAACTTGCTTTTTAATATTGAGCCTGGTGATATATCACTATTTATTCTATGAGTTAGTCTACTTTGTTGCACTCTTACATGTACTGCAATGTGTTTTGATTAACATATTAACGAGGAGGTACTGATAACATTTGTCTTATTTCTAGAGCAACTTTTACATGAGTATGGCTCGCCAGCGATACATTCCAAAAGAATTCGCCATTGCAGTAAAAGAAGACAATAATGGAGATGGTATGGTCATTGTTGCTTCTTCCATTTCTAATACCGATGAACAGAGCAACGAATCTTCATCTGGGAATTAATGTAGGGGAAAATATGACCAAATTGGTGAAAACGTTGGACAGCATCTCAAAGATCAATTGGTGGAAACTGAGGTAACGAAAGGGAAGATGGCAGCAATACATCATAACCAGTACCACTCTGAAAAGGTCGGACATGAATGAATGGAAATACTATTCAGTTTAAAGCCGGCTAAATTCAATTAAGAAGATTGTCAATTCTATCATGACATATGCAGTTCAATATCGACAAGGCTGTCAATTCTACCGTATAAAATATGTTGTTCTATTTCGAGAAAGTTGTCAAAGAAAAATTCCAAACATGACAAAATCAGCATCACCTCAATTGCTTGACTCCTACATGTGAAGAAAATGGGATATACATTGTCTCCCTTTCAGCTGCAAGCCTTTGAGCTCTCTGAAACTCATTGAGAATAGCTTGAAAATCTTTAGCCAGCTTTGCATCTGCAATTTTTTTACTAGCCTACATCCACAGATTAACAGTAAATGGTGAATCCTGACCCAAGTACATATTGATTTATGTATGCAGGAAGAAAGACCTTGTAAAGCAGAATTACAGAAACACTAGATGGAGGCGTATTCAGAACAACTAAAATATACAAGGATATAGAACAATAAAAGATTTTAGCTTTGAGACCAATGGCCAAATTCTAGGGGAACTGTTTTTCCTGAAACTAGAGCACTCTTATGCAGTTCCAAATTTGCAGTTGTCAGAATACACAATGGACATATTGATGGCTCTTTTATGAATTATACAGATACGATGAAAAGGAAGGTTTTAGTGATTTTTGTGAATTTTGGATCTGCCAAATTCCTACACATACTACGCCATTCATCAAGTTTTTGTAACTTTTCCCAAATTTTTGTGTTTTTTTACAATTGTTTCATTATTTCCCGAACTTTTTGTTTGGGTCACTAACAGGCTAGACCTAATTGTATCCTCTGACCCACCTTCACTAATGTGAAAGGGGTTTCACATTAGAGACATCACGTTTAGGGTTTATGGTATATCATAGAGGCCATTCAAACCCCCCTAGCCAACGCGTCCCCCCCCCCATCCCCAATGCTCCAAGTCCTGGACAATTCTCATTCCTCTTCTTCACTCCTCCCCTTCCTTCAGCAACTCCAACTAGGCTTGTAAACAGATCAAATTCGGATTAGTGTTGGGCAGAAAACCAAACCAGACTAAGAATCCAACCAAACTGACCATTTTGGCTACAGTTTTAGGGGGTGAATGGCTGGGTTTGATTCCAAAAATTTCAAACAATTAAACAATGGTTTGGAATATAGTAAACCGAATACATATGTATACATTTTAAAGACATATTTGTATATTGTCCAAAAATACTCATTTGAGCATAATAATATACTACTTTAATAAGTTTTTGTATGTAAAACGTACAAGTAATGCTAATTAAATAGAGTTTTCTCAAAAAACTATACTATGTCATATGATGCATGAGAAGTTAGTTGAACTATGTCAACACATACTTTATATATATGCTCTTATATTACCACAAATAAATAATGTTTGAAATGAATTTATCATGTTAGATGGATTGACATATGGAAAATCCGATTCCAATCTAAGCGACTACCATCCGAATTTGAATAATTACCAATCAAAACTGTAAATTATACATGTAAGGTTTGTCAACGTATTATATATGAATTATAATTATTTCATTAAATCAAACATATGTATAATAATATGTTTTTTTCCTATTTTTATATAATATATGTATATAGTTGTTGAACTCACACCTTTTTTGGGTTTTTTTTAAATTAACTAATAAATTTCCTTAGTTTCTGATTGGTTCAAAATTTTAAAATTTTCATAGCAAATTAATCCATTATCATAAAAATTCACTAAATACACATTTGAAATGTATTTCAATGAATAATCTAAGTAGAAGGCTTGCAATCAATGATTCCTCGGAACATACCCTATTTTTCAAAAATATCGAGGATTAGTGTTTAAGATGATTATAAATAGATATTGATATACATTAAATTATGTACAAGTGATTTAGGTCCTAATCATGAGTAGGAGAGCTGACTTAAGGTTTGCTTAGCTCAAGGTAAGTAGTGTTGTGCACAAAATATTCTGGTTGATTGGTTGCTATGTAATGTGTATATGTATGTTCACCTTGAATATCATATAAGTTTCAATTCATACAAGTTTCAATGACGATAATGCCTTCAATGATAGTAACGATATCTTAAGCATTTGATTGCATGCTTGCTTGTTATAATTAAAGGCATATGATTATCATCCTCATTTACTAAATAAAGGTTATAATCATGTGACGAGATTTGTCGTCATCATCATCATCATCTAAGCCTAAGCCCCAACTATGCTGGGGTCAGCTACATGGATCATTCGTTTCCATTCAGCTCTATCATGGGCCATACTCTGGTTAAGATGTAGAGATTCAAAATCTCTCTTTATAAGCTCATCCCATGTTAATTTAGGCCTTCCTCTTCTTCTATTTATGTGCTTGACGAGATTTATGTTAAAGAAATACTTATATTTCAAAGTTTGAGGATTAAGGTCGTGCAATGAATCATGTTAAGGAGAGAGATCCCATCATCTACAAGTTAATTTTTCAGTGATGTTGTAAATTGTTTCTCATGATGTATATAGCCTTTATGGCCTGATGAGCACTTTGGTGAAGCAAGATGAGCCTTAACCATCCTGGTGTGCACTTTGGTGCAATTATCAGATAGAGGACAATTTTCAACCATGTTAGAATAATTTCAAGTTAATGATTAGATAGTTTTGAAAGATATAGAATTGAATAATTTTTATATGCTTCTAGCAACGTGGAATCCTTAGGAGTCGTTATGGGCTTTCTTAGCAAACATGGGTTTTCTAGCAATAGCATTATGTGAGCAGTTAGCCCTTAAGTGAGCAGTTATATGAAGAACTTCATATAGTTAGTTAGTCAATTCATTATGCAATAAAACTAATACGTTGACAAATGGTAAAGATCATATTATGTAAAGTTATTTTATTGTCTCATGTATATCCATTTTACCATACTACGCACAATGTTGTTTGTTTCGCACGATTGTGACAAGATGTCCCATCCAAGATCAAGGAGTTAAGGAAAACTTGAAGTGATTACTTCAGGAGTAGCTGACCTTTCAAAAAGCATAGCATGGTGGAGCAGGGGCGGATCCAGGGGGAATACCGGGGCTCTAGCCCCCCCCTCCCCCCACAAAAAATATAAAAATGTACTTTAGAGCATGAACAAATATTGTATGTGTGTGTGTGTGTGTGTGTGTATATATATACTGTCAAGTATCAAAGTCTTCAGAACCAGTAGCCCGGCTGGTCCGCCATGCTTACTGCATATAAGAGGTCGCGAGTTCGAAACCCCGTGCCAACAATTATTTTTTACTACAGTTCAAAATCATAAACAGCACAAAGTTCTTATATATTAGAATGAGCATTAAAACGTTGAGAACTAGTAGCCAGCTGGTCCACCACGCTTATTGTTCAGTGGATGGCGCGGGTTCGAAACCTCATGCCACTACACTTTTTAGTTAGAGTCCAAAGTCGTAAAACAATACAAAATTCTTATACATTTGCAATGAATTCAAAGATTAAACACTAAGAAAAGTTCTTTGATTGGTTTGTGGTCCTATGCTGTTTACAATTTGCCTGGTTCAAGACTTGGTTATTATTTTTTTTTCTTTTGTTATCTTAGCCCCCCCCCCATGTTAGTTTTCTGGATCCGCCACTGTGGTGGAGTGATATCTACAATCACGGAAGACAGAACCTAACTTTTCATAGGATTATGTTACCAAGATTAGATCTTTTCTTATGTAGCCAAGTATTAGAAATAAAGTTGAGGTATAGGATGTTACATGTACTAGAATTTCCTTTTTCAAGAAAAAAATTATGAAATGTAACAATTAGCGCCCAAGTGTTTCCATTTACTTTATTGTTATGATAAGCATTATATGGGACATTTCTCCAAATTGAGACCCAAGTTATGGATAACATGAGGTTTACTTCCACTTGTATGTATGACTTGGAAGGGTTTGCATGGACACCGTGCTTTTGTAACATGATAAAGGATAGGATTCGAATCAACAAAACACAGACGACAACCTACTTTTGATGTCCCCATGCGACCTTATCCGTATCGACCACTCAATATTGATGTTCCTTACTTCCACAGCACCTACAATCCAACAAGTTTTCTAATTGGCTATAGAAAATCAAGATGTTCTTCATCTAGCACCGATTGACAAGAGTGTCAGCGACTACTTCGGTCAACTACAAGCAACAACTATCCTCGAGCCACCTGATTTGGAGCATGACGATACGTTAGTTGATGATAACACCCACAAATTCTACAACTCAATCTACAATTAGGGATGACACTACAATGATCATGATGTTCTATCGTGGTCTATCTACCTCGATTATCGTCGCCTTAGGTTTTTCACGCACCTCGAGCATGGAGATGCTATACATGTCGCATCCCAAAGAAAGCACGAGCAGAGGCGCCAGACTTCCACTAGAGAGTCCACGTTGCGATGTTGGATTGCATCTACCCTGACTACTAACACTACTTTTGTCATGCCATCCAATCATGCATCCTCATCAAAAGTACATCAATACCTGCCAAGGTGCAATGTTTATCATGTATGGCTTTGGGCACGGATCTCGCTAGTGTCCCATCCGCATGATGCTCGTGACGTCAGCTTCAAGTAAGAGTATTAAGAGGAATATGAGGAAGTGTACTCATGCAGTGTACCCAACGACACATGCAATGATCTGATGCAATGTCTTAGCAATCTGAGGACATGTGCTTACCCATCTGGAACAGAAGACGCGTGTTATCACTCAGGAGTAGGGACAATTGACTTGCCTCCCGACTTGCCAAAGGTATGTCTTGTTTAGCCGGGCCAAGGAGAGCTAATGTAGGAAAGTCTACATCATCGGATCTGCTTTAGGCTTGGTATCCCCATGAGAGCCTAAGACGGCTAGTTAGGGTTGTTGTCTGGTCAATTGGGTTACTTATAACATCCAATTTTTTCAGTGTTATATGCCTTTTATACCCTTCTTTTCCTGATGACTTCAGAATTTTTTACATAGTAATCGTATGATTTTGCTATCATAATAATTAATTTTCTCTTCATACAAATACCTTGCACTTCTGTAGAAATATTCTCATGTTTTGAGTCATATTGTAGTTTCATTGATCAAATGCTTCATCTACTAGCTCTCCATTGATGGCTTCATCAATCCAGAGTTTTCATCGACCCAGATCGGCCATCGAGCAACCAATGGCCCATCAGTTTATCGATCGGCGGCCGATAATGGCCAAATGATGCCAGAGACCTATGAATGGCCAATTGACTGCAACGAACCGATGGAGCCATCAACTGATACACTACGAGTCGGTCAGTCGATGATGCCATCAATCAATGACACCATTGGTGATCATCAACCAAAGACCAACCGAACGATCACTCATTCACCGATGAAGTCACACGCTCGTCGATCAATGAGACTATAGACTGCCAACCGATGAAGCAAACAGCCTCATCAACTGATGAAATCACAGGCTTCCTCAATCGAAGAGACTACAAACTTCATCAACCGATAGCGCCATAGGCCTTCGCCAACTGATGAAAGCACTATTAGTGCCTCTACAAGAAGTACAACATGTGCCCTGAGGTACGTGTTCCAATGCTTGGGCCGCACAAAAAGTACTCTTCACAGAGTACTCAGAGGTGCCTCAAGCACCCCATTGTTCCCTATAAATGGGGACCCTCAGCCTCCATGAGGAGGAATCTTCTCTTCCACGATCACAAAGTGTTGCCGAGACTTTCATCAAGTATTGACTAGGACGAGAGTCCTCATCGGTTTCCAACTTCATCGACCTCTGCCAATCATCATTTACTACCAACCTTCGAGAGACGGGAGGTCGTAGACTACTACTCCATCGACCACGACACCAACTTCTGCCTCCATCGACCAATCGAAGGAAGGAAAAGATATTGAGGTTTGTCTATTACCATTATATTTGTATCACTCCATCTCCATCGCGATCGACCATTGAGGAGGAAGATCACATTGACGGACGGTGATCACATGGGACACGTAGTTATTGTCTCCTCCCTACACTTTGCTCATTTCATTTCCATCCCATGTTTTGATCCATGGCCATCATATATTGCAAATCAGCATTGTCACCCATCAACATGTGTGGCTAATTCTTTTAACTTGGGTTGGGAATAGCCACCAGCCCCTCCCAAGCATGTAAATATCCTTACCCCATTCAAATGTATATCCTTAGCATGTTTGTCTTTTTACTCTTCTTATTATTGCATTGCTTGCATCCTTAGCTATTGTGATTTTGATATCTTATGACCTCAAAAGAGTGTTGTTTGATGAGATCTGAAGTAGGGAGTATTTGTGAAAGCACGAGAGTGTGGGAACACTTGAGCTAATGATCATATGGTTGTATGTTTGATTGTTTTTAATCATCTCCAAAAACAGACGTGCTTATAATCAAGAGCTATCCCAAGCTCAACGAAGGAGGGAATAGACATATATGATGATTGCTTATAAACTAAGTTAAGGGTATATAATGGGTATGAGTATTTCACGCTTGGTGAGTGTGCTAGGTAGGCAAAACCCGATCCAAATTCCTTTATAAAATTGTAACACCAAAAAGAATATTCACTTTTTGCTTTGTTTGATGATCTAGGTTTTGTTTTCTTTCTTGTTTTACTTTAATCTATTACTTTGTTCCGTAAGGAACATGAAACCTACCTTTCAATTCAACTTAGCAAAGCTAAGGCCAAAGGTTGACCAACCTTGTCATGTGTTCGAACCCGTCTACTACCTCTGACCCCGTATATCGTTGCAGGTGACTCAAGGTGTCGGGTTACAAATTTAAAGTCCGACCACCTCAACAACCGAGTTCATTATACTTGTATTATGGACTCATGTTCTGAAGACGATCGTTGGGGTATTGATTCCTTTCATGGGTTTACTTGTTATTCCAGGGACTTATTTGTAAGTTCTAAGTTTGTTAGTTTAATTAAGGTTTATAATTAGATGATATTTAGGTGATTAGTCGCAATATGTCCCAATAGTTAGGGTTTTTATCTTCTATCCTCAAACTGGCCATGGGATAAGTGTCCAGGCAGACAAGTCTGATAATAATATTGGTTATAGCAAAATTGGTTCTCCGTCACCATGGTATTACAAAGCACGTCTCAAAGCACTAGAGGTGTACGCCTTGAGGCGAGGTGGTCATAAGGGCTCATTTTGGCTGAGGCGTTAAAAGGCAATGAGGTGGTGGTGAGTCGTTGGGCTCAACATGGTCCACTTACAAAAAGCGATAATCACCCTATTTTGGGACCAGCCCAACAGGGGCTACCCAAATCCAATTTTGTTACCTACTTGTCTAATCCGGACACGTACTTCCTGCACTTGACATGTTATGTTGTTTTGGGCTATCCAAGTATTTTTTTATTTACCCTAACAGCTAGTCAGTCTCTCACTCAAAAGTTTTAAGAAAATTGAGGTAACTATGTTTAAATTTTAATTTCATTGAAAGTTTATCTATGTGTTCACATATTTTACATGTGTATCCCCTCTCATCTAGGAAATTCGTCGGGTTAGGGCACTAGGACCGAGATTTGGTGCAACCAGCCAGACCTCGAGAGCTTCGCACACAGTCAGGATTGCATTGTTAAGGATATAATATATCAATAAGGTGGGGACCAGTTAAAGTTTAGACATTTATATTCCAAATACAAGAGCAAGCCAAGTATCAGAGCACTTACGGTAACTTGGGTATTGTGATCCTGATCACTGGCCTGCCTAAGCTTAGTGGAAGTATCCTTCACGAGCTGAGCGATCTGCAATCTGGTTTTCTGCCTGTCCGAGAACAAAGTGTAGCCCCAGCAATAAGAATTGTATTCGATGGGGCCAAAGAATAGAATTGAAATTTGTACAAAATCCCCATCATATAACAGAACCAGGAGAAAGACACTAGGGCCGGTACATTGCTGGGAGAATTCGAGAGGGAAAGATAAGGAAGAATCGCGTGAGTCATACAGTAACAGTACGTCAGTGCTTGAATCATAACAGCTGGTAGCGGAGACCGGAGGTACCTACAGCTTCTCACGAAGGTCAGGGGTGTCCTTGGCGGTGCCAAGAGAGTTGACGAGCCTCTGGAACGTGGCGACATTGGTGGTGATCTGGAACACCCCGGCAGCCACGGCCTGGGTGGGGTCCTGCCTGACGCCGCCCAACCCTCCTCTCCCGCCTCCGAGCGGTCGCCCGGACTCGATATCCGCGAAGCTCATTGGGCCCTTCCCTCCTCTCCCCGACTCCCGGAAACCTCGGCCAGAAAGGGGAGGAGGCAGCCCGGCGGGGATCGAGGGAGGCTTGGCAGGAGGGGTCCCGTTCGGGGAAAGGGAATTCCCCTTTTACGCTTTTACGCTGTGTTTCGAATGGAAGTGCAAGCGGTGGGTTCGGACCTGGGAGGATGGAGGTAGGTTGACTGGGTTTGGGGGTAGTTGTTAACGGTTAAGGTGGCACAGTCGCTTTTGTCGCGGGATTAGCGTGGGACCGGGAAGCAAGCGACAGCATTAGCATGTCGGCAAGCATTCCAAGCTGCTTAACTCTGAAGTCTGCAACTAGAACAATGTGTTCCGTCAATTAAAGAATCCCCTAAAATTGGACCTTGACCGGTTTCACGCTGTGCAACATACAAATGTAATTTATGCTACCAGCAGTCAACTAGTCAATGCCGCCCTTGTCGAAGGCGGAGCCGGCCCAAAGGAGGCACAACATAATAAAAAATAAAATTAGTTATTGACTAGAATTTGTCGAAAAAAAATTAGTAACATTAGCACACTCAAATTAATAATATTTAGATATACTAATACATTTCAAATGAAAATTATAACCTCATTCGACCAAATTTAATTTTTCTTTGAGTTCTAATAATGTGGTATCATTTTTGGTGATGTCGATGATAATTTCAAGATTGCTAAACTCCATGCCATTAAAGCTCAAGAAGAGGCTCATGACAATCCCATGAATGAGGATTTGAGAAGGATTGTTAAGAGTCTTAGATCTGAAGCAAATAAACAAGCTACTGTCCGAGAATCTTTTTATAGGCAAAAGTCGAGGGTTCAGTGGCTTAAAGAAGGAGATTCCAACACTTCCTTTTTCTATTCTTCTATGAAGGTTAGAAGGAATTCAAATTCCATTAAGAAACTGGACATTGATGGTTCTGTTTCACATGATTATGATGCTATTAAGTCTGCAATTACTGATTTCTATACAAGGTTATTTAATGATAGCTCCTCCTTGAATGGCTCTTGGCGTGGTGAGTGGAATGGTAAAACTATCTCTGTTCAGCAGGAAAAACTTTCTTATTTCCAGAGTTTCTAGAAAAGAAATTGAGAATGTTGTTAAAGATATCAAAGTAGACAAGGCCCCAGGCCCAGACGGTTTTAATGGCCTCTTTTACAGGAAAGCTTGGGACATCATTGGTGATGATGTCTGTGATGCTGTTTTTGAGTTCTTTGAAAATTGTAATATGCTTAAAGAAGCTAACCGTACTTTCTTGACTCTCATTTCCAAGGGTGGTGATTCCACTAATATTAAGAACTGGAGACCCATAGCTTTGTGTAATGTTTTCTTCAAAATTATCTCTAAAATCCTTGCCAATAGACTTCAAAGCGTCCTTCCTTCTATCATAGATATTTCTCAGTGTGCTTTTATCAAAGGTAGGAGCATCCGAGATGCTACCTTGCTCACCAATGAAATTCTTAGTGATTTCAAAAAATCTAATTCTCCTGATAGAATGTGCATTCAAGCTGATATCTCTAAAGCTTATGATTCTCTTAATTGGACTTTTCTTTTCTCTGTTATGTATCGTATGGGTTTTCCTCCTATCTGGATTAATTGGATAAGTGAGATTTTCTCTACTGCTTCTTATCAAGTTATCATCAATGGTGAACCCTCAAATGTTATCAAACCTTCGAATGGAGTTAGGCAAGGGGATCCTATTGCTCCATACCTTTTTGTCATTGGTATGCAGGGTATTTTTGAGCTTTTCAAAAAGGTTGTTCAAGATGGAAATGTTAGTCATGTTGTTGTTTCTAAATACTTGAGCATTTCCCACCTCATTTTTGCGGATGACCTGATGATCTTTTCTAAAGCTAGTGTTGATGATGCCAAAGCTATTAGATCTATCCTTGATTCCTTTGCTGACGTTTCTGGTCTTCGTGTCAATTATGGGAAGAGTTCTACCATTTTCAGTAAGAATGTTGATAGAATTCCTATCATTGAGATTACGGGTATAAAGGAAAGTTGTTTCCCTTCGAAGTATCTTGGTCTTCCTTTATTCTTTGGCAAACTGTCTAAAAGACTTTGTGGATCGTTGGTGGATAAGATTAAGTTGAGGTTGGACTCTTGGAAGTCTAAACTTCTATCTATGGCTGCTAGACTGGAGCTCATCAAATCTACTCTCTCCCATATGCACCTATATTGGGTCTTTTCTTTTCCTATTCCAAGCTCTACTTTGGATCAGATTGATAAACTGTGTAGAGATTTTCTCTGGGGTGAAACTAATTCCAAGAGGAACCTTCATCTCCTTAAGTGGGAAAAGGTTACTGAACCTAAGAAAGATGGAGGTTTGGGCATAAAGAAACTTAAGGACGTCTCTAAAGCTTGTCTTATCATCAATTCTTGGAATATTGCTTGTAAGAAAGACACCCTTTGGGTAAAGTGGATTAATGAAAAATATTTGAAGAAGGCTTCTTATTGGACTATCAATGAATCTTCCAATCATTCGTGGATGTTTAACAATCTTATTCGAGTCAGAGATTATATTCTGAAGTATGTTAGATTTGATATTGGTCATGGTAGTCTCATTTTTATTTGGCATGATCCCTGGTGCAGATCTAATTTCCTTTCTTATCATGTTGGCAGAGATTGTATTGTTAGGTCTGGTATCCCCTTAAATGCCAAGTTGAATCATATCATTGCTGAGGGGAAATGGGTTATGCCTAGACCCAGTAATAGGGGTCAGGTTGACATTTTTGATGTGGTTAACTCTATCCCTATTAGACATGGGCATAAAGACTCTGTTTCTTTTGCTAGCCTCAAGTTGGTTAATCTTCATGGTGTTTGGGATACCATCAGAGTTAAGCTAGAAGGTACTCCTAACTTTGATTGGATTTGGAGGATTAGAACTCATAAATGAGCTAGTCTTCATTTATGGAAGGCTAGACACAATAAGATTCCCACCTCAGATTATTCTAGAAGAAGGGGCCTCTGTCTTGCTTCTATTTGCTTTATGTGCTCTAATGCCTATGAGGATACCAATCATATCCTCTTTAGTTGCAGTTTTACAGAGAAGATCTGGGACTTGTTCAATACTCCTATGCCTAATAACTGGAATGCAGTTGAAGTTATCTCTGATCCCAAAAAGTCTTGCCTGATGAGCCTTATTTTTTATCACTACTGGTTTGAAAGAAACAGCCGAGTTCATGATGATAAAGCAAGGTCCCCTGATCTGATCTCTAAAGTCATTAATGATGAGCTTCTTGCCTTCTTTCCTGTTAGAGACTAAGTTGTCTGCTTTCTTCTGCAAAAAGATGATGATGTTCTGCTGGTTTATGGATCGGCTGTGCTGGCTGGGCTTCTTGACTGTTTCTACTATGGTTCTTCTCTCCTGTGCTGTGCTGGCTGCTGAAGTATCTATTTGCTGTGTCAATCACAATCCGCTTTGTTATCATATCTGTTATGCTGGATGTCTTTCTCATGCCTTTTACTGTGTGCTGAAGATGTTTGCTTATGGTTGTTTCTTTTGGCGAGCCCTGTTGGTGTTGAGCTTCTGCTACATTCTTTTTTAGGGTAGCTTCACCATGATGTTTCACTGGTTGCTATGATAACAACTTGTTTGGTCTGATTTCTGTTGCTCTCTGGCCCCTTTTGCTTATCTCTAAGTGAGATTTGAGCTTGCATTCTGGATTTTCTTCTGGTGATCCCTGATTGTGGGACCTTTGCATTTTTTTCTTGGAATTCAAGTCCATCTATGCTTCAGGGCCTGCTCTTCTTTTACATTTGTATATGGTGTATAGAAACTTTTCTTTCCTTTTAGTTGGTTCTTAATTGGGACCAGCATGTTCTGTAACTACAACAAACAAAAATACAAAAAAAAAGCAACAAAATTTTTACCGACTAAAAAAATTAATGTGGTATCATTTCACTATTACTTTATTATAAATGGTGTCAAATATTTATTTTCTAATATAGACAACTATTGGATCATTGAGCCACCACTTATATCCATCTGGTTGCGCTGACGGTTTGGTAAAGAACCAGATACTGACTAATATTTGGATAAAGTACGAAAATGTATATTTATATCTTATAGACTTAAGATTATATTGATCTAATTAGATCGAATGAATAACAAAATTACGAACAGATCATGTCATATATGATAAGAGTTTAGGTTTATTAATATCTCAAAATCTAATAAGAATAAATAAATAGGTAGTAGTAAATCCAATAGATCAAATTCCCAATATATTTAGTTCGTGATAGTAGTTATATTGATTATATTATAGTGACCCCAATACTAAAAATTCAATTAATTAAAAAATATATAAAAGAAAGTGCATATTGCTCCTGGAATGGTTCAAAACCTCAATAGTGTTTGTCAGTCGTCAATTGTCAACTTATAAGGAATAATAACGACTAGCTGAAATACTAATGATCATTTGTCGTTGATAACAATGGACATAAGATTAGGATGTGAAAAGCATTCTATGTATCTGCCTCCAGTACTACAAGGATGTACAAGTTATTATAATGGACATAAAATGAACTCCAAAACTCACAATGTTATTCAAAAGATAATTTTTGATATAGTAAGTGTTGACACAACCACAAGATAACAGTTGCTTTCATGTTATGTTTAACTATATATCTAAACCCTAAACATAATATATAATTATTTCTTCATTTAAATCCTAATCATATTCAGGACCCACTATGTCTACCACAAATTACATTAAAGAAATTTATTTACTTGCAAATCTAGTATATCAGATTTTCAATTTTTGTGTGTTATGCACTTTGTCATGTACGTATTATGAAGAAAATACACTTTTGATGAACTTTCTCACACATGTTTTGTTGAAACTAAATAGCCATAGAAAGTCACGTCAACACAAATTAATTCTTGGATTGTGTATTGACGAAGTAATTTTTAGATTACCTTTTTGAAGACTATCATGGAATAAATATGCATCTAATGCACTTTCTCATGCACATTTTGTGAAGATTGAACCGTGAAAAGTATTCTAATCAACAAGAACCTAATTTTTCAAATTTATATTAAATGGAGTGATTATTGGAGTTAGTTTTTTTGACTCAATTGTTCAGAGTTTTGTCTGGTTAAAGTTTAATAGTTACTATTCAAGTGTGAATTGGAAAAAAAATGTTACAAAGAACACATTTAAGATGGGGTTGAGAAGGGGCATTTACTAGTACTATTTGTTATGGAGTTGAGAGGGAGTATGTACTGATGCTATAAAATTTATGGAGTTGAGGGGGGGATTCACTACTACTATTTAAGCAAATTTCTGGAGTTGAGAGAGGGCACTTACCCCTTTGTGCCCCCTCCCTCTGACAATGGCCCTTATCCATACTATATTAAAACATGCAGAGTGGGGTAACTAAATCTCAGTCAGGACTGCAGAATCAGACTGGCCAATTCGGTCTGGTCTTGTTGAACCATTATGCTTTCAGTCCATTTTGTAGTCTAGAAATTTCAGAAGTTCAGTCTGTTGTTCATTTGTTAGATTGTGGATCGAAATGAGACCAATATATATATATATATATATATATATATATATATATATATATATAATATCTTTATTTATGAAGTTATCTTATGTCACAAGTACAAAAACGCTAGTAGTGTAAAAAATTATATTAATATTAAACAACTTTTAGAAGTAATCAAAATTATCTAAATTTTACTATTAAATAATTTGTCAAATACAAATTTAGACCTCGATCTGGTCCTTTTCTCTGGATCAATACTCACCTCTACTAGAGAAGGCTAAATACAATTTTTTCATTATTTCAAAATTATGAACTCGTCCCAGTATTTTATTTTTTTTTATTATATACAAAATTAGAACATTTAAAAACTTTAGGATAACTACTTATGGTTTCTTTTGGAAACGATGAGCGAGAGAAGAGACGCTCAGAGTGACGCTCCGTGCAAAAAACTAATCCCAGTATTTACCTTTTTTTAAATTATATACTAAATTAGAACATTTAAAAGCTTCATGTAAAAGGATATTTACTTTTGAATTCTTTTGGAAATGATGAGCGAGAGAAGTGACGCTAAGGGTGACGCTCCGCGCAAAGATGACAGTCATCGGCTCAAAGGATCTGGTACTAGTGTTCATGACAACAGACGACATGGCAAGGTGGGGAAGGGAGTGTTTGGCGACGAAACCACAGAAAAGGAAGATGGAAGTGGCGGTGAGAAGTGCCGGTGAAATCATCTATATATTGTGTCCAACGACAACACTAGATGCAGCCAATATGACAATGTAGCATGACGGGAACCCTGTGTGACCGGCCATGGCAGTGGCACAATTCAATCTGCCTTCATTAATAGGGATTTTGGTTTGGAACTTAACACAGACAATCAGAATATCATTAGGGAAAAAGATAGTGGTACAAGATTGAAAATAAGGCAACTAGGCATGGAACTCATGTATGGTGGATTGTGAGGGGCATTTGGTTCATATGAGCAATCTCAGAATCATATGGAGGAATCATCACACTTAAATTACAAATAATTTCTTGTATTTGGGCAACCTATACAGTCTGCACTCTAATCAACTCCAGCCATTACAAGTTGACCACATCACTCTTTCAAGGAAGTCGCTACCGAAATTTATGAACCTGCATATGTTATGGATGAGGATGAACTACAAATTGTCCGTTTGGATGACGTATCCTTAGTTCATGATCGAGGATCACCAGATATACTGATTGCACCAGAGGCCTACTATGTGTTATATAAACCAAGGAGGTTTTCTGTCATCGTCAAGTTAATTAGCATAAGCATAGGCTATCTTCCACTTTATAACCATTTAAAATTACTCTGAAAGCCTACATGTAAATTAAGGATCTATGAAGTAAGTGTAAATTATTTTGATGTACAACTTTCTTGTGGACAAGATCATCAGTTGAACGCTCTTACCAGAGGGCCTTGGTCAATTTTTTGATCATGTTTGATGATGTGGAGATGGATGGCCGATTTCATACCTTCTAATCTTATTCCACCATGGATTGTCACTTGGGTTAGGATTTTGGATCTTCCTTTACATCTTTATACCAAAATTATCTTTAAAAATATAGTGGAAGGTTTAGGTAAACTCATTTGAGTTGATGAACATATATCTATTTGGTGGGAAATATTGGCACAGTAGGCAGTGGAATAAAAAATTATCTATCCATATTCCCCAGAAAAGCAAGATCGTGTCAATAATAATGTAATGAAAAGGATGGCTTAACGAATTCATACTTGTACCTAGATCAAGTCTAGCGACAATTCCTTGTTACAGTAGTACAACTCTCCTAGTTGTACTGGGACGACAGTTGCAGCAGCTCTTATTATCCACCACGAACAGTAGGTTGACTATAATACCCCTAACCTGGGTTATGAGTTAACCCTATTTGTTTTGGCCAAGTAAGTTGCTTAGAAATTTAATATAATCCTCAAAGGAGTTTTTTTATCACGTGACACACTTATGTTTCAAATTTGATCCTGATTGAATACTATTTGAGCAATGTTCCTTTATTTTGGACCAAAGTGCAATTTGCCCAAGATGAGGGGTTAAATTGCAAAATGTCACATGTTGAAAATGTTCTAAGTGTTTTAGTATCATAATAGATAGTATGATTCTATGTGGTGGCTTGTGGAAAGCCTAAACCCCAAGTTATAACTTGTTTAAACAATGTTAGTACTATGTGCACCAATTTTGGTACAATTTATAATTTACCAAATATATGGGGTTGAAATGCAAAATTACCACCTCTATAGTGTCCCTACTCCCTCTATGTATATTTTAGAGTAAAGATAAATAAGGATACGTTATGTGTGAATCATCTTTGAATGATGATACTCCTGGTGATGAATAGACCAAGGAAGAATTAAAGGAAAAGCATTATATGTGTTGTATCGAGTTGTAGACTTGGTATAGGAACCTTATCGGCCAAGGAGCCATAATAAAAGTCTCATATAAGTTTTTTTATCCTTGGAAAAGGCCATGAAGGGCAAGGAACCTCAAGGGGGTGGCCATGACGAGTTGCAAGTTCCTTGCAAATAGTGTATCAGATTCCCTTAATGATGAGATAAAGATGAGGAAACTGATCCAACAAGATAAAGGATGGCTGAGATATTGTCTCTAGCTTATCCTCAAGACTCTTGCATAGCAAGATATGTATGTGTGCATGCATGGCCACGTGTCAACCATGCATGGCCATGTGTCATCTAGTAGCATGAGGTGAAGACACCTCTTATACACTTTATCTCATGAATTCAAGTATATATACTTCACCTTCCGCCAACTTATGGAAGTTTATGAACCCCACAACCATCTTCCTTGGAGATATCATGCATATCACCTTAGATATTGTACAAAGTAGCTCAAGGAGCAAGTAGAACTCAAGCACCAAGCTTAAGGTAAGGCTTTGGTCATCTTCAACCTTGGTTGAAGTAGGATATCGGGTTATGGATATTTCTCTATTTCCTTCTTCACCAAAGTGCTTGACTATGGTGATTTCTTGTCTATGGAGGAGTTGTGAACGATATTTGGACCTTGAAGAAGTTTATCTTCAACCTTAGGAATGTAAATCTTTGGATCTTGGAGCTTTGAAGTTGTTCACAAGGGGGGTTATATAACTTGAACCCAATCATGTTATTACACTACTACAGAAATAGCTTATAACGTCACATTTAGAGACGTCAGTTATTAACGAAAACTGATACCTAAACCCTACAACGTTGGCTAATTATAGAGACTGACATCTATATTTGAAGACCGGCCAAACACATGTATCACTTTTTATTTAACGTCGACTCCCTATCATGAACCGACGCATGAAATAGCCTGCCAAATCTAATTTTTCGAGCGAAAAAAAATTACCCCCAAAGTTTCACATACGGCGTAGATTATTTACCTAATAATTGACGCCTAACAATGAAAAAAATTACCTCTAAAGGTCGTCGGTTTTCGTGGAAAAACCGACGCTGATAAGGTTTCACACGCTGTCCCTGCGAAAAAATTTAGGGTTAAGATTGTCTAATGGACGTTGGTTTTTTCTGGCAGCCGACGCAGATGGATATTAGGTGTTGGATTAATAGAATACTGACACCTTTATTAACTTAATAGCCCATGTTGGAAACAAACTCTTCCCCATTCATCTCTATTTCATCACGAGAAACAGACCCTTCCGCTCTCGATGCCGCCGGTCACGCTCCAGCCTGCTCGATCGACGCCACCTGCTCCTGTGGTCATCGTCGCCGTCGCCGCCACTTGATCAAGCCGCTGTCCTACTTTGTTCTTCCTCCCACCCGCTTCTCCTCAAACCACTGCACCTGTCGCTGGTTCTGGAGCTCACCGCCGGTCATCTTCTTCCCGTTGCCACCAGCCTGAGGTCGCCGGAGGAGTTGCTGCAGGTCGTCAGAGGAGCTACTGCAGGTCACCATAGGAGCTTCTGTAGGTCGCCGGAGGAGCTGTTGTAGGTCACCGGAGGAGATAGCCTCTGCTTCCCCTACTTCTAGGTAGGTTAAATATCTTGATTTTACTGATTTCCATCAACTGATTAGTATTTACTTATCTACTGATTTGTATTTACTTATCTATTGATTTGTATTTATTATCTACTAGTTTTTATTCATTTATCTACTGATTAGTATTAATGTACTGTTTTAACTTGTCTAATTCTCATGCTTGACCTAATTCAATAAATTTTTATGCATGTTAAAATAAGATTCAAACTTGTCCATTCTAGCATCCTAATTTGATTTGATTATGTGCTTTGAACCTTGAAACATGCGTGTTAAAGATACATTGATGTTGAATGTCAAAATTAACTCACATGTAGGTCTTCTATTTCTAAAATGATTATGTGAACTCCTAAATCAGTAACATATATTATTCTTTGTGCACCCAAATACCGTGTGAATCATGTATGCACCCTAAGGTGATTAAATGCATAAATCTTGACTTGAAATATGACCTAGTATGCATGTTGATATATGAAGCTCTACTTAAAACTTCAAGATTGACCCCTGATTCAAATCTTTGATATATGGAATCATGGTTTATTTACTGTTTAGTATTTACTGACAAGCATGATTAAATGATGTTACACAAAACTTAGGATATGAATGAAGAAACTAGGATTGTAGGTATAAGAATGACAACATACATGTATTTGTTGGCCTAGAAACTTGTCCAAGATTTACTCATTAGGAGGAAATATTGGATAGTTCTCAGTTTGGGACTGTTCTTGAACACCTAATCTCACTTAGGATGTAAGTGTATAATGTGTATTGGGTTTTCAAGAAAATTTCAGTAGCATTTCCCTGTTTGTTCTCTAAGTACATATGTACTTGGAGAATAGCGGAGAAATGTTGCCAAAATTTTCTTGAAAACCCAATACACATTATAAACTTAATAGTGAGATTAGGTATTCAAGAATGGGATAGGTGGTACACATTTATTATATATAAGAACGACAACGCATGTATTTTTTGGCCTAGAAACCCGTCCAAGATTTACTCAATAGGAGTAAATCTTGGATAGTCCCCGATTTGGGACTGTTCTTGAATACCTAATCTCGCTTAGGATGTTTTAACCATTAATTATATATAAGACTTTAAACCCTAAAGTTTTAACCATGCTTAAACTCTAATCTGTTAACCCTAGACCCTAATCTTGTTGTAATATATACCCATTTTCTCTTTAATCATAGAATGGATAGATCATGGATGTCCATTCGCAATCGTTGCACCCTAGAGTTTATTTCTGGTCTTGATCAGTTTATTAGATTTGCCGAGGAACATAGGAAACAACCTGGAGATAGGTTCTACTATCCATGTAGGCATTGCGGTAACAACTTGAAAGTCAACACTGGTGACGAAATCAAAAGTCATGTCATGTACAACGAGATTGTACAAGGCTATATAGAATGGCACTGGCATGGAGAGATTTCAAACCCGAAACCAGTGGATGTCGATAGCAGTGCTTGTGTGGAAGAAGTTATTGCCTCCGATGATGTAGATGTGAATGAACCAGTTCCAGTAGACATCGTTGATGCAATGCTGGATAGTTGTGGGGTAGAGCACCCGAAACCGATCCACCTCCCATGTTTAGAAACATTGTGCATGATGTTGAGATATTATTATACATAGGTTGTACTAAGTTTACGAAGCTTAGCGTTGTGTTGAGATTGTATAAGCTGAAAGCTAACAATAGATCGAGCGATAAAAGCTTCACGTCATTGTTGTCTTTGTTGAAAGAAATGCTTCCTGAAGGAAACGAGCTGCCAATCTCAACATACCAGGTAAAGAAATTGTTTTGCCCAATGGGAATGCAGGCCAAGAAGACACACGCATGCCTGAATGATTGTGTATTATTTCAAAAGGACTATGTGGATTTGAAATATTGTCTAAAATGTGGTGCGTCACGGTATAAATTGACGACTTCGGGGGAGTCCAAAACTGGTTCTCCTGCCAAGGTGATGTGGTATCTACCTATAATATCACAGTTTCAACACTTGTTTGCCAATCCGATAGATGCAAAGAATTTGAGGTGGCATGCATATGTTAAGAAAAATAATGATGGGATCTTATGACATGTGTTTGATTCCCCACAGTGGAAGAACATTGATCTATTGTACCCTAAATTTGGTGAAGAAGTCAGGAATCTAAGACTTGGGCTTTGTACAGATGGGATGAATCCATACGTGACATTGAGCAGCCAACATAGCACTTGGCCAATCATGCTTGTTATATACAATCTTCCTCCCTGGTTGTGTATGAAAAATAAGTACATTATACTGTCGTTGTTGATATCGGGCCCTAAACAACCTGGAAATGATATCGATGTTTATCTTGAACCTCTGATTGATGACTTAAAGAAACTCTAGGGTGAAGGTGTGATGACCTATGATGCTTCACGAAGAGAGACATTTTGTTTGAATGCTATGTTGTTTTGCACTATTAATGACTTTCCATCATATGAGAATTTGTCTGGATATAGTGTCAAAGGAGCTAAAGTGTGTCCTATATGTGAAGAGAACACTGATTCAACAAGACTAAAATATGGCGGTATGACTGTATATATCTTGGTCATTGAAGGTTTCTTCCAAAATTCCATCGGTATCGTAGGAAGCGCAAAGCATTCAATGGATAGAATGAGGAACAGAGTGCACCTAAACCTATACCAGGGGAGGTTGTTTATGAAAGAGTAAAAGACTTTGTCAATGAATTTGGTAAGAGATCACTTGGCCACACAGAGTGACAAATCTTTATTCAAGAAGAAGTCAATATTTTGGGATCTTCCTTATTGGAGTTCTTTGACAGTCAAGCATTGTATCGATGTCATGCACATTGAGAAAAATGTCTGTGATAGCGTCATTGGTACTCTATTGAATATACCAGGTAAGACTAAAGATGGGATAAAATCCAGACTGGACCTACGTGAAATGGGAATAAGGTCAGAATTAACAGAATTATGTGAAATGGGAAATCGGAGAACATACTTACCTCCCGCTTGTTACACGTTGTCCAGAAAGGAGAAGAAAGCTTTTGTGAATGCTTGGTAAATGTTAAGGTGCCACAGGGTTACTCATCCAACATTCGTAGATTGGTATCAATGAAATATCTGAAGTTGATAGGTCTTAAATATCATGATTGTCACACTTTAATGCAACAAATATTGCCCGTGGCAATTCGATCTATATTACTGAAGCATGTAAGGTTTGCAATCATCGGACTTTGTTTCTTTTTCAACAGTCTGTGCAGCAAAGTTATTGACCCTGATACTCTCGATATTTTGCAAAGAGAAGTGGTTGTTACCCTATGTCAGCTTGAGATATATTTCCCTCCTTCGTTCTTTGATATCATGGTACATCTTGTTGTCCACTTGACTAGGGAAGTGAAAATGTTGGGACCAGTTTTCTTGTATTGGATGTATACATTTGAACGATACATGAGCGTTTTTAAAAGTGATGTTCGAAATCGTTATCGGCCTGAAGGGAGTATTATTGAGGGTTATGTGGTCAGAGAGGCTATGGATTTTTGCAATGACTTTTTGAGTGGTAATGACACTCCTGGTAATGAAAAGAATATTAAGGAGCAATTTGACAAACGAATTTTGGGATCACGGGTGAAAGTAATCAGCCGTGAGCAGTTGGAACAAGGTCACTTGTATATTTTACACAACATGGATGAAGTGAGTATTTATATCGAGGAACATACCAATTTCATCAAGAGGCAATATCCTCGAGCCAATTCAATGTGGCTTGCTAGATTGCATAACAAGACATTTATTAAGTGGTTTAAAGATAAAGTCTTACATCAACTATCTCAAACACCAGATGATATTACTGAAACATTCAAATGCCTCACCTTTAAACCAAAATTGAATGTTATGTCTTATGAAGGGTATGACATTAATGGATTCACATATTACACAAAGCGCCAAGATGATAAGAGTGTCGTCCAAAATAGTGGGGTCACCCTTCAAACATCGACTATGTTTTTTGCAAGTGCAAAGGATAAGAGTCCATGTGAAGCTAAAATGTCATATTACAGTGTCATTGAAGACATATGGGAGTTTGACTACATAGATTTCAGAATTCCGCTCTTCAAATGTAATTGGGTTGATAACACCAAAGGAGTTATAGTGGATGAATTGGGTTTCACTTTAGTGAACTTTGAAAAGATTGGCGAGAAGGGTGAACCATTCATATTGGCATCATAGGCGAAACAAGTATTTTATATCGATGACCCTGCAAATGATAAATGGTCGGTTGTTCTTCATGGTAAAAGATAGTTCATTGAAGATCCTATAGATGAAGAAGAGTATTATGATAAGTATGGTGACTCCAATCCATTGTCAGTTGGGTTGCCAACACCACAAAATATTGAAGCTAATGATGACTTGTATATGCGCGGAGATCACAATGAAGGATTGTTAATTGATAAACGATCGCAATATTAGAGGCATGCGAGTTTATATTTTTTATATGTTTCATTTTTCAATGTTTCATTTGTATATGTGAACTATACAATGTTTCATTTTTCAATGTTTCATTATCTTCTAGTTATTTCAAATGCTAAATGTTTGATTTTTTAATGAAATTTTCAGATGACTGAGCATGGGCATGATGACCATGATGTCCACGATGAGCATGGTGAGGATACCAATGCACCGCCTCACAATGTAAGTTTTAAAAATATATCATATATTTCTATCTATATGTCCATTTATAGTTATATCCTGTAAGTGTGTTTATTTTGTCAAATTTTAGGTTGATGATGCACATGTACCCTCTGAAGCACTTGAGGCACTTGATGAGCAGTACCAAAAAGTTGACAAGAGAAGGGGCATCACTATGATGAAGAAGTTAATAGTGCTAAGGGACAATGGACCCAAACTGATTGTGGATTTTGATAATGCATGAAATGCAATTGGAGTGAACCGCAATTCGTTTGTTTCATATCTTGGGTATGTTACTCGTAGCCATTGTGGTTGTAATATAGATTCTTGGCATAAGTTCCTAAGGGGAAGAAAGACTTAATATGGAAGGATTTATGCGTGAGTTATTATTATTTGCAATTCTATTTTGTAGATTACTAATTTTTTGGATACTAGTTAATAGCAATTCTATTTTGCAGAGTATATTTGCATTGGATGAAAAGTTGCATCGTAAATGCATGATGCAACGTTGTGGGAGGGTCTTAAGGAACTATAGGACAAATCTCACCCGAGAATACATAAAAGATGGTGAGAAGAGGAAGAAGTCAGCCACTGAACAGTGGAATTTCTTGGACCCAGAAGAATGGGACGTGTTTGTTGCTTCAAGAAACATTGATGAATTCAAGGTATTAGGTGTTACTCCCTATTTAATTAATATACGTTGTATTCACCTATTCAAGATTAACCTTTAGTGTTACTAACCAAATCAATGTGCGTACTAACTAGGATATCAGTGAGGCACAAAGAGAAAGGTGTGCACTGAATGTGCATGACCACACAATGGGTCCAAAGGGCTATGTAGGCGTTTGCCAAATACTATAGGCTGAGTGTACTACTCAGTCTACTGCTACTCAGGAGTCCTCTACTATAGGTACCGCACCTCTGCCTCGCCATGATGTCTGGATAGCTAGGAGGCAAAACAAGAAGGGAGAAATAAAGAAGCCCACAACTACTGAGGCGGCTGCAAAAATGGTAAAATACAACTCTTAGAGCAATGATTTGAATATTGATTATTTATGGTGTTTACTTACTTACCAATTTCTATTGATGGTGATTAGCGGGAGCTGCACGAGCAGAGGAAACAAGGCAATTTCATCCCTGAGGGCACAAGGGATGAATTGACAGTTGCTCTGGGTAACCTAGAGCATCCTGGACGTGTTAGGGGTGCAGGCGCTAGTGTGGGCATCAAAGCGTTCTTTGAGACATCTCAGTGCAAACATGTCCCAAAAGTGGGAATTTCACAAGAAG
This sequence comes from Alisma plantago-aquatica, assembly GCA_963693085.1. Lineage (NCBI taxonomy): Eukaryota > Viridiplantae > Streptophyta > Magnoliopsida > Alismatales > Alismataceae > Alisma > Alisma plantago-aquatica. The sequence continues at coordinate 1,197,825,473 of OY856411.1, read as the reverse complement.
ATGTAACCTATTTTTTTAGAATGTTACTATAAAAAGGAATTGAATAATCAGAAGCTAACGTTTCTTTTATCCATGTATAGGTAGATAAGATAGTTGATAGGAGAGTCGATGAAGTAGTTGATAAGAGAGTCAAGGAAGTAGTTGATAAGACACTCCATGAAGCAATGAGCAAGTGGCAGACATCTCTGACTGCCACTCAGACAGTACCTATGGCGTCCCGCTCTACTCCTACTACAGAGGTTGGGAGTAATCCTGTAGACCCACCACCTAGCACATCCGTTGTAAGTATTTTTATGACATAGTAGCTAGTCTTTTGAAGATTATATGTATATATGTATATAACATTCTTTATGTAAATTTGTAGGGGTTGAAGCCATGCCGTCTAAAAAGTAACAAATACGTCATTGCAGAGGCGTCAGCTTACCCATCCCTTCCAGGGGAAATGTTTCATGGGTCTCCATTACCAGATGGTTGGGTTCGTGTAAGCCCGCTACGTATATTCCCCAATTGGATGGATCTTCCATTGCCATATGCCCACTCAGATTGTGAAATGCTTGGTGAGGCAGAAGGCAGAGTGATATTGTGGCCCAAAGCGGATGTCGTCTATACTGAAATTGTATGGTAAATTTACATTACATTAAATTGTTAGTGTGTATATATGAGGTCAATTGATCTAAAATTATATATACATGTTAAAACGAAGACACCCAGAGCATCTAGGCCTCCACCTCCACCTCCACCTCCTACATTACCAAGTTGGGTTCCACATGACCTACCTGCCCCGTTAGGTCCTAATTGTAGGGGTATGGCAGTATGGTTAGGTGAACATGATATAAATTGCCCTATAAATGTTTCTACAGATGCAGATGTTGCAGGTCAATCATACGAAAACAAACTATTTATACAAGATATTTTGGAGTTGTTTCACTATGATTGGTTGAATACATCTGTGATAGAGCTATGGATAAGGTGAGATCTTGTTTATACATCCATATACCTTGTGTAGGATCTGGTAATCTGGTTTCTTATATATTAATGCATATGTAATACATATTTTGCAGCTACTTAGACAAGATATGTGCAGATTTTTCATTTGAACATGTAGGGTTTTTTATTCCATCTTTGATTAGTCTAGTAGCTAAAGACCCTTCATCAGTTCAACAATACTGTTGTGATGCTTTTACAAATTTTAGTCAAAATAAGAAGACGGTGATAATAGCTCCATTCAATGTGGAGTAAGTTTACTTTGCTTATAATTTGGACTTAAGAAAATTACATTTTATTGTAGATTTTGAGTTATTAATGGTTAACTTTTTTACCTCTAGGGGTACGCATTGGGAGTTACTAGTTATTGTCCCCGGGACGTTCACTGTCTATTTTCTAGATCCTAAGGGGACTAAATTGAATCCAAAATATGGACATGCAATGAAAACGTCATTATTCCGGTGAGAAATATTTCATTTTTATATCTGTTAACATCTTTTATTACATTACTATTTAATTATGCAATTTACTGTGTTACATTAACATGTAGGAGTTTACATGAGTTCAAAAAGACTGGAGGAAAGGTCCCTAGGAAAAAAAACCAGCCAATAATTTGGGAGAATGTGGAAGTAAGTTCCCGACTCCAATGTATATATTATTTATGTGAATTGTACTTATTTGTATTTTTTAATATTTTGTATGTTTCAATTTATAGTGTGCTACACAAGACAATGGCTGGGCATGTCCATACTATGTGATGTGATTTATTCACATGATTATCAAATATGCCGCAGTGGACATCGATACCATACATGAGGTATTATATATAGTCTCATTAGATAATATGAAATATATCAATCTTATTTATATATTATTAATTATATATATACATCATTCTCTTATACATAATTCTCTTTGCAGGTGTTTAAAACTGACCCCGCTACAGGTAAGGCCTTATCAGATGTACATGTTTCCTATACGACAAAATAATTAAATGATGTAAGATAAGAACGGGCAAAAGCCATACAAGTAGTGGGGGTTTTAAAATATAATTGGGATGTTGATAGCGATAATGACTAAAGAATGATATTTTGTAAATGATTTTTTCTGAATTGTCATATGTGTGAATATTTCTACATGTCTGAATGTTTCTACATGTGTCTGAATATTTATACATGTGTGAATATAAAAATGAATGGAACTGCAGGTTGCTACATGAATGTTTCTACATGTGTCTAAATGTTTCTACATGTGTGAATGTGAAAATGAAAGGAACTGCAGGTTGCTACATGAATTTTCTACATGTGTCTGAATGTTTCTACATGTGTGAATGTGAAAATGAAAGGAACTGCAGGTTACTACATGAATGTTTCTACATGTGTGAAAATTGAATGGAACTGTAGGTTGCTAAATGTGTGAAAATGAATCTTGTTAATTTTGCAGGTTTGTGGCATGTTGTTGGATGATATCAATGGATATCATAAACCTACAGTTCAGTTCCATGTGTGAATGTGAAAATGAATGGAACTACAGGTTGCTACATGAATGTTTCTACATGTGTGAATGTGAAAATGAAAGGAACTGCATGTTGCTACATGAATTTTCTACATGTGTCTGAATGTTTCTACACGTGTGAATGTGAAAATGAAAGGAACTACAGGTTGCTACATGAATGTTTCTACATGTGTGAAAATTGAATGGAACTACAGGTTGCTAAATGTGTGAAAATGAATTTTGTTAATTTTACAGGTTTGTGGCCTGTTGTTGGCTGATATCAATGGATGTCGTAAACCTACAGTTCAGTTCCACTGAACTGTAGGTTTCTACATCCTGTGACCAGCCAGAGCAGGCCTACAAACTGATAAGAAAAAAAAAATCAAAACATAGGCGTCAATTATTATTCGAAAATCAACAACAAAGGCTTACAACGTAGGTTAATAGAAAAAAAACCGCCATCTAATGTGGCCAGACAACACGGTCGTGGTGGCCAGTACGTTCGTGGCGGCAAGTGATATGACGTCGGTTATTGCTAAGAAACTGACGTCGATGGTGTCCTAGATGGCGCCCTTTTGTGGCGCGAAGGGTTTGGGCGTCAATTTCCCTACTAATAACCGACGCATATAGTGCCCTTGCTGGCGCCCTTTTTGTGGCGTGAAGGGTTATGGCGTCAGTTTCCCCACTAATAACCAACGCCTATAGTGCCCCTGCTGGTGCATTTTGGGTGGCGCGAAGGGTTCTGGCATTGGTTTTCAAACCGACGCCTAAGGATTCACCTTTTAGTATTGCCCACATATGTGTCGCTTTTTAACCGTCGCCAAAGGCCTTAAATAACTGACACCAAAGGTCGGTTCTGTTGTAGTGTTATTTACCACCTAACTTGTTAAACAAGATGATTTACTTTCAATTCCGAGTTTTTATTGAATACTTGATGAATCCATGAGTTCTAAGAATTGCCTAGACCTATTATTCATAAACTAGAATAGTTAGCACGAAGGTCTAGAGCTTGAAGAAGATGGTATCACTTTATAAAGTGATATTGGGTTCAAGCACATAAACTAGTACCTCTAACCTGATATGGTAATATACATGCATCACTTGCACGATATGCTTGTGAGATTACATCTCCTTGCATGATATGGAGATGAAGTTTATACCTTGAACGTGATATGGTGTTAACCATATACCTTTTGCATGATAGGAAGTCAAGTGAAGACTCCATGCACGATATAGGGTCAACTGTGTACTTGTAAGTCGATATGTCAAAACCCTAGTTTGGGTAACCCGATATTGAGTAAGATGAGCAAGTACCTCTTGCATGATATGATCATGGAATACACCCCTCATACATGATATCTTGAAGCACACATCTGGAGCACGATATAATTTATTGAGCATACACTTATAGACATATAAGATATGGATTCAAATAACAAGGTATAACCGGATATGGTTGAAACACCTCAACCCAATATGAAACCCAAGATGGGGGTTAACCAGATATGGGGATAGATGTTAGCTCATACATGATATGAGCCATGTTTTATGAATGATATGGGAGATTCCTACTTACCCCTTATACACGATACAAGCCTAGAACTACACCTCTTACACTATATAGAGATAGTAAGCACTCTAATCAACATAGAATTGGAAACCCAAGGTGATGGGTAAACTGATATAAGTGGTGAATAATACCACATGTATGATGTGATTGATATCCCTTGGATGATAGGAATAGTACCTACTTCTACCTTGTGAATGATATGAGGTCCAACTCATGCCTCATGCACGATATGGCCCATTCTATCCAATATGGTGGACAACCCTAGATGATGGATTGAAATCTGATATACCCTATCCTTTGTGTAACAAATTGTGATAACATAATTCAATTAGACACCCAGATTGTCATGTAACTATATGATAGGGCTGATCCTTGAAGGTATAAAGAGGTTGTGAGCCTAAGGGTCTACCTAACATGGTAACCTAATATGTTACCCAACATGGAGACCTGATATGATAATCCTGGATGGAAAACTGATATTGTATCTTGTATATATACCACTTAAATGATACATGATGAGGCATACACTCTATGCCCGATATGATGCACACCTTGTGCACGATATGGCACCAAGCACATAGCTTATACCCGATATGGGGTCAAACACCTAGCTCATACCTGATATGAAGTTATCTTGATTTGATAAGAACTAAGTGATAGTCAATTTGATATGGGTACACGATATGATGATTAGAGGATACACCCTAAAAATGACATGGTGATGTGGTCATACCACATGCCCGATATGGATACACTACATGAAATAAGAATGTATCTTAAAGCATAATATGTTACCATACACACATCTTGATGCCCGATGTGGAAGGGACACTTCAATCATATGTGATTGATTGAGTGATATATGTTGCAGGTTGTGTTAATTGCAATACAAAAGATGATGTGAATTGTTAATGATGAACTAATATTCCTCAAGAGGAGGATTGAACCAAAAGTATGATGTAATCAATATCCTAGCGAGGATGAGAGAGGAACTCATACTTTGTGTTGATAATCATTTAATGATAAATGATGAGAATAAATAAGCATGATTGAATACTTATGATAGCAATGTATGCTCCTAGATGTGTGGAGCAATGAATTAGGGTTTGGATTAATAATATGAACTTGAAATCCTATTCGGTTATAAAGGGAAACCCTAACCCTAATAATGGGAAGGTTGTATTTCTCTTATTGCATAAGCCTTGTGAGACATGTTAAATACTTGAATAAAAAGTATAATGGCTATGTGGTCTGATGACCTAAAAGATAGTTGTTGCTTAGTGAGAGGTGATAAGATGTTTAAATGGCCTTATGAGCCATGTGAATAGTTGTTCCCTAGTGAGAGGTGACAGTATGTTTAATGGGCCTTGTGAGCCATGTGAATGGTTGTTGCCTAGTGAGAGGTGACAAGATGCTTAATCAAATCATGTGAGCTATGTGAAATACTTGTACAACAAGTGAAATGAATACCTTGGTCTGAGGACCTAGAGGTAATGGTTACTTGTTACAGAGGTAATAATGCTATGTGGTGATCTAAGGGTTTGAATACCCAAATCCAATAATCATGATAATGATGATGTGAAGGGATGAGTATTCCCAGTAATGTGATAAGGGACTGAGATCCCAAGTGTTTTATATCTAAATGTGTTCTAAAGATCCAAAAAGTACTTGATAGATGTATTAAAACTTTCTTTGTAGCATTTATATATGATTGATGTTTATAACTTGTTTGATGCTAAAAGAATAATGTAATGCACTTAATATATCATTAGAAACCATAAAATGTTGCCCTGACCATAGATCCATTAGCGTCAGAATTTGCTGAATGGTGAAATGGGTTTCTCGCGGAATAACCCGGAGTGCATATTTTTGAATATGTGGGGGCGTAAGTATAAACAAACGACCATGTGTGAGTCGATCCCCTTACCAACTTGAAATAAATGGGGATTTGGCTATATGCCATATCTTGGCTCGAGTGCGACTATAACCATAGACTCTATGTTGAGCACAGTGAACTGGCTCGTGGCTCGGAGTATGGCTAAATGCCATGACTCAATAATTTCATAACTGGGGACGGTTGTTAGTATATGTTCCCCTAAGAGAGTACATGCTGACACAGTAACTCTGAGCGAGGATGCCTTATACCCTGGCACACTCTTTTTGCAGTGACACGAGATGTCCTGCCAACATATGACATGAGATGTCCTACTAAATCTGTGTGGTCTCGTACTGACCGAGACAGGAGAGGTCTTGGCAGCCGACTCTTCCATTGACCTTGTATGATACTAACTTGTGAGAAGTTTGTGGTTGGTTGGAGATGAATGGGGTATACTTCATCTCCTCAGGGCATAAGTGTGATTGTAAAATATGATCAGTCATGTAGCATATTTGCTTAAGGATCGAATACGGAAATCATTGTTTGATGCATAGTTTAGTTATACATCTTAGATTGATAGATGTTATTTATGTTTCTTTACATTCCTTGTAAAGTAGATAGATGGTTTATTACTCTATCATGGGTAGATGCATCATTTTCCTTAAAGTAAAGATATTACTTTGTTCTATTCATACAATGATTAATCTTGCCTATTAATATAAAAAAACCTTTGCTCAGTTTTATAATACATATATGTGATAATAATATGGTCGGCGGAGATTTATATCTCTCACTGGGACAATTTTCTCACCCTGTGGGATCCACAATTTTTAGGTGGACGTGCACATGGTGGTAGAGACCTTTCTGTAGAGGAGGAACAACAACTGGGGCAGTAGTAACAACTATGGTTGAGTGTACTGTCTGTCATGTCTTGTAGACAGAAGTCATATGTGTCGTCTCTGTACTCTTAGGTCCTTGGAGTCGATTCGTAATGGTTTCATGAACAATATGAGGTTTTGAATTATATGCCTCGAGGTTTTATGTTGTTCCAGTACATGTGTTGATAGAGCAACTGTTATATGTTGTCCTCGAGATGAGTAGAAACAGTGTTTGTATAATGTGAATCATGGTATGTATACGTTTTGGATCTTTTAGTAAGCGTTTCCTGGAAGAGGATCTCTTTACAAAATGGTTTTAAATTTTAGTAATTTTTGTTAATCAATTGTCTATGGCTATTTCACATAATTAGTAATGATTCAGTTGTCAGTTTGGTGGCGGTCATTACAAGTTTGGTATTAGAGCTTAAGGTTCAATGAGTCTATAAAGACATAGGACTAGGATGTTGAGTCCGTTCTAATGTACTTCAGTATATCTTATAGTGACTTCTGCTTATGCAGAAGATAGAGTAAAGCCTAAAGATGTCTGGAGAAAATAAGGAACACATTGCTGAAAGCAATGCTGCTGCACCAAGAGAGGGTGCAAGGGATCAGGCAAGAGGAGAACGACTGCTTGAGAATCCCCAAGTTGATCCAGCTATGATAAGGGATCCTTCTTTTGATACCATTATTGGGTAGGTTAGGATAGAAGTGATGCATATAGTGGACTAGATATTAGTAACACAATCTAGATTACTAGCCCCTAATGATGAAGTTCTGGGCTGTAACAAAATTTCAGATCAACAGAGTTATGTTGGGGCAGTTGAAAATATTGAAAGAATTAAGACACAATAAGAAAACAGAGCCTGTCACCAATATGGGAAAGTAGGACATTTGATAAAGGACTGTCCAAAAAAGGATAATGAGGTAGGGATTAAGAAAAGATCTATCCAAATTCGGGAACATATGCCTAGTAGTTCTAAAAGGGGAAGTTTTTGGTACCACCAATGCAACCAATGTCTAATGCACCAGGGCAGTGGCTACCAAGAAAGGGAAAAGGACCTGATGTTCCACCAGTTAGAACTCTTGATTTGGCCTCTACATCAGTTATAAGACTGACAAGGCCAGGGGATGCTTATAAGATGTGTTATAAGTGTAAATAGATTGGACATATTAGATCCTTTTGTCCAAAAAGGAAGGAAGAAATGACCCAACTGTCGAAGCAGAGTCCCTCTCAAAGGCAATGGTTTAGCAGTGGCATGCGAGGACGTAGACAGACGTCCCGAGTAGGCCCATCAGCACCGAACAATAAAACACGACTTTGGAATTAGGCAACGACAAGATTCTATGAAAAGAATCAGCATGAGGTAGTAAACAATCCATGAGTTGAGACATGTCAGATGAAATAATGTCATTCTGATATGTCATTTCATGATTCTATTTGTTAAATATAAGAAAAGTAGTTGTTATTGAGCTTCCTTCGACTAGTACTATGAGGACACAAGGAATATGAGGACTTACATTTTGCTCAGTAATCTTTTAAATGCTTTACAATTTCTTTTATCTGTGTGAAAGAGGATGAGGTGTAGAAGTGATGCCTGGAGAAAATCCAGGGATGCTAAGTTCTATGTTTTGATGATATGAAAAGTAAGGAATATGATAGTAAACAAAATGCATACTATCTAATCTCAGTACTTGTATACCTTGGCCATGTATTCAACTATTGAAGATAAGGTAAGTATGGAACTCTTAGATTGTTATCTTTCTTATTACTCTAATCAAGTAGTCATTTTGAGACAATCTAGTGAGCATAACGAAACTAGAAATATGGCATGGATATTTTTATCACATCCTAAGTGCAATAAAATGGAACCTGAGATGATCTCAGATCAATCTGTGTATATGAGGAAGTAAAAAGTATAATCATCATGATAAGAGAAAGGGAACCAGGGAGACAATCCATGTTTGATAAAGTCTGTGTGAATAGTAAAGATCTTTTCCATAATGTGGAAATGGGAGATGTGATAAAATCACAAAATGTTCATAACATGTTAGACAATAACAAAGAAAGGAATGATGATATGTAGTCATCCATATAATTCCTATGCAGATGCCAAGGAACCTAGGATGAAATAAGAGTAAATGACTCATGAACAGTTGAAAGTTCATGTAATAATCTTAGGAGATGATAATGTCTCCTCTTTGATGCACAACCATGGGTAATGATGGGGTGATGAAAGGAATATGTTTCTTTGTGTTCTTTCCTTTCAGGAACATGGCAATCAAGTGAGTCCGAGGACACTTGATGTGCATGAGTTAGAAGTGATCTTTTGATGGATACTTAAAAAATTATCAGTTTGTCTTGAACATTGGTTCCAAGGTAAAGATATGTGTAATAGGTAATGTCCCAAGATGAAAGAAAGACCCTTTTGTATGTTTGACTTTGGTATTAACAACAGAGAGATGGATATGATAAGGATGTAATGTGTTTTCGACACATGTGACATATACGAAGGTAAGGAATTCTGGTATCCAAGAAGTGCCAGGTGGTATGGGAAAGTGAGAATATGACTCCTGATAAGATGTATAATGTTTGATTATCTAGAAGGGTCAACCTTGAGATAACTCTAGTATGGAGATGATATGTTAGGGATTTATGCTCTGTATAAACATAACATCAATAAGGATGCATTAATTGAAGGAACAATTGTAGAGTTGTTTTGAGAGAAAGCTTATCAAGCTAAAAATAATTTCTTAGAGTATCCCTATCTAGATCTATTGAGGCAGTTTATTCATAACATCTAGAGATATCTCTGAGATAAGTTCTTCTTTAGTAAGTGACCTTTCCTTAAGACAAGAGAATGTACAACTAGGAAGATAGTTGGTACGAGTCATAAGAAATTTTTGTGTTGTGTCAACATATTAGAGTGGCACTAAAGATGTAGGATAAGACTTGTAGTCCCAAGTGGGTGACAGAATGTAACCCTGGTCTTTCCTTGGAAGTGAAATGCTAAACTGAGTGAGGAGTATGGAAGACTCCCTAGAATAAAAAATATTATCACATAAAAGATGTGAGTCAATAAGGTTTGACACTAGAATTATTTGAATTATGAATAGTACTTCTCTGAATTAGAAAGTGTTACTTGACACAGAGTTGACTCTACAATCAGTAATGGATAGGACAGCTGAGTATGTGTCATGTGTGACAGATCTATGATGATCTTTAATGGAAGGACTTTGTGCCGGTAAAAGTTCTATGGCATCTCCATGACATTAAGATGATATGTGGAGACTTGATGATATGATTCATGAATGACAATTGTCTTCCTTCATCCGGGATTTCAGGGATGAAATCCTTGTTAGGAGTTTATAATTGTAATACCCCTGACCCGGGTTATGAGGTAAACCTGTTTGTTTTGGCTAAGTAAGTTGTTTAGAAATTTACTATAGTCATCTAAGGAGTTTTTTTATCATGTGACACACTTATGTTTCAAATTTGGTCCTGATTGAATACTATTTGAGCAATGTTCCTTTATTTTGGACCAAAGTACAATTTGCCCAAGATGAGGGGTTACATTGCAAAATGTCACATGTTGAAAATGTTCTAAGTATTTTAGTATCATAAGAGAGAGTATTATGCTAAGTGGTGGCTTGTGGAAAGCCTAAATCCCAAGTTATAACTTGTTTAAACAATGCTAGTACTATGTGTACCAATTTTGGTACAATTTCTAATTTACAAAATATATGGGGTTGAAATGCAAAATTACCACCTCTAGAGTGTCCCTACTCCCTCTATGTATATTTTAGAGTAAATAGAAATAATGACACTTTATGTTTGAATCATCTTTGAATGATGGTACTCCTGGTGATGAATAGACCAAGGAAGAATTAAAGGAAAAACATTATATGTGTTGTATCGAGTTGTAGACTTGGTATAGGAGCCCTATCGGCCAAGGAGCCATAATAAAAGTCTCCTATCAGTTTTTTGAGCCTTGGCAAAGTCCATGACGGGAAAGGCACCTCAAGGGGGTGGCCCATGACAAGTTGCAAGTTCCTTGCAAAAAGTGTATCAGATTCCCTTAATGATAAGATAAAGATGAGGAAACTGATCCAACAAGATAAAGGATGTCCGAGATATTGTCTCTAGCTTATTCTCAAGACTCTTGCATATCAATATATGTATGTGTTCATGCATGGCCACGTGTCAACCATGCATGGCCACGTGTCATCTAGTAGCATGAGGTGAAGACACATCTTATACACTTTATCTCATGAACTCAAGTATATATACTTCACCTTCCACCAACTTATGGAAGTTTACTGTGGGCTCTGATCTCCAAACCACGATATAATCACGATTTAAACTTAGCGGAAGCGATTCGATAAACAGCGGAAGACAAAAATCACGGGAAATTAAAACTTTTCGAGACAAGAGCTTGAATCCTTAAAAGCTTCTTTCATAACAAGAGATAAACTGTTTACATCTCATGATAATTACTTCTTGAGTAATTATATACATCAAGATACAAAATCTCAAGAACTCATAACAAAAGAATCCAAGACCTGAGAGTACAGAGGACACATAGGACTGACTCTAATCAGACCACAAGGCAGGCTAAATCTCCACCTGAGATTTACTGCTGCTCCTGGTACTGCTGCTGCTGGGACTGGTCACCTGTAGACCTGTTCCTCCGTCCTCGACGTCCACCTAAAAAGTTGAAGTCTACGGGGTGAGACAATTGTACATAATTGTCCCAGCGAGAGTTATAACTCTCCACCAGAAGCTTTATTATAATATCAATGAATAACTTAAGCAGTAAAAGCTTACAAAGTATTCAATAGCAGATGCAGTTGTAAACAAGAGTTCAACATTTATCAAGCATGAAGAACATATGCACTATACAATGTAACATCAATCAACTAACTCGTAGTTATCTCTAACAGGTATACTACGCTGTAGAGTATGTTTTTCAAACATTACTTTTATGCCCTGTGGAGATGAGGTTTACCACTCATACTCCAACCAATCACTGCTAAGTGCCTCGGTATCATACTAGGTCATCGAAAGAGTCGGATTCTAATGACCTTCACCTTCCTCAGTTAGTAAGAGGATCACTTGTAGGACATCTTGTGTCTCTACCATTATAGCTCACCAGGGTAATCTGGTCCTTCGCTATTTTAGAGTTACAGTGGCGTTCTGTACTCTCTTCGTCATCAGGAGATTTCATGTTTATCTTCCACTGATACGGATATCTGTGTTTTCTTCGTCATCAGGAGGTTTCATGTTTACCATCCACTGATACGGTATGGGATTATAGTGAAGGATTGATGGATTATACATCTACATCAAATTCCTACACTAGGATGTAAGGTTCTACACATCCATATACCCCACATACTCAACAGTATGTGATCCAGGAATTCTTGTAGGAAAACCTGTTTCACCATCATTTGATCTCTAACAATGATGGATCTATGATCAGGGCTCTACATTTCACTTGATTAGTTAGGTACATTCAGTATTCTTTTACATCATACATTGTTCTTCAAACAATAACAGTAGCATAACAACTATGAAAGTAGAATATTAAATGCAACAAACCTAACTCACATCAATCATAATTTCTCATTATACTCATCACAAGTCATCTCTAAAGCATGACCTTGATGGTATTCATGGCTCTCACAGCCCATTATTATCATAGAATGCACTGACAAGGCATCAAGATACTTTACTTATTCATAAGGCTATCAATATGCCTTTAATGAATATAGCATCATCATCCATACCTGGATATGATCACCTCCATATCAGAACCTGCATGGTTAATTCAACTAATAAAGGTAATTCAAAGCAATGGTTATACTTTCCATTCTTGTCATAAGAGCTAAGTTCTTTGATTCTTATCAAATAGAGTTTAATACTCATATAACATGTCATCACCTTTGAATTAGGGTTTACTATTCACATCACATGTCATTACCCTTGAATTAGGGTTTACTATTCACATCACATGTCATTACCCTTGAATTAGGGTTTACTATTCACATCACATGTCATTACCCTTGAATTAGGGTTTACTATTCACATCACATGGTGAATTGAACTCATGACATCATCATGTATGAGGAACATCATCATTGATGCTCTAAGATTAGCTTAAGATTCATCACATATCATAATTAGGGTTTCCATGATCTCACATAGGTGGATCATACCCTAATCATGCACATTCATGTGTATTGAAGGTTCTTTACTTGAGTTTCCACCCAAAAAGGGTACTTTCTCTCTATCTTAAGGTACTTTCTCTCTCTTAAGATACTTTTTCTCTCCTCATATTAGTAGATGGTGATAACACCACTCTATATCAGGTTGGATTAAGTCCTCATGGGCTAACATAAGTCAAAACATCACTATCATGTGATTAGGGTTTGATTTGAACAAGGTTTTACTCAATTGAGCCCCTCAAGGGTATTTTGGTAATTCACCCCATTGATCACTATCATGGGTTAATTCATTAGTCACTTAGTCCCCTAATGTCCTAGGTTACCATTAGGGTTTAGATTTGAGCATCATTGAACCATTTACATCTTCAAGTGATTAAGTGAAATCAACCTTTGAAAACCTCAAACGGTTTCAACCTTCAACCTCCAAACGGTTTGAGACCGTTTGGATGAGTTGACCGTTTGCTAGGGTTTACTCTAAGACCGTGTGACCTTCAAGGTCGTTTGCCCAAACCGTGTGAGGGTGTAGAGCGTTTAACAAGTTTGACTTCAAGACCGAGAGGGCTTACACGGTTTGAGACCGTTTGATGTCTCTCAATCTTGAGATCGTTTGAGTCCAAACGGTCTTGAGACCGTTTGGCCCCAAACGGTCTTGAGACCGTGAGGCCTCACACGGTCTTGAGACCATGTGACCTCAAACGGTCTTGAGACCGTGTGACCTCAAACGGTCTTGAGACCGTTTGGTCCACTTGGTCTCAAACCGTTTGGACCTCCAACATGGTTCAATGGTTTCAATCGTTTATGATTATCAATGTTGAAGCCTCCAAATGGTCAAAGTCATGGTAACCACTTATATATTGAGTTAATTAGGGTTATTCTTAACCAATTGGTCACTCAATTGACTCTCAATTACTATCCAATTAGGGTTGAAGTTGGTTCAATTAAGGTCCATCAACGTTCAACCATCAACACTCATCAATGTGAATCAACACAAGATTGAACCCTTCAATTGAGCTCCAATTGGGCCCAAATTTGGCCCAAACGGTCTTGAGATCGTGTGGATGAACTCCACACTGTCTTGAGACCGTTTGCCCAAGATTTCATCAAAATCTAATGTGATTTGATAGGAGTTGAACCTTGATTGAGCCTCAAATCAGAATTTTGATTAATTCAATATCCTATTGCAATTGGGCCCTTAATTGATCAAATTACCTTAATCCTAGACCTCCAAACGGTCTTGGGTTGTCACCACACGGTCTTGAGACCGTTTTCCCATCCAACGTTTGTATTCTGGTGTAAATTCTTCAAGGTTGGATCTATTGAGTTGATTATCATATCAATACTAAATTGCAATGTAATTTGGTATCTTTGTTCTTTCAATTGGTCAACTATACTTGACCCCAGACCTCCACACGGTCTTGGGTGATTCCCCACACGGTCTTGAGACCATTTGGTTGATCCCCAAACGGTCTTGAGACCGTTTGGGTCAATCAACCCAAAAACACTAAGTTATTCATTGAGATTTCAGTACTGATTTCAATTAGGGTTTGCCCTAGTAATCATCCTTCAACTCTTAGCTCATTTGGAATTAGTCCATCAAAATTGGTGAGTTGTTAATCAAAATTATTTTGAACAGTAATCTCATATGGTCAATGCTTGGTCAACGTTCTTACACGGTCTTGAGACCGTTTGCCCAAAAAGGGCGATTTCAACAGATTGGAAATCAGGAGTAAATTCAATTAAATTTGTTGATTAAAAAGGCCATATCTCACGATTCTTTTGGATTTATCACCTCAAATTTTGTGGGTGATTATCCTACATAATTATTAACAGATTTATTATGCAGTCCATGCTCGGTCAATGCGGCCAAATGGTCTTGAAGACCGTTTGCCCTTACACGGTCCTGAGACCGTTTGCTCACCAAACGGTTTTGCAAACCGTGTGAGCACTTGGTAGAGACCGTTTGGTAAAGTGAAAAGTAGTGGATTAACTTTGGAAATAACGTCCTCATCTCCTAGATCAGGAACAACAAGGATTTATCACGGATTTGCTTGCAAGGTAGCAAAGGAAGGTAGAGAAGAAGAAGAACTATCATCTAAAAGCATAAACGAGATGTATATAACAAAGCATAGGTTTAGAGTTATAAAACCCACCTAAAGCTTGCTCCTTGAGCTCCAAGCTTTCGAGCTCCAAGCTTTTAATGGCGTCCTTGAGCTTCCATAGGTCGGCCAAGGTGAAACCTCCAGGGAAAGTCGAGAAGAGATGGCTAGAAAGGTAGAGCTATGTGAGCTAGCCATCAATTTGACCTTGAATCCGAGTTCTAACCATGAACTTAAGCAAAAGGGAGGATTCAAACCTACCTTGCCCTCCTTGGTCGTCCTCCTGAGCTCCACAGCTTCTCTTTAGTCAGTTTGGGTGAATAGAACAGTGAAGGAAACGAAGGGAAAGTTCCCTTGCTTAGAGAGGTGGAGAGTATATATACTTGGGGTGAGATTTTCAACATAAGCTCATAAGTTCTCCATATTTTCAACTAAGTCCCTCCATCCTTCAATGCTCGTCCCTTCATTATTAATTCTAAGGACAAACCTTCTTCTAAGGTCAAGAAATGAGGGCAAAGAAAATCAACCTATTAGTTTAAGCATACACATAAAAGGGCTATAGCACATACACCTTGATTATTCAATCATAAAGGTGTTTTTCATTATATGGTTATTCAATTGAAGTGACCTTTCATCATTTCTTCTCTAAATGATGACAAGAGTCTTAAAAGATATTTTAGATGATGTATTTTACAAGTTGCACCCCTGAAATTGGGTAAATTGCACTTTTCTCCAATTTAGGGTTTTCAAGCACCGAGATTGCTTCCACAGCTGCACCTTGGTGCCCAAGCTTGGGAAATCCCTAAAACCTTACCATCATCATTCTCATGATGTCTCAACATCAGAGAAACATCTCATCATGTGCAATTGCAAGTTAACCCTTCTAACTGGGTAATTTGCACATAGGTCCCTGTATTACAAAACAATGCTACAACCTTATATAAAAAGGAGCAAAAACTGAAATATATGTTTCTGAGAACTTAATTACATGCCCAAGTTAATCACA
Source organism: Alisma plantago-aquatica (assembly GCA_963693085.1). Taxonomy (NCBI): domain Eukaryota; kingdom Viridiplantae; phylum Streptophyta; class Magnoliopsida; order Alismatales; family Alismataceae; genus Alisma; species Alisma plantago-aquatica. Next base: position 1,197,809,344 of record OY856411.1, on the reverse strand, counting down.
AGGATTTAATTACATATTTAGGCAAAACATCTAGGGTTAACTCATAACCCAGGTCAGGGATGTTACATTTACGAACCCCACAACCATATTCCTTGGATATATCGTGCATAACACCTTAGATATCGTGCAAAGTAGTTCACGGAGCAAGGAGAACTCGAACACCAAGATTAAGGTAAGGCTTTGGTCATCTTCAACCTTGGTTGAAGTAGGATATCGGGTTATGGATATTTCTCTCTTTCCTTCTTCACCAAAGTGCTTAACTATGGTGATTGCTTATCTATGGAGGAGTTGTGAACAAGCTTTGGACCTTGAAGAAGTTCATCTTCAACCTTAGGAACGTAAATCTTTGGAGCTTTCAGCTTTGAAGTTGTTCACAAGGCGGGTGATATCTTGAACCCAATCATGTTATTATTTACCACCTAACTTGTTACACAAGATCATTTACTTTCAATTCTGAGTTTTTATTGAATACTTGATGAATCCATGAGTTCTAAGAATTTCCTAGACCTTTTATTCATAAACTAGAATAGTTATAACGAAGGTCTAGAGCTTGAAGAAGATGGTATCACTTTATAAAGTGATATCGGGTTCAAGCACATAAACTAGTACCTCTAACCCGATATGGTAATATACATGCATCACTTGCACGATATGGAGATGAATTTTACACCTTGAACACAATATGGTGTTAACCATATACCTTTTGCATGATAGGAATTCAAGTGAAGACTCCATGCATGATATAGGGTCAAGTGTGTACTTGTAAGTAGATATGTCAAAACCCTAGTTTGGGTAACCCAATATGAGTAAGATAAGCAAGTACCTCTTGCACGATATGATCATGTAACACACCCCTGATACACAATATCTTGAAGCACACATCTGGAGTACGATATGATTGATTGAGCATACACTTATACACATATGAGATATGGATTCAAATAACAAGGTATAACCTGATATGGTTGAAATACCTCAACCCGATATGAAACCCAAGATGGGGGTTAACCCGATATGGCGATAGATGTTAGCTCATACACGATATGAGCCATGTTTTATGAATAATATGGGAGATACCTACTTACCCCTTATACACAATACAAGCCTAGAACTACACCTCTTACATGATATAGAGGTAGTAAGCACTCTAATCAACATAGAGTTGGAAACCCAAGGTGATGGGTAAACCGATATAAGTGGTGAATAATACCACATGTATGATATGTTTGATATCCCTTGGATGATAAGAATATCACCTACTTCTACCTTGTGAACGATATGAGGTCCAACTCATGCCTCATGCACGATATGGCCCATTTTGTCCAATATGGTGGACAACCCTAGATGATGGATTGAAATGTGATATACCCTATCCTTTGTGTAACAGATTGTGATAAGAGCATTCAATTAGACACCTATATTGTCATGTAACTATATGATAGGTCTGATCCTTGAAGGGATAAATAGGTTGTGATCCTAAGGTTCTACCTAACATGGTAACCTGATATGTTACCCAACATGGAGACTTGATATGATAATCCTGGATGGGAAACCGATATGGTATCTTGTATATATACCACTTAAATGATACATGATGAGGCATACACTCTATGCCCAATATGGTGCACACCTTGTGCACGATATGGCACCAAGCACATAGCTTATATCCGATATGGGGTCAAACACCTAACACATACCCGATATGAAGTTATCTTGAGTTGATAAGAACTAAGTGATAGTCAATTTGATATGGGTACACGATATGATGATTAAGGGATACACCCTAAAACATGACATGGTGATTTGGTTATACCACATGCCCGATATGGATACACTACATGAAATAAGAATGTATCTTAAAGCATAACATGTTAGCATACACACATCTTGATGCCCGATATGGAAGGGACACTTCAATCATATGTGATTGATTGAGTGATATATGTTGCAGGTTGTGTTAATTGCAATAAAAAGATGATGTGAATTGTTAATGATGAACTAATATTCCTCAAGAGGAGGATTGAACCAAACGTATGATGTAATCAATATCCCAGCGAGGATGAGAGAGGAACTCATACTTTGTGTTGATAATCATTTAATGATAAATGATGAGAATAAATAAGTATGATTGAATACTTATGATATCAATGTATGCTCCTAGATGTGTGGAGCAATGAATTAGGGTTTGGATTAATAATATGAACTTGAAACCCTATTCGGCTATAAAGGGAAACCCTAACCCTAATAATGGGAAGGTTGTATTTCTCTTATTGCATAAGCCTTGTGAGACATGTTAAATACTTGAAGAAAAAGTATAGTGGCTATGTGGTCTGATGACCTAAAAGATAGTTGTTTCCTAGTGAGAGGTGATAAGATGTTTAAATGGCCTTGTGAGCCATGTGAATAATTGTTGCCTAGTGAGAGGTGACAATATGTTTAATGGGCTTTGTGAGCCACGTGAATGGTTGTTGCCTAGTGAGAGGTGACAAGATGCTTAATCAAACCATGTGAGCTATGTGAAATACTTGTACAACAAGTGAAATGAATACCTTGGTTTGAGGACCTAGAGGTAATGGTTACTTATTACAGAGGTAATAATGCTATGTGGTGATCTAAGGGTTTGAATACCCAGATCCAGTAATCATGATAATGATGATGTAAAGGGATGAGTATTCCCAGTAGTGTGATAAGGGACTTAGATCCTTAGTGTGTTATATCTAAATGTGTTTTAAAGATCAGAAAAGTACTTGATAGATGTATTACAACTTTCTTTGTAGCATTTGTATATGATTGATGCTTATAACTTGTTTGATGCTAAAACAATACTGTAAAGCACTTAATATATCATTAGAAACCATAAAATGTTGCCCTGACCATAGATTCATCAGCGTCAGAATTTGCTGAATGGTGAAATGGGTTTTCCGTAGAATAACCCGGAGTGTATATTTTTGAATATGTGGGGGCGTAAGTATAAACGGACGGCCATGAGTGAGACGATCCCCTTACGAACTCGAAATAAATGGGGATTTGGCTATATGCCATATCCTGGCTTGAGTGCGACTACGATCATAGACTCTATGTTGAGCACGGTGAACTGGGTCGTGGCTCAGAGTATGGCTATATGCCATGACTCAGTAATTTTGTAATTGGGGATGATTGTTAGTAGATGTTTCCCTAAGAGAGTACATGTTGACGTAGTAACTCTGAGCAAGGATGCCTTATAACCTGACACACTATTTTTGCAGTGACATGAGATGTCCTGTCAGTAGATGACATGAGATGTCCTGCTGAATCTGTGTGGTCTCATACTAACCGAGACAGGAGAGGTCTTGGCAGCCGACTCTTCCATTGACCCTGTATGGTACTGACTTGTGAGAAGTTTGTGGTCTGTTGAAGATGAATGTGGTATACTTCATCTCCTCAGGGCATAAGTGTGATTGTAAAATATGATCAGTCATATAGCATATTTGCTTAAGGATCGAATACGGAAAACATTGTTTGATGCACAGTTTAGTTATACATCTTATCTTGGTAGATATGTTATTTATGTTTCTTTACATTCCTTGTAAAGTAGATAGATGGTTTACTCTACCATGGGTAGATGTATCATTTTCCTTAAAGCAAAGATATTACTTTGTTCTGTTCATACAATGATTAATCTTGCCTGTTAATATAAAAGAACCTATGCTCAGTTTTATAATACTTATCTGTGATAATAATATGGTTGGCGGGGAGTTATATCTCTCACTGGGACAATTGTCTCATCCTGTAGGATTCACAATTTTTAGGTGGACGTGCATGTGGCGGTAGAGAGCTTTCTACAAAGGAGGAACAATAGTTGGGGGAGCAGTAACAACTCAGGTTGAGTGTACTGTCTGTCATGTCTTGTAGATAGAAATCCTATGTGTTGTCTATGTACTCTCAGGTCCTTGGAGTCAGTTTGTAATGGTTTCATGAATAATCTGAGATTTTGACTTATATGCCTCGAGGTTTTATGTTGTTGTAGTACATGTGTTGATAGAGCAACTATTATATGTTGTCCTCGAAATGAGTAGAAACAATGTTTGTATAAAGTGAATCATGATATGTATAAGTTTTGGATTTTTTAGTAAGAGTTTCCTGGAAGAGGATCTCCTTGCAAAATGGTTTTAAATTTTAGTATTTTTTGTTAATATGTTGTTTATGATTATTCCGCATAATTAGTAACGATTTGGCTATCAGTTTGGTGGCAGTCGTTACACTGAAACCACCCTCCTAGTAAGAAAAGTACCCACGTCTTTATGGTAGTTCACACAGACCACCTAGAACTCATGTTCTTCTACTAGAAAAGATAAGAAGGAGTTCTCCCTCCCATTGGTATACTATTCACCAACTTGCTCTCCCACAATTGTTCTCCCTTTTTATCCCTCCCTTTATCAGGTAAGACTTGCTCGGGCTCTCTATTGATTACTACAACCAGAGAGGATAAAAATTGTCAGAGGCAATTGTGTTGTATATATAGAAAGCCCCCAATACCCCTTTATTTATAGGAGGGTCGGGGTCAAGGTTTCCAGTTTGTGTGGGAGTGGAAGGGATCAGAATCTCACAAATTTTGCAACATGCAATAGGTGAAACAGTCGATTCACAATTGAACTGATCGGTTGGCATGTAAGTTAATCAATTCACCTAATGAGCCAATCGTTTAATCATGTTTCCCAATTGCAATTTCATTGGCAATTAATATTCAATTTAATGCACAACTGATGTCAGCACAAATCCTTAAATCAATCGAATTGATCCACCAACCACTCGGTTCACAACCTAAGCCAGCCAGTTCATGGACCTAAGTCGATTGGTTCACTTCCTGAACTAGTCGGTCCACTATCTAGAATTGCCAAACTTGGTTCTATTGACCTGACACACTGAAATGATTGGTTCAACACTTGAATTGGTCAGTTCAACTGTCCAATCAGTCAATTTTTGACCATTTTTTTTAAATTGAATACCTAAATACTTTGGGAATCAATTTAATTATCATTCAAGATTAAACTCCTCTTCTAAGTGTATCTTATGTGTGTGACCCTATAGGTTCCATGTTATATTGGCAGTGAATGTCCATAACATGTTTATGACATCACAAGCAAAGAGTGGTGCCTAGTCACACATCATTGCTACCCAAATAATCAGGAAAGTTGGAGAACAACTTCAACCTAAAATCTATTTTAGGTGTTATAGTGATTTTCTAATTCCTATGTCTTTGATATCCAGAATGAACTTGAGGCATGGAATATCATCCTCTCAATGTTCAATCCATGTTCCTTGATCCACAACAGACTGTTTGAGATATATGTGACCTCAATATTATATATTGATTCACATGTGCATGCACATTCTTTTTTTCAGTCTCACTTTTAAAGTGGCATGGATATTGCACTCTAGTTAGAGGGATAAATCTCATATACATTGCTCACAGTCATCCCCATGTGTCACAGCACATCTGATCATCACCTTTATGGAAACCCTTATTCAGGATCACGGTGGATGATGTCAACATGTACTAAATGACATGTGATGAGTGTAGTGACTTTAGGTATAAGAACCACAATCACCACCTTCACTATGAGAGATGGCTATGCCCACCATGTATGGTTTCCATGTGTCACTCTCAGGGTGGGTCTATCTGATACAATGTTTCCTAACAAGTATCTATGTCCTTGGTTTTATATCACATATAGCATGACCGATGAGATTTTGTCATCAACCAACACACACTCTAGTATTTAGTGTTACTGATGTCTGTTTACCTCCCACAGTAACATCCAAATGGGGACATAATAAGAATGTACATGCTCATAACATATGCATGATCTCATTGAATTCACGTACTTGGAGAGATACTTCATTGAGTAGTTGTCATTCTCTAGACATTCGTCATGTTTCCTCATTATCTCATAACTAAGTGAAATTGGTTGAATTGGAAGCTTGCATTTATCATTAATCAAATGGTTTATATGATATCCCATCAAAATCATCATATGATTGGCTCTCTGGGCATACATACAAACAGAATCCCACTTGCACTTAGATCTAATCACCCACAAATCTTATTCTTCGTGATCTAAACATGTCCACCATGTTTGTGTTGAGCAAGTGCTAATCCAGTGGGTTAGCAACATTTTGTTATAGTCGGTATATTGCATGTTTCACATCTCTTCATTGTGCGATATCTCGTAAGAGATTAAATTTTTGTAATATGATATATGATATTCCATGCCTAACCAGTAGCTCCATTGTTGACATAGTATTTCTACTGTGCCATCAATGGTTGGAATATTCATAAGTTCACCCATATGAACTTCTAGATCCATATAGTATGCATTCATGTTCTCTTAACACAAGGATACTTGGCCTTCTGTTTTTAGATTTTTAAAATTAATGATCTATTAGTTCGAAACTCTTTCCAACTAATAAAAATTCTCTAAAATTAAACACACTCTTTTATATTGCAATTATTCTCTATCATTTTGGAAGCTTGCATCGATGCAACCCTTTAAATCCAACTATTCCTTAACACCATAGTTCACCAACTATTCCTTTAAAGCTTCTCAAGTACTGATGGATGTTGTCTATGGCATTCCATTGACCTTCATTGGTTATGACTAATATCTTCTTTGTCATACAAGATGATGGGATGAGTACACTATATTGTAGATCCAAATGTGAATGCATATGGCATCTCTTCCATTTTTCACAAGAATTGAAACACTAGATTCTTTGAGAAACTTATCCCATCTTTATGGATAGATTCTCTATTACTGAATCCTTCATGTTGAACTCTTTTAGCATTTAACCAAAATATTTGTTCATTATTAGGTTTAGAAACTTTTCAGAAATATCTCTATAGATCTCAATTCCTATCACATTGGACGTTTCACCTAACTTTGTGTTGAAGGTGATTTCCATGCCAGGTTTCAATACTTAGTATGGAAACGTCATTCCTCATAAATATGTGGAATATATATATACATATACACACACACACACACACACACACACACATATATATATATATATATATATATATATATATATATATATATATATATATATATATATATATATATATATATATATATATATATATATAGAGAGAGAGAGAGAGAGAGAGAGAGTCAGGCTAGAATACACTCAAGTGTATCTGGAGCATAATACACTCACATAGTTTTTCATGATGCAGTGCTTTTTTAAAAGATCTAATATGTTGATCTTATTAAACTTCTTGTGAACAGACTATATATAAAATTTGAGCCCATTTGGACATTTATAGGCCATGTTATGAAGACCAAAAAAATAATGCATTTCAAATTACTTTTGTGTGTCGATTTTGAGCCCTTGGAAGAACAACTTACACTCATCCAAATGGGATCAAAATTTGTATGTAGCCTAATTATAGTATGAAAACGAAGATTAATGGTTTACATTTTGCAAAAATATAGTCTTGATATGAAAACACGATTTGATTGTATTCTAACATGACTCTCTCTCTTTATATATATATATATAGGGTTTATCTTTAATACCCACATGGGTAGCTTGGAATTTGCTACCCCTGCATCCAAATAAGTAACTATTTGGTCAGAAAAGTAACCCACTCGACAAGAAAATCACTATATTGACCAAAAAGTAACTATTTGACTCAAAAAGTAAATGTATGTATTTTACACAATAAAAATTCTGTAATAAATATTTAATTGTATATTTGTTTATAGATGGTACAAATGTAACTATATATGTATGAAAAGTAATAGTTTGCAAGTTAAAGTAACCCTCTACATGTCAAAAGTAAGAAACCCCCAAAAAAGTAACAAAAAATGGAGCAGGTAGCTACCCGCGAAGGGATTGAATGAATTATATATATATATATATATATATATATATATATATATATATATATATATATATATCAAGGTTTTAAAAAGCGCAAAGCGGGAAGCGTGCGGACGGGACCTTGTAGCCTATTAATCACCAGGCGGGCGATTAAGCGGGCACTTTTTAGAAAAGTGAATTTCCAATTCCTATAAACTTTTATGCAAAATTACATACATATGTATATAAATATTATATTTTTCAAATTTTATACATATCTAAACATTGTACAACACAATATAAAACACCCAAATAGTTTAGAATACAACTATACAACAACGATTGTATCTATATAATATAGTAAAGAATATACTTGTCATAGATAAAACAACCTACACATAAAATAATAAGTGTATATACAAGATGAAACAACAATTTTGTATCATGTTTACATAGTTAAACAGTAAATAATAGACCTATCATAGTTAGCTAACAAACGTATTGTTACATTTTCACATCATCAAATAATCATACATTACAACAGTACATTTAATCAAAGTATGCATTCTAAATTACATAATAGTTACCTATAATTCACTTGGATACATCACAAAAGTACCATATCATTACAACTTACATACAAAGTATGCATTCTAAATTAGAACTAAGTATATCATAGAACATTTAATGTATGATAATTTAATATATTATAGTCAATACTAAACGTGGCATATAATGTATTTAATGTTATATGCTTACAACAGTTTTTCTGGAAAAAAGCAGGCAAAAAGCGGGTTAAGCAAGCAAAAAGTGGCCGCTTTTCTCAAATTTGCTTAAGCACCGCTTATAGTACATTTTAATCGTCCAACACCTTGTGGCGCTTAAGCAGCCACCTAGGATGATTTTTAAAACATTGATATATATATATATATATATATATATATATATATAGAGAGAGAGAGAGAGAGAGAGAGAGAGAGAGAGCCAGGCTAGAATACACTCGAGTGTATCCGGAGCAGAATACACTCAAGTAGTTTTTCATGATGCAATATTTTTTTTGAAAATATAATCCATTGATCTTCTTAAATATCTCGTGAACAACTCATATATAAAATTTGAGCCCATTTGGACATGTATAGCTCATGTTATGAAGACCACAAAAATTATGCATTTTAAATTAGTTTTGTGTGTCGATTTTGTTGTCCTTAGATGAGTGACTTCAATTTTGTTGTCCTTGGATGAGTGACTTACACTCATCCAAATGAACTCAAAATTTGTATGTTGCCTAATTATAGTGTAACAATGAAGATCAATGATTTACATTTTTCATTAAAATAGTCTTGATATGCAAACAACACTTGAGTGTAGCGTGTGATCCGTACACTCAAGTGTATTCTAGCCTGACTCTCTCTCTCTCTCTCTCTCTCTCTCTATATATATATATATATATATATATATATATATATATGATGGATTTCATTCTGGATATGACGGCCTCAAGACATTACTCTGACTTTGGTATCTCAATAGTTCTTAGTTGATTGTTGACTCATCATCTTATGACCAACTTACAACTTATCTTAGTTATGCAATTCACAATAATTTAATCTCAGACATGCTTTACTAGAACTATGATTTTTGTGTGTTACATAAAGAACTTGAGATTCCACAACCACTTGTGACTCTCTTTGTTCTCATTGTGCCTCCTATGGTTCAAATGTGCTTTGTTTAATTTGAACTTTTTGATTCTACTTTACTCCCACTGATTCCAATTAAATTCAACCATCCTATCAACAAAACACTTTTGTTATTTGATTGAGATAAGTGGTGTTTAAAAAATCATGATTTGTGGATAAACCTTTTCCAAGAAACTACTTTCTTCATATAGGTTTGAATCCTTAAGACATATCGGGACATTCCCATATCATATCTCATATGACTCCTTTAAACCCATTTTGGATGGTACATTGTTTTAGTGTTAAGAATATTTATATAGAAAGTTAGAAGATTAGATTAAATAATAATCATGTCATGACTAGTCAAGGTGTGATTCATTCATTCTGACATATCATCATCTTCAGATGGACTTAATTGTGGTATACTATCACATTCACTCCATAAGGTCCTATAACTATTCTTATAAAGTAATTCAACTTTTCATCATATCAAAGTGTCTTAATACCTTTGTGTAGCTCATACATGTAATCTCCTTGAACACTTCAAAATATTTGTATTTTACTTAGTACATATCACCATATTATCAGTAAATATAATGAAATACAAACTACCATCTATAACTTTTATTCCAAAGGTTTTTATACATCTTTATGTACATGCCATTGAAGAATGTTTATTCTCCCACTACACCTAGTGACGGTTGGTTCATCATGTTGCTCATATATAAGACTTGCATGTCTGTTAGCGGTTCAATAACCAAAAAAATCTAGATAAACATCAATATGAATTCTAGAAATGCATTTCTCATATGTGTGCTCTATATGACAATGCTATCGATTGTTTAAGTTATCAATTATAATCCTTTGGTATTTACATTATGAGCATTCATCTTTTGATCCATTCACACAAAGATCATAAGACATTTGGGGCATTGCCATACAAGATCACATCTTTGAAATAGAAGCATTAACAACTCTTTATTTATTATCATCCTTGTCCATACAAGATGCCTAAAGTAAAATGTTTATGTTTATTGGCATACTAAAATAGCAATTCAACTAACTCTATTACATTCCCAAAGGACTAAGATATTTTCTAAATACAAGCTAAAGTTGTAGAAACTTTTGGTCATCACAATCCATCCTTGTCCTTTCATAAAGGCTTTACTTCTTATCAAATCTTGCACATCAACCTATGTTAGATCTACATTCGGTATCATATACCAAGATGAAGAAGTATTAAAATTTATCTTATAATATTTATACCTAAAGTAGAGGCATATGCCTCTTCCTCCTTATTCTTTAGTTCCTATAGAAAGAAAGGGAATTCCTTTTCCAGTGTCCAACTTGGTGACAATGTTGGCATTTTCCTCCTTTCTTTACTCCTCCTTTTGCCTTGAGATATAAAGACTTGGGCTTTTGTCCAGATTTAGAACTCTTCTTAGCTTTGCATTTTCCCTTACACTTTCCCTTTGTCTTGTTAATTATCATCACAAACTTTAGCTTGTATTTCTTCATTTGTGCCTCAGTTGTTCTCAACATGCCTAATAACTATGTCAATGGCTTGTAAAGGTCATTCATATTTTACTTCATGACAAATTGACTGTATGATTCTGGAAGACACTGCATAATCACATCAGTGACCAACTCTTGAACCAAGGGGAATCCCAATTTAGACAGGTTCTCCACATATCCAATGAGCTTGAGCACATGAGGACCTATTAAATCTCCTTCTACCATGTTACATTTGAACAATGACTTAGAGACATCATATCTCTCCTGTCTTGCCTGATTTTAGAACATGTTCTTGAGATGTGTGACCATCTCAATTACATCCATGTTCTCATGTTCTGTGTTTGCAACTCATAGTTCATAGAACACAACACCCGACATTTGACATCCATGGCATCTTTACTATGCTTCTTGTAAGCATCCCTATCAGCCTTAGGTGCATTGGGAAGGGGTTCATCTGGCTCTGGTGTCTCTAGGACATAGAGCTTGTGATCCCGTCTAAGAACAATTCCCAACATCATGAACTAGTCGTGGAAGTTATTCCCATTTAACTTGTCCTTCTCGTGGACTGGTCACAGTAAAAATGTGTTGTTGTGTGTTGCTATCAGATTCTATAAAAGAATTTGTAATTTTGTCAAAAACTCATTTTGATTTGATCTAATTTGATTTTTAAAATTTGATGATATTCAATTAAGTCTTTAATTAACTACCACTCCCACAATTTTATTCAAATTGACAACCCTCGCATATTAATTTAGAAGATTGCAACGTACAAACTTCTAGTAAGCCAATATCCAAAATAATTCAACTATTACCTAGTCAACACCAACGATCATAGTTAATTATTAAGGTATATAACAATTGTCAATTGCATCTTTGAAATTCTTAGATAAATGATATGTGCAAATCCTTGTCATAATCATCTTCACGCCTTTGGTACTTAATCCCATTAAGTACACCAGTTAAGCCTGACCCAAAAACCAACACGATAGATATGTGCCCTGCTTGGGTAGAACCTGCATATCTACCATGACACTTCCATGAGATGGATGACACATCATGCTTGGACATAACCTACACTTGGCCGATCAAACTTTTAGTGTGTTTTGCTTATGGAAAGCATCTAAAACATAATATTTAAATTGAGGGAGTTTGTATTTATAAATACATATACCTTATCCAATCACCAAATATTTATAGTGTGTATCATATACATGCTATATCCCACAATATAAATTGGGACCATAAGGAATTACTACCACCTAGGTCAACATCACATACATGAACATGTTGTTGATGTATATATGTGCTTGCCAATCCGGGTTGATCAGTTCAACCCTTAAACCGATTGGCTCGCCTCTTGGCTAATCGGTTGGTCGTCTGAAGCACTCGTCTGACCTCCTATCCAACCAATGTATGGACACCTCTAAATTATCAATTGGGTCCACTAGTCGGTCAATTTGTTCCTCCTGCATTCTACCCTCCTCGGTCCTCCATCTAGTCGGCTCGTCATGTGAAACGATCGGCTGGCTTGACGCTAGTCGCCATATTCGACGTTGCAAGAAAAGAAACTATCCAATTGCTACTAAAATTATTACATGATAATGAGAAACCTTGAGTTACGAGTTAGGGGAGAAAAGTTAGGAAAGAATTATACTTTTACATTGAGAAGAAGAAGGTATATTCTCAGTATGCAAAGTGAGATATAATATTAAAAATAAACCATCCAACCACATAGAGATTTTGGTTATTGTCCATAACCATGCTACACATCCGCCATAAAAACTTGATTTTAGGATGACATGTGTAAATTGCATATATATCATATCGTACATATATTAGTTTGGGACTATATATGGTCGTTGATAGGATATAAACATTAAGCAGTTTAAGTATTCACATCGTATATAATAAATAAATGATGAAAACCATAAATTCGATCATATCGATTATCATAAAACATAGTAAATTGATGTTGCTCTGATACCACTGTTGGGAAATATGGGCACAAAATAGGTAGCAGAAATAAAAATTATCTATCAATATATCCCAGAACAACAAGATCGCGTCAACAACTATGTAATGGAAAGGATGGTTTAACGAGTTCAAAACCTGGTCTTAGAGTAAGTCCGATGACTATTCCTCATTTTCATAGTGAATCTCCCCTAGTTGCATTGGGACGGCATTTGCAACAACTCATCTTCTCCACCACGGACAATAAGCTCATGTTGCCTCCTAGTGAGAAAAGTATCCACACCTCTATGATAGTACACATGAACCACCTAGAACTCCTACCCTTCTACTAGAATAGACATGAAGGAGTTGTCCCTCCTATTTGTGTACTAGTCACTAACTTGCTCTCCCACAATTGTTCTCCCTTGCTTTTCCTCTCTTTATTAGGTAGGACTTGCCCGGGCTCTCTATCGGTTACCACAACCAGAGATGACAATAATTTTCAGAGGCAATTGATTTGTGTCTCTAAAAAGCCCCCAATTCCCCTCTATTTATAGGAGGGTCAGGATCAAGGTCCCCAGTCTATGTGGGAGTGGAAGGGACCGAAATCTCATGAATGTTCACAACCTATGATAGACGAATTGGTTAGTTCACAAGTTCGGGACATGGTGGAGCTAGGGGAACAACCGACGGCGGTCCTTGAGCCCCCAGGAAGGAAGGGTGGGCCATGGAAAGGCGGCCATCGGCGGCCAGGTCTGGCGCCAGAGGTAGAAGACGGCCTAGGGTCGTGTTGGACGAAATTGCCCCTCCGCAGGCTGAAGAAATGCTTGACTTAAATAAGGGCAAAATTGACATTTTGAAATGTTTTCAAGCGGCAAGCAACATTGCATGAATAGAGGTGGTGTGGCATCATCTGATTGGTCCAAAAAGATAATCCTTGCAAAATTCATAACTAAATAATGGTAGCTTGGATTGGTACATATAATATATGTATTTTTCTCAGAAAAATGAGAGGAATTCATTAAAAATAGTTTTAGAGGCTAATTCATCTGGAAATTTGAAAAGTAATGGAAGTTATCAACTTTAATGTTTTAATGATTAAGAAACCTTATTTTGAGATTATTAATATATTTAGTAAGGTTTAATGGATGATTAAAGTTGATACTAACATGTTAATTGTAAAAAGATATATTGATAATAAAAAGGATGAAATTTGCACGTAATTAGTTTAATTTAGAGTTTCATGTGCATAAATATGCTTTAAAGGGCCTTAAAACCCTAATATTAGTAAATGCGACTCTTAATGGTTTTAATTATTCAAAATTGTGAATAAAGCTAAGATATGATGATTCTAAGATATTTTGAGTATAATAGTTCCTAATTGTGGATAAATACCCTTAATGTAGTAATTAGGGTTTTCTAATGGATAAAGGTAGAATTAATGACAAATAGAGTTCATATATGAATTAGACCATAATGAACTATGAATTGATGATAAATGAGCATAATGATCTTGTCATGTATTAAAAGGATAAAATGGTAACTTTGATGTAAAAGAGGCTTAATGGACTTAATTGATGGCTAATTGTACCTTTAATCTGAAATTAAGGTTAAATGTTGTAAAGGATAACCTTAATATTTTTTCGTGAAGAATAGATGAGATAATTAGGGTTTGTGAGTAATTGTATAAAATTAGGGTTTAAAATAGTAAAAGATGAAGGGAAACCCTAATTGCAATGGAAACCCTAAAATTAGACTAGAAACCCTAGGAAGCGAGCTAGGTTTAATAGATCTTGATGGCATGACCAATAATAAGAAATTGTATGCATATTTCAGGATCTCATTATGTGCTTTCTTGCCTATTTGGATTTCTTGATTTGTTGGATTATTTCTGTCTCAAATTGGCCTGACATGTATGTGGTTACGTGTATGGTTAATCACTTTAGTTTCACGGTGATTCCCGGTTGTTTTATCGTTGCCTGAAAATAACTGCTTGGATGACTTTTATTTCATGCAACTATAAAGTGACTATGACTATCACCATAAGTATGCATACATGACTGGCTCAGATCCTGGTCCTCCTCTGTGTCTTTTCTAATGATGAAAAGGGTAACCTGGTAAAGGGTCTACTTGATAAGTGGGACCATCAGGTTATCAAGAGTTAGGGATTGGGCTACCTACGTGTAGTGCCATGCAACTCTTTAGCACACCATTAGTTAAGGAGTGGGCTACCTATGGGTAGTGCCATGTGACTCAACCCTAGAAACTGATTCACCTATTAGGTAGGATCATGAGGGGTTAAATGGGGATCTACCATAAGAAAGGTAGCATCCAAGTCCACTACAGGGACAGTGCAGAGGTTAGGGTATGTATGGATTGAGCAGTTATGTTGAAAACATAAAGTTGTTTGTTAAATCATATGTGACTGTAATATGTTGTTACAGTTAATTGCAGGATTATTGTTTCCCCCACATACCTGCATAATTCATTTATGTTGATCGACGTTTTGTTTGCCGGTGTTTTAGGTACAAATGAAAAGGACAAACAGTAAATTGGCAGATGTGGAATTAAATGAGAATTAAAGTACAAAGGAGGATTAGTTAGAATACACTCCAGATGTGGATAGAAATAGTTAACCAAGTTTTGAAAAAGGTATGCAAAGTTTAATTTTATTACAGCCTTTCAGTTTAGTTGGAAGAATTTGATAATTATTATAAATTATCTGTCGAACCTTTGATCCGGAAATTGGGATAACGGCACTGACCTCTTGGTCTCCCTTAATTGGGGGTTACTGGGAGGCGTGGTTGTTACAATCTTTATAATTAATGTAAAAATGGATTATAATTTTGATTTCTAATCTCTCGAAACTTGCATATCACGAATTTCATTATAATAATAATTTGTAAGAGAAATATGTGAAGATATTCATGGTATCTATAATATAGAATTTTTGTTAAATTTGTCTTTAATCAAAATAATGATTATGAGATTACCAGATTGACTAGTTTCCACTTTTGAGGAATTGAGGAGGAAAGTAGTAAGTTTGTATTTTTTTAAGCATACAAACAATATTGTTATAAAATTTTCAATCAGTATTCATTCATTTATTAGATGTGTTTCATGTTGCGGCATATTCTCATTCGAAAGTAAACTTCATAATGGGAGTCAACTTCCATTACGGTAGGCTAGGGAGGATAATTCTGCCTACACGCCATTTATATATAAGAGAGAGATACCAAATTAGATTTCTTTTGTGAAATTCATATATTGTATTAAATGGAATAATGTCATCAAATTCCATATACATTCACCATATTTCGAAATGAGAATTTCATTGGAATTCATTTATGATGAACAATTTCACACATTTACTACAAACGATGCACTAGTTTCCATAAAGCCATTTGTTAATCAAAGATAAGACAAATTGTCCCATCAATATTTAATTAGACATTTATGCATGTTTTTAACATTAATTCATATATATGTATATCATAATATATAATTATACATGCCTTATAAGTATTATTAGGTTTGTTTAGTGAATCATAACATAATTGTATAAATAAATGTATAAAGTAGAAACTAAGTTTACATATTTTATTACATGTTACTCGAGATCACAACTATTTTTGTATTGCTTTCATTCAAATGTCTACTTAAAATTTTATTATAATTCTTCCAAAAAATAATGACTTAAGTTTTCCAACAAAGGTTAATTTTCTCATCAATAAGAAATCAACTTGTATGGCTAATAAAACAAATTACTTTCGTAACTAGATTCCACTTTTGAAGTCATTTATTGTATCATTTAATATGCAGGATTTCAACTTACATTTTCCTTCCTTAATAAAATTAAGGCATCTAGAATTGTTTAATTAATGTAAAAATTGGAAATCTACTAATTGGGACCCAAGGCACACAAATTTTCCATTAGGCTTCACTTTTGCGGTTTTCTTTTATGATTTATGGCACCACACAGATATTTTTCTCATTACCATTATATTTATCAATATATTATATGTTTATTATCAACAAATTTTTATTTAAATGTTATTATCTTCGCATTGTTGCCAAAAGAGCTATCTTATATTTTTTTACAAGAAATTCCACATTTAACATATTTAGTCTGTTAGTTCCATATTTATTTAAATAAAAAATATTATTAATATTTATGAACATGGAATTACCAATTGTTACTCGAAATCATATTATTTGATTTTATTTAGCTATTATGCTAGTAAAAAAATATGTAACATATTCCATGATTTTATTTACATGTTGGCACATAATTAAGTCGTTATGTAAATATGTTTAATGATGACCCTTGTTTGGTCAAATCTAAGAAACCAATCTTATTGGATTTCTAATCATGGAATAGGGTAAGATTCTAAGTTTTTGTACAATCCCATTCCCAGTCCCTGTCCCCTACAGGGGTAATCATAGATCCAACTTTCAAGTCCTCTAGGCCTGAGGGGATATGGAAGTTAGGGATCATCTCGGCAATACTAGAGTCTTTCAACTAGTTGTCTTGCCTTGTGTTGGAGTTGGGACCATTGCTAATGATGTGTCTACTATTTGCTGTCAGAGCTTGGATGTTCTTTTTGATGAAGCTCCAGGCAGAGGAGCATAGGATGATGGTTGCAACTTCATTTCTTAAATATTTTGCACTCATGACTTGTACTCATAGTTTCTCTTGGAAGTTTATGAACTCCCATGTGTTCTTTAGCATTAGTGAACAGTGGAAATCTCTAGTGTCTTTTATGCCAATGCCACCAATATCTTTATTAGAGGAAATTTTCTTCCAAGACACTAATGATAGCTTCCTTTGGTCACTAGGACCTTGACATATGAACTTTTCCACATGTTCGACTATCTCATTACATAGGGTGGGTGAGTGGGAAATGAATTGCATAGTGTAGGTAGGAATTTCTTGAATGGTAGCCTTGGCAAGGGTGATTATTCCAGCCAGTAAAGATGGTGCACTGACCATCTGTTCATTTTGGATTTAATATTGTCTAGGATGTTGGCATGGGTCACCTTATTGATCCTATGATGAATGGTGGGTACTCCAAGGTAGCTTCCAAGGTCTATGGTTATTGGGATTGAGAGCTTCCTGATAATTTGATGCTTGAGGGATTTGTTCATGATGGAGGAGAACAAACATTTGGTTTTACTAGGAGAGATGATCTGACCGGACATCGCTGCAAACTGGTGCATTGTTTTGTGAATGATGGAAGCTTACAACAATGAAGTTTTGGCAAATAAGAGTAGGTCATCTATGAAGCAGACATGGAAAGGAGAGGTTCGTTCATGGATAGGGTGATTGGTCTCCATTGACCTTCTCAAAGTTCCATGTTGATGGATTGTCTTATCTACTCCATACACAAAATGAAGATGTAGGGACTAAGGGGGTCGCCTTGGCACACACCTTAGCATGCTTCGAGGGGGGAAAGTGGGACTCCTTCACAAAGCATTGAAGATGAGCATGAGGTGATGATTCCCATGGTGAGGTTTATTAAATTTGTTGGAAGTCCAACCTTTTTAGGTGTGTCATTGATGAACTACCAATTCATTCTATTGAATGCCTTAGAGAGGTGCATTTTGGAGGCTATTAGGCACTTATTTCCTTTCTTAAAGCCCATGAATGGATGGCCTCTTAGACTAGAAGAATGTTGTCAATGATTTTGCATTTGGGATAGAGCTGGATTGGGTAGGGGCAATCCACTGGTTCAAGGAAGGGCTTGATGCCATCCACTATAATCTAGGGGATGATCATCATGTTGTTGTTCATGATAGAGAGAAGTTTGAGGTTGTTGAAGGACCTTAATGTGGTTGTCTTGGGAATCAAGACTATATGGGATTTTGCCAATTTTTTCATCAATGGATTCAAATGAGAAGGCAACATTGATAGTTAGCATCAGTGAGCCTTTAACATGGTTCCACTTTTTTTTGTAGAAAATCACTGTGAATCTCATCCAGTCTAGCAGCTTTGGAGGGGTCCATCATGAATAGCATGTGTTTGGTTTCCTCGATGGTGGGTGCAATAGAGAGAGCATGGTGTTGGTGTTGGTGTTGATTGAAGTGGGTAAGATGTTGGCATAGGACATTGTGGCAATGGTGTCATGATGTTACTAGTTAATTAAGGGTTGTTAAAGAACATCCACACATGCTATTTTAGCAGGGCATTGTCAGTGACCCCAGATTTCCTTCAAAATCCTTCAAAGTGGTGATCTTGTTTGCATGTCTCCTCACCTTGGCATTGGAGTGGAAGAACTTGGTGTTTCCATCTCCAAGTTTCAGCATATTTAGATGTGCTTTTTTTTTCCAGTTTGCTTCTTTGTAGTGAAGGATATATTGCAATTTCTCTTGGAGCTCAATGCATCTTTGTTTGATAGTGGGTTTGTGTAAAGAGGCGAGATCACCTCTCTACTAAAATTTAAAGGAAATACAAACATCCACAATTATAACAAAAATTTAGACTTTGAGGATGATTGCATAATATTCCAAATAAATAAGCATGATTCCATATACATAATAAAATGTCAATAGCAGCGGAAAGAAAGAAATAACAAGCCTTCTAATGGCTTTATTGTTTATTACATCATTTCTTTCTAAAAGAAAAGATAAGATAGATAAGAGGATCTAGCTATAGCAACCTAGCCATCCTTCTTGTCAAGCTAACGATCTCAGCAAAGGAATCTTTCTTCAAGCCCTTCCTTCACCTTGCACAGCTTCAACACCTGGGTGGTTGGGAAGGCACCCAGCAAGAGGGAAAAACAAGAAAAGTATGTGTTACACTAATAATCTATCAAAGGCAAAGGAAATTGTAACAAGTAGATTAGGCTAGTTATTTGGTGTAAGAAGATATCAAAGAGTATGAGGTTTTCATAAGAGAACTTGCCATTAACAAATTAAGTAAAGGTTTTAGCATGTTTATTAATATGTCTATCTAACTAAGTAGGGTTGAGGCACCTACCGGACCTCTAACCTTAGGTGAGGGAAGAATTATAAACATTTCCAAATCACCTACAAATTTTTAATGGGGAGAATAATAAACATTCCCCTAGGGCGATTTTATACATGCCCTCTATGGGTGGTTGTACATAAGTACCACTACTTAAGGATTAAATAGAACATTTAATTTCATGCTAACAAAAGATTTATGACAAGATAAGCAAAAGAATATATATCATGGCAGTGGGGTATGAATACCCAAACAAGAGAATACTACATCTACTTTAGAGGCAATTAAGACATTTAGGTTTCAAGAATTCAATGGTTTAGATCAAGTTAAACCTCATAGAAGAAATATAGATAATGGACTAAAGATTTCCCAACTGATAGGTAGATGCACAATCAAAACTCAAACTAAACACATACCTTAGTCTCAGGTGTCCTAGATTTCCCTTTTCAACTCTTCACACGAATTATAAACCCAAATTACCTAATACATCATTATATTCATAAATCAGAATTACATGCATTCATTAAAAAGGTTGAAAACCCTAATTTACTAACTTTTTGCACAAACTCTCGATTCAGACCTCAAAAACCTCATAACCATCTTAGTTAGGTTTTCTCGATCAAAATAACATATAATATTGTATATTTTGGAAATATGGATTCTTAGGGTTAATTTTAGTGATTTTTAAGATAATTAAATTAACTTTGAAAACACATTTTCGCAAACCTCAAAACCAGATCTCAAAAATATTTTTATTAAATAGATCTCAATTTCCTGATTTCAAAACACTATTTATTTACTATTTTTGACCAACGGAATAATTATAAAAATCATTTTATCTCGACCAATGGCAGCTTGCCACGTAGGCAAGGCCAACCGCATCGAGCGGTCGCGAGCGACTAAGAGCGGTGACCCGCGTCTCAGGGACTCCCGCAACCGGTCGAGCGACCCGACGGTCAAATAGAGGAAAGGGCAGCAATGCCCCTGGCGAGAAAACGAAAAGAAGGAAGCCGACAGGGGCAAAAGTGGAAATATGGCATCGTCCTCTTCCCTGGCTCGCGACCTGCGCGAGGAGCCGCAGAGGCAACTCGGCCGATTTGGGCAAAAATGCTACACACGACCAAAATACTCGTTCAAGCATTCAAAAGAAAGAGGAAGAAGAACCGGAGTTGGTGGTACCTTTTAATTGGACGGAGAGGGAGCAAACGAGGAGAAAGAAGCGCTGCAAATCCCAGGCGTCGTCGGTGGCTACACAGGTCAGTTCGTCCACGAATACCCAAATTGAGGATACGATCGAGTTGCTAGGGCGTCGGCGGTTGCGAGGGTTGAGTTATTTATAGGCAACGTGCCCTAGGTTAGGGTGTGGGTAGGAGCAAGGGGAAGTGGCCGGCGGCTACTTTGGGCGTTTTGCAAATACACGTTAAAGCTCACAAATTTTGGCATAATCCTGTGCGAAATCTCGCAAGGAATCCAACAAAACAAAATTCAAGGAAAATCGTTGAGTAAATCTCAAGATATTGCGATTTTAAGAAAACGAAAAATCAAGTCTGTTGCCTAATCCGACTAAAGGTTGAAGACGACCGTGCGTCATTGGATCGGTGGACACGGGTCCACTAAAGTACCTGGACCGTCCGATCTCGCGTTAGATCAGGGAAATATCCCTCAGCAAAAGTCGATTAAAACTATTAGATTTTAAATGTTTTTCTCTTTCTTCTTTTGGAGGCTCAAATGTTGTCCAAAAATTATGAAAATTTATATCCTGACTTATTTCGATGCGTAGAATCCAAATATAGAGTTAGTTTTTTATTTTGAGAAAGTTTGATAGGTGAAATAATTAATATATCATTTTCTCTTTCCTCCTTCAAAAGAGGTGATAACATTATCTAAGATTAATGTAACTTCACCCATAAGTCTCCTTAAAGGTTTGGAACACGATTTTGCAATTATCTTCACAAGTTGAAATTATCTTTATATTTATTAAATTAATTAGAACATTCTACACACTTTCTCTCTCCTATTTTACTCTTTATTCATATATTATCCAAATTAGTTGCAAATTTGCACAGAGTCTTATTTTTATGTTTAGAATATGAAATTGAAGTTATTTTCCTAATTTGAGAGCATTACGTATTTTATTTCTCTTTATTGGCATATTTCCTATATTCTTGTGATAATGTTATTAATATTTATATTTATATTCCATTTTAAATGATACTTGACCCTTAAGTTACTTTTTGCTCAAGGAAACGAATTTAACTATCAAATTATCATGATGGTTTCAGATTATAATATTTGTTGCAAAAATCTTTGTAATTATCTTCTTTACCCATAAATTCTCATATTACCATTAATTATTACATTTATCTTCTTCCTTTTATAAAATTTGGATTTTCTTCACATCTCTCATATTCTAGGAAACACTAGAAGGTTCTTGGACGAATTATTTTACTCTTTTTATTACTTAATGTGAATTTGCATTTTAGACCCATTATCTAATTCTAACTGAGGCATTTGTGCATGCAACCTTGAAATAAGAATATATGGGAAACATTTATCCAATAACCATCTTAATTTCTTTTAAATCAATACCAAGGACAAATGGAACGAAAATGAAGGACAAAACTTATAGAAAAGAGTACAAAGAGGTTCATAGGAGATTTCAGTATGTTACAACACTCCACTCCTTAAAAAGGATTTCGTCCCCGAAATCTCATACAAAGAGGGAAGGGTGAGTACGTAACATCTCATCTCTCAACTCCCAAGTGGTTTCTTCTAAACCATGGTATCTCCACAAAACCTTCACCAACTCTATCTTCTTATTCTTCAGCTGCTTTACTCGGGAGTCAAGGATCTTCACAGGTAGTTCTTCATAGGTCAGATTCTCATTAATCTCCACCGGTTCAATGGTGAGCACATGAGACAGATCTTTAACGTACTTCCTCAGCACAGAAACATGGAACACATTGTGAATCTTATCATAAGTAGGAGGCAAAGCTAGGCAATATGCACAATCCCCCACTTTATCTAAGATCTCAAATGGTCCAACATAGCGAGGACTCAACTTGCCTTTTACTTTAGATCTTGCAATAGAACGTATAGGCTTGATCTTCAGAAAAACATAGTCCCCCACTAAGAAGCTTACATCAGACCTCTTCTTATCAGCATACATCTTCTGTCTGTCTTGAGCAGCTTTCATCCGTTTCTTTATCAACTGTACCTTCTTAAGCATCATCTGCATGTCATCAGTCTTCACTAGGGAACGTTCACCAACATCATCCCAATGCAAAGGCGAACGGCAAGGTCTACCATAGAGAGCTTCAAAAGGTGGCATACCAATACTGGCTTGGTAGCTATTGTTGTAAGCGAACTCTGCTAATGGTAGATATCGATCCCAGGCACCACCCCAATCCATCACACAAGCACGAAGCAAGTCCTCCAGAATCTGAACTGTTCTCTCGGACTGACCATCAGTTTGCGGGTGGTAAGCAGTGCTGAAACGCAGATCAGTACCCATCTCTTCCTGATTCTGACCCCATAAACGAGAAGTGAATTTCGGGTCTCAATCAGAAACTATCACAGCAGGGACACCATGCAGACGAACTATCCACTCCACATACAACTGAGCCATCTCAGCAACTTTATACGTGGTTTTGAAAGGCAAGAAATGAGCAGATTTTGTAAGCCGATCAATCACCACCCAAACAGCATCATAACCTCTCTTGGACTTAGGGAAACCAGTAACAAAGTCCATTGTGATCTTCTCCCACTTCCATTCTGGAATCTCAAGAGGATGAAGAAGACCACCGGGTCGTTGATGTTCAATCTTGACTTGCTGACATGTCAAGCACTTCGCTACGAACAAAGCTATATCATTCTTCATGTTCTTCCACCAGAAGCTTCGCTGTAAGTCCTTGTACATCTTTGTTGTGCCAAGGTGAATAGTGTACTTGGAACCATGAGCTTCACTCAGAACCTTCTATCTCAGATCACCAACATTGGGTATCCACAATCTTTGTCTGAAGCGGATAGCACCATCCACTCCGACAGAGAAGTCAGATTGCGGTTTCTCAGATAAAGCCTTCAACTCTTCAAGCTCGGAACTCTCCAACTGTGCAGACACGACTTCTGAGATCCAGGTTGGCGTAACGGTCAAACTGGCCATATGAACATACAACTTATCTTCATCCATTGAATCGATAGGTTGAGGTTTCCAACTGGCCACATGTTCAAGGTTTTCCCACACAGAACATCTCAGAGCAGCACAAACAGCATCCTTCTTGCGACTTAAAGCATCAGCTATGACATTTGCTTTACCAGGATGATAGGTGATGGTGAAGTTGTAATCTTTAAGATATTCCATCCACCTACGTTGTCGCAAGTTCAGATCCTTCTGAGTCAACAGATATCTCAAACTCTTGTGATCAGAAAAGACTTCAAACTTTTCTCCATAGAGGTAGTGTCGCCAGATCTTCAAAGCATGAACTATGGCAGCCAGCTCCAAATCATGTGTAGGCCAATTAGCTTCATTAGGTTTCAACTGTCGAGAAGCATAGGCGATCACCTTTCCGTCTTGCATCAGAACACACCCTAAGCCTTGTCGGGATGCATCAGTGTAGATGACATAGGGTATACCCTCAACAGGCAAAGCAAGCACGGGAGCAGAAGTCAGACTCATCTTCAACTTCTGAAAACTATCCTCACATTCAGGGGTCCATGAGAACTTGACTTCCTTCCGAGTCAGCTTGGTCAAAGGTAAAGCCAACTCAGAAAACCCTTTGATAAACTTCCGATAGTAACCAGCTAGGCCAAGGAAACTACGGATTTCTGACGGGTTTCTCGGAGCATTCCACTTTGTCACAGCTTCTACCTTTGTAGGATCAACAGCTATATGGCCGGCAGAAATCACGTGACCAAGAAACATCACTTCCTTTATCCAGAACTCACATTTTGAGAATTTTGCATACAATTGATTTTCTCGCAATGTGTTGAGTACAATCCGTCGGTGCTCGCGATGTTGTTCCAACATCTCGGAATAAACCAAAACGTCATCAATAAACACCACTACAAACTTGTCGAGGTATGGGCGGAATACTCGGTTCATCAGGTCCATAAACGCAGCAGGGGCATTCGTCAAACCAAAAGGCATGACCATAAATTCATAATGCCCATAATGAGTTTTGATCGCTGTCTTCGAAACATCATCATCCTTCACACGCATCTGGTAGTAGCCACTTCGCAGATCCATCTTGGAGAACACGGTGGCTGACTTCAGCTGATTGAATAGGTCGTCGATGCACGGCAACGGATAACGATTCTTCACTGTCACCTGGTTGAGCATGCGGTAGTCCATACACATCCGCAAAGAGCCATCTTTCTTCTTCACGAACAGGACATGGGCTCCCCAAGGGGAAACACTGGGGCGAATGAAGCCCATGTCAAGAAGCTCTTCAAGCTACTTCTTCAACTCCGCCAGCTCAGCAGGAGCTAAGCGGTAAGGTGGCTTCGATATCAGTGAAGTTCCAGGTATGAGCTCGATGGAGAATTCCACTCGCGATTTGGTGGCAACCCGGGCAACTCCTCAGGAAAGACATCTGCGAAGTCCTTCACCACATCAACATGGTCTAGGGCAGGAGGTGTAGCATCGAGAACTATAGAGGCTAGGAAGGCTCTACACCCTTGTGAGACGAGCTTTTCAGCTTTGATAGCAGAGATGACGAACTGTCGCTCTCCTCGCTTCTTGCCCTTGACACACACTCTTCCTTCATCAGGATGAAATAGACTAACCTTGGATTCCTCACAGAACAGAACAGCTTTATACTTCTTTAACCAATCCATACACAGGATGATGTCAAAGACGGTCATATCAAGCAAGACAAAAACTGTGGGAAACATTATTCCGGATACACAAAGGTTCAAGGTAGGAGTTTGGAGGTACGAGGAGCAGATTTTACCACTAGGAGTTTTTACATCTAGCACATGATCCATAAACTCAGATTCGATTTCAAGCATAGAGGCAAACTGTCTAGATATGAAGGTATTGGAGGAACCAGAATCAAATAGAGCTTTTAAAGGATGCATATTGAGGTGTAGTGTACCTTCAATCACTTCATTGCCTTCACCATCTTCTTCAGCATTGAGAGCAAACACTCTCCCATTCCGCCTCTCAGCTGGAGGATGCCTCGGGTTCTGGTTGTTGTTGTTATTGTTGTTGTTGTTCCGCGGTGGAGGGTTCTGTCTCGGCTGTTGCGGCTGCTGAGCATTATTCTGCCCTTGCTGGAAACGGGGGCAGTTGGGTCGGATGTGCCCAACCTGGCCGCACTCATGGCAGGTTGGTGGAGGACGGTTGCCAACACGAGCAGGTGCATTATTGGCGGGACATCTTCCAGGAGGATGGTGGCAATTGCATCTGTTGCAGCGATCACGTCCACGGTTCTCATGCTGGCTCGGATTCTTCCTTTTGTTGTTGTTGAAGCCACTGGAAGACTAAAATCCCGGATAAGATTCAATGGCAAGAGCCTTGTCCACCATTTGTTGAAATGTGAGTGGCAGCTGTGGAACGAGGCTTCGACCAACATGGTAGTTCAGGCCCTCCAAGAACAAGGTCGCTCTTCTGTCAGCTCCAAGGTCGGTGGCGTAACGTTCTAACAGCAGAAACTTCTGAACATAGTCGGCCACGCTCATGCTTCCTTGCTTGAGACTGTAAAACTCAACCTCCTTCTTCCTCAGGAAAGCGGGGCAGATGTACTTCTCTCTGAACAACTTCAGGAACTGGGTCCACTCCATGGAGGAGGTGTCTCGAGTACGGGCAACTCCGTTCCACCAAACACGCGCCGGTCCATCCAGCACGTACGTCGCAAACCAAACCTTCTGGTGAGGAGGGCAAGCCATACCCTCGAAGGTCCGATCCAGGGCCAACACCCAGTCGTCGGCTTTGTCCACCATGTTAGGCTCACTCTCACCCTTGAAGTAGGGTGGCTGCATCTTTATGAAGTCATTGAGGGTGAACTCCCTCGGCTTGGCGGCAACAGCAGCAATGGTGTTGAGTTGTCCCATCATGGTGGAGGACAACAGCTGTCGCAGCATCACCAGTTCTTGCTCAGGTGTGAAGGCGGGAACACCAGAAGCTGGTTGGTTAACAGCGGGAGTCACAGGAGTGTCAGGGTTGTCGGTGGTGGACTCCTGGTTTGTGTTGTCAAACAAGTCACCTCTCCTGAAATTAGGGTTAACACATTAAATTTTCAGGAGTAAAGAATCATAGATGAGAGGGAAAAGAAATAGAGATGAGAAAAGGATAACTAGAATGCTATTACCTAAAAGCATACTATTTCGAGCAGTTCATTTCGGCGCAGGCCAGGCCAGATCATATGGGCACGGGAGTCCCCGTATGCCAAGCTAGTGGGTCGGAGGAAAATCTTGCCAGCCCCCATGCCCTGATCCTTTCTAGACACCCTTGCCTCAACTGCATGCCCTAATAGTCACCTAAAGGCTCTGATACCATGCTGTAAAGAGGTGAGATCACCTCTCTACTAAAATTTAAAGGAAATACAAACATCCACAATTATAAAAAAAATTTAGACTTTGAGGATGATTGCATAATATTCCAAATAAATAAGCATGATTCCAGATACATAATAAAATGTCAATAGCAGCGGAAAGAAAGAAATAACAAGCCTTCTAATGGCTTTATTGTTTATTACATCATTGCTTTCTTAAAGAAAAGATAAGATAGATAAGAGGATCTAGCTATAGCAACCTAGCCATCCTTATTGTCAAGCTAACGATCTCAGTAAAGGAATCTTTCTTCAACCCCTTCCTTCACCTTGCACAGCTTCAACATCTGGGTGGTTGGGAAGGCACCCAGCAAGAGGGAAAAACAAGAAAAGTATGTGTTACACTAATAATCTATCAAAGGCAAAGGAAATTGTAACAAGTAGATTAGGCTAGTTATTTGGTGTAAGAAGATATCAAAGAGTATGAGGTTTTCATAAGAGAACTTGCCATTAACAAATTAAGTAAAGGTTTTAGCATGTTTATTAATATGTCTATCTAACTAAGTAGGGTTGAGGCACCTACCGGACCTCTAACCTTAGGTGAGGGAAGAATTATAAACATTTCCAAATCACCTACAAATTTTTAATGGGGAGAATAATAAACATTCCCCTAGGGTGATTTTATACATGCCCTCTATGGGTGGTTGTACATAAGTACCACTACTTAAGGATTAAATAGAACATTTAATTTCATGCTAACAAAAGATTTATGACAAGATAAGCAAAAGAATATATATCATGGCAGTGGGGTATGAATACCCAAACAAGAGAATACTATATCTACTTTAGAGGCAATTAAGACATTTAGGTTTCAAGAATTCAATGGTTTAGATCAAGTTAAACCTCATAGAAGAAATATAGGTAATGGACTAAAGATTTCCCAACTGATAGGTAGATGCACAATCAAAACTCAAACTAAACACATACCTTAGTCTCAGGTGTCCTAGATTTCCCTTTTCAACTCTTCACACGAATTATAAACCCAAATTACCTAATACATCATTATATTCATAAATCAGAATTACATGCATTCATTAAAAAGGTTGAAAACCCTAATTTACTAATTTTTTGCACAAACTCTCGATTCAGACCTCAAAAACCTCATAACCATCTTAGTTAGGTTTTCCTGATCAAAATAACATATAATATTGTATATTTTGGAAATATGGATTCTTAGGGTTAATTTTAGTGATTTTTAAGATAATTAAATTAACTTTGAAAATACATTTTCGCAAACCTCAAAACCAGATCTCAAAAATATTTTTATTAAATAGATCTTGTTTTCCTGATTTCAAAACACTATTTATTTACTATTTTTGACCAACGGAATAATTTATAAATATCATTTTATCTCGACCAATGGCAGCTTGCCACGTAGGCAAGGCCAACCGCATCGAGCGGTCGCGAGCGACTGAGAGCGGTGACCCGCGTCTCAGGGACTCCCGCAACCGGTCGAGCGACCCGACGGTCAAACAGAGGAAAGGGCAGCAATGCCCCTGGTGAGAAAACGAAAAGAAGGAAGCTGGCAGGGGCAAAAGTGGAAATATGGCATCATCCTCTTCCCTGGCTCGTGACCTGCGCGAGGAGCTGTAGAGGCAACTCGGCCGATTTGGGCAAAAATGCTACACACGACCAAAATCCTCGTTCATGCATTCAAAAGAAAGAGGAAGAAGAACCGGAGTTGGTGGTACCTTTTAATTGGACGGAGAGGGAGCAAACGAGGAGGAAGAAGCGCCGCAAATCCCAGGCGTCGTCGGTGGCTACACAGGTCAGTTCGTCCACGAATACCCAAATTGAGGATACGATCGAGTTGCTAGGGCGTCGGCGGTTGCGAGGGTTGAGTTATTTATAGGCAACGTGCCCTAGGTTAGGGTGTGGGTACGAGCAAGGGGAAGTGGCCGGCGGCTACTTTGGGCGTTTTGCAAATATGCGTTAAAGCTTGCAAATTTTGGGATAATCATGTGCGAAATCTCGCAAGGAATCCAACAAAACAAAATTCAAGGAAAATCGTTGAGTAAATCTCAAGATATTGCGATTTTAAGAAAATGAAAAATCAAGTTTGTTGCCTAATCCGACTAAAGGTTGAAGATGACCGTGCGTCGTTGGATCGTTGGACACGGGTCCACTAAAGTACCTGGACCGTCCGATCTCGCGTTAGATCAGGGAAATATCCCTCAGCAAAAGTCGATTAAAACTATTAGATTTTAAATGTTTTTCTCTTTCTTCTTTTGGAGGCTCAAACGTTGTCTAAAAATTATGAAAATTTATATCCTGACTTATTTCGACGCGTAGAATCCAAATATGGAGTTAGTTTTTCATTTTGAGAAAGTTTGATAGGTGAAATAATTAATATATCATTTTCTCTTTCCTCCTTCAAAAGAGGTGATAACATTATCTAAGATTAATGTAACTTCACCCATAAGTCTCCTTAAAGGTTTGGAACACGATTTTGCAATTATCTTCACAAGTTGAAATTATCTTTATATTTATTAAATTAATTAGAACATTCTACACACTTTCTCTCTCCTATTTTACTCTTTATTCATATATTATCCAAATTAGTTGCAAATTTGCACAGAGGCTTATTTTTATGTTTAGAATACGAAATTGAAGTTATTTTCCTGATTTGAGAGCATTAAGTATTTTATTTCTCTTTATTGGCATATTTCCTATATTCTTGTGATAATGTTATTAATATTTATATTTATGTTACATTTTAAATGATACTTGACCCTTAAGTTACTTTTTGCTCAAGGAAACGAATTTAACTATCAAATTATCATGATGGTTTCAGATTATAATATTTGTTGCAAAAATCTTTGTAATTATCTTCTTTACCCATAAATTCTCATATTACCATTAATTATTACATTTATCTTCTTCCTTTTATAAAATTCGGATTTTCTTCACATCTCTCATATTCTAGGAAACACTAGAAGGTTCTTGGATGAATTATTTTACTCTTTTTATTACTTAATGTGAATTTGCATTTTAGACCCATTATCTAATTCTAACTGAGGCATTTGTGCATGCAACCTTGAAATAAGAATATATGGGAAACATTTATCCAATAACCATCTTAATTTCTTTTAAATCAATACCAAGGGAAAATGGAACGAAAATGAAGGACAAAACTTATAGAAAAGAGTACAAAGAGGTTCATAGGAGATTTCAGTATGTTACAGTTTGGGGTTGAGAGGGAGTTATATATGAATTGTGATGCCCCACGCCACAACAAGCGAGATTACTCAAAACCAAAAACAAAATTAACACTAAGAAAGTGGATGACTAAAAAACACAGGAAATTAAAATCGATTTCATAAAATCACACAAGCTTAAAAGTTCCAGATGTAGGTCCTTAACAGGACACTTGTATATCTCATCATATATCACAAGGTGCTTACATCATTGTTTTCACATTCTTGTCATCATTATATTACATGAAGAACATGCTCCATACATATACATGTACATCTGCCATAACTACACATTAAAGACACACATGCCAAAAACCTCATGACTATAGCTCTACAAAACACATCAAAAACTCCCCCAAGACCTGAGTGTACAAGGACGACTCTAGGACTCTAACACCAAAAGACTAGCAGCACACTCAACCTTATCAGCTACTGCTCTTGTTGCTGCTCTTCCTCAGTTGTACGACCACCTAAAAGATGTAGAAACCCACAGGTTGAGACCAAACGTCCCATAGAGAGATATAACTTTCGGCCAACGTCTATTAAAGCACAAATATACTAATCTGTAGATAGTATACTAAGCAAGTATAATAATTTAAGAAATACTAGGCAGTTATCACTAAGCAGTAGAATAATTAATAATTTAAGAAGGAATATGAAGAACATGTATATCCTTTCTCATCTAATATATACAAAAGCAAGGCAATGCTTCAACCAATGTTCTTCTCATTTGTCCCTATGAAATTACACTATACCGATGTATTACGTATTTTATTATACCCTAAGGAGATGAGGTATACCACTCATACTCCAACTAACCAATGCTAAGTCAAACCAGTGCCATACAAGGTTTATGGAAGAGCCAGAATCCATGACCTCTCCACACTTCCTGATCAGCATGAGTGAACACCGTAGAGACATATCAAGTCTAACTGTAAAACATCCTAGCATGCCTTGGTATAGAGGCACAACGCTAGTGAAACTGATATACGACTCGAAGTCGCACTCCTGCCAAGGTTTGGCCCGCAGCCAATTTTGTAAAAGTATATATTGAGTCACATCACTTAGCTACAGCATGCAGCCACATTCCTACCATGGTATGGCCCTACAGTCAATCATGTGAACGTGTATACTCAACAGTATACAACTCTGACCTTCCACTAAGGGAGGACTCATTTCACCATCTGGTACTGAGACTGATAGTGGAATGGATATATGGCGCATGGAAACCTACATGATTAGGGTTCCACTTAATTAATTAAGACTATTGTATATCTTTTAGCATCAATCAAGTTACAACGTATAAATCCAAAACAAACTCTATAAGAAATAAGGGTACATTGCAACTTCAGAATATTTAAAATGTACAAGGTGTGAACTTGTCACACAATTACTACATGGTACTTAAAGTTCTGCCATTCACAATGTAAATCAACAACATCACATATCACCATGGAATGTCAATCCCTCAATTACATCACTTGAGGATATCACTTATCAATAGACATCAATCCATAACCATGTCATAAGACCTATCACATTAAACCCTTCATATATTCATCACATTATGCCTCATCAGTGTGCATAAGACCCACAATATATCACGTAATCACCACCATAGCACACACAAGCCATGGCATACATACCACCTGCAAGGTAAGGGGTTAGAAACAAGAGAGAGAAAGCATTACAATATGATGAACATCTCATGAGAGAGAAATCAAACACATCACATAACTCAACATTAGGGTTAGGGCTCCAAGCTTAGCCAATTAGAGTTTATAGCCTAAGACATCACCAAACCTAGGAACACGACCTCCCTCTTTCTTGGGACATATTATGTTACACTTATTACTTGATTGTAATTAGATCATTATCTCAACATCACTAAGGATTACACCATTCATGTGTATATACCCGCCCCCATCCTACTATGTTGTACTTAGGTGGCAATCATGCAGCACAATTGTGCATCAACCATCTATTACATAGGTGTTACAACCACCTTCATGCATGATGTCTCAACCATCTACCATATGCATGTCGCGACCACCATCCATATGGGTCACGACCACCCACTCATCAAGGTGTCTCAACCTCACAGCAATGTAGCGTCACGATCACCAATAGCATGACATCATGATCAAACACAATGACGTCTATCACAATCACAAATAGCATGTCATCGCGACCGAAGTAGGAACAGGCGCCGCGATCAAACACAATGACGTCTCGACCAGACACAACACAATGGTGTGACCAAAACCAAGACCAAGTCGTGACTGGAGCACCATGTAGCGTGCCTCAACCAAAACCACACACACAACATGACCAAGAAAAAAGACAAAGTGTTTTGATCGGGACAAATCGTTGTGTCGTGACCAAACACAACATCGTCACGACTGCGAGCAAGCGATTATGTCATGACCCAAACTTATCAAACCTCTCGATTAATACTACACCAAAGAGACCTATACGGATTAAGGCTAAACCATGTGTCTCGACCACCAAGATCAAGACACCCCAACAACATTTAAGAATCATCAAAATAGAGAGAAACTTTGTCCAAAACATGAGATAACATCAAGGGGAAACCATCATCGTTATGGAGAAAAATTTCCGACCTAAATAAGCTCCAAACCCTAGAAATAAAAGTTGTGAATCCACCATGAAAGAACCTCATGCACGAGAGAGAAATGCCACATTTAGCACACTCAAAATAGAACCAAAACTCCATGGAACATCAAGACATGTAATCATCATGCATGTGATCAAAACCAAGACCAAGAGATAGAAGGAAAACCACCATTACTCCATAATCACCAAAATCAGGTACCACAAGTTAGGGTTTCATATTCTAATCAACCAAAGCATGATTTCCCACCATCATCCAAGGTCTAGGGAAGGATATCAACTTCTAGCATACTAGGGCCACGTTTAGAGAGAGAAAAATTGCATGCAAGAAATGAAAGTGCAATAATAGAGATGGTTAAGGGTTATATCACCCGCCTTAAGAAGCTCAACTCCAAATATGATAGCTCCAAGCACACAATCACCAAGGATGTTGAAGCTCCACCAAAGACTCTACCTTCGGCCACAAAGCACAAAGGTTGAAGATGAGCAAGGATTGCCACATGCAAGGGATCCGATCAACAAAGCTCCAAGGATCATCTCTTCTTTGCTCCAACAAGCTCCAAGGATGAGAAAAATAGAAGGAGGAAGAAGGAAGTCTGAAAGGGGTCACTTGCATGGAGATATAAGGGGTTATATACACGAGGGATGAGAGAGAAGAGCAAAAGATGCTGTGGCAAAACCCTAAGGCAAAAAAGGGACACTTGTCCACTCAAGAAACCAACATGCAACCACCTTATCCACACATGCACAAGATGGTGATACACTCTAGGTTGGGTCTCAACCTCTTAGGGTCCCTAACATATAGGTTGTAGTTGAGAAAACTAAGGATGGTTGAGACAAACACCTCACAAGTGTCTTGGTCGAGATACAAGCACCCTCAACAAACTAGGTCGAGACACCTCACAAAAAGATAAATTGTCTCAACCCAAACACAACCAAAACCATCTAGGTCGTAACCACCACACCCAAGGAAAGTGTCTCGGTTGAGACACATCCAAAACACACCTACATCGCTACACTCCAACATGTGCACCAACGTCAACCTAAGGCAAACCCTAGAAAATTCTAGCATCACCACATGATGCCACCTCATCAACTAAAGTCCATACAAGGCACCACTATGCATCATTATCTCTCTCATGATACCAAAGAACTAAGGGCACACTCTACATGTGACAAATTCCCAGATCACTGCTCAACTTGGGTCATTTGCAATTTGACCCAAAACAAGAATAGAAAGCACAAACATCTTACAAACAAGCTCAAGTTGGATACTTAAGCTCTCTACAAGCTCTTTAAGTATCTCAAAGGATTAGAGAAAGGTTCTAAGCACATCATCAAGCCAAAGCAAATAGGTTTATCCCAAAACCCAGGTTAGGGGTCTTACAAGCCATAAACCCCTAACATGGATTTTGCCCCCAAAATCCTCAATGAAAAGGGACGAGCACTACCTACGCATCATTACATCAAGCTCTTGTAAGGGTCAACCAAAATAGACATAAATTAGATGCAGACATATTAAAATGAATGAACTTCTTCTGACCTATCTCTACTCATGGGTTGATCTCTCCTTTTGGTTGACTCAAGGCATAAAGCCTAGTCGTCCCATGTCCAGAGGAACCGACTTGTGAAGCACGTCCACTTCCTCATCCTCTACTATTGTTAAACTATTGTCTCTGTGATCCTTACTAGATATGCCTTGACTGTTGGGTTATCCCATCACCTTTCACTAGACAATATTACATCAGATATCCCACCAACCCACACTTATGCTAGATCCTACTCTCATATTGTGGCCTAGATGCCCCCCTCACTGACACATATGTTGTATTGTGGACTCCTATAGGTGGAAAACTGTGGCTTCTACCCTTGCTTGGCGACCATTGTGTCGATGCACTAGACCTTTGTTGTGTTTGTGGTGGTGAGAACCTAATCTCCTTAAAGCCGCCTGACAATATTTTTGGGTGTTTTGTCGGTCTCTTCTTGGCACCTTTCTCATGCTTCTCATCCACATACCTCTCTATCCTCATAACAGATTCCACGAATGTGGCAAAACACTCTCTGGTCTCTAAAGCTGTTGTCAGCATCATCAACTCCACACTCAACCCCTTATAAAAATGTTTGATTCTCTCATAATCATTAGTGGTCGTGTGAGGACAAAACATCAACAACTCCAAAAACTTCACTTCATACTCGTTGATCAACATGGATCCTTGTCGGATCCTCTTAAACTGGCCGATCTTCTCATCAAAGTACGTCTGAGGAAAGTACTGACTAATGAACTCACATTGGAACTCCTCCCAAATAATCACAACACCTGGCCTCTTCTCCTTCAAAAGGTACATTGCATGCTTCATTTGTCTACTTTAGGGATGATAAGGATCTTAAAGGCCTTCTCCAACTCCATCAACCATAGATATGCATCTGTTAGATCTTCCATACTAGCATATTCCACTGCTCCAACTTGCCTCAATTGTTGAAACGTCTTCCTCGAGATCGGAGATTCCACATTGGGGACTGTTACTATCATGATTAGGAATGGGCATTCTGTCTACCATATGTGTAATTGTGGCCATAAACTATCCAAAAATGGACTAAAATGCGGGATTGACTACCACTGCAGGGTCTATCTAGGGCATCTCAGGTGCCCTCTCCTCAATATCTTGCCTCCTTGCACCTCCACCTGGTGTAGCAACACCACTCTCAGTAATGTGTTCTGCATGTTCTCCAGCCATCTTTTTAACTCTTCTACTTCTTATGTGCAAGCAAAAGTCACTATAAGATAGATTCGAGAATACTAGAACAAACACAAACCCTAGTCATAGGTCCCTATAGACTCAGCAAACCTAAAGATTGGATACCAACCAAACTATGACGCCCCACGCCACAACAAGTGAGATTACTCAAAACCAAACACCGAATTAACACTAAGCAAGTGAATTACTGAAAAACACAGGAAGTTAAAACTGACTTCATAAAAGCACACAAGCTTAAAAGTTTCACATGTAGGTCCTTAACAGGACACCTACATATCACGTCATATATCACAAGGTTCTTACATCATTGTTTTCACATTCTTGTCATCAGCCTATTACATGAAGAACTTGTTCCACATATATACATGTACATCTGCCATAACTATACATCAAAAGTCACACATGCCAAGAAACTCGTGATGATGACATCTCTACAAAACACTTCAAAAACTCCCCCAAGACCTAAGTATACAAGGATGACTCTATGACTCTAACACCAAAAGACTAGCAGCATACTCAACCTAATCAGCTACTGCTCTTACTGCTGCTCTTCCTCAGCTACACGATCACCACCTCACCATGCACAATCACCTAAAAGATGTAGAAACCCATGGGGTGAGACCAAACATCCCAGCGAGAGATACAACTCTCCTCTAATATCTATTAAAGCACAAATAAACTAAGTAGCAGATATCATACTAAGCAGGTAGAACAGATTAAGCAATATTATGCAGTTATCACTAAGTAGTAGAATAATTAATAATTTAAGAAGGAATATGAAGGACATGTATATCCTTTATCATCTAAGCTATACAAAATCAAGGAAAGACTTCAACCAATTTTCTTCGCATTTATCCCTATGCAATTACACTATACAGTTGTATTACATATTTTATTATGCCCTGAGGAGACGAGGTATACTACTCATACTCTAACTGACCACTGCTAAGTCAAAATTAGTGCCATACAAGGTATATGGGAGAGTCAAAATCCACAACCTCTCCACTCCTCCTGATCAACATGAGAGAACACCGCAGAGACATATCAAGTCTAACTACAAAATGGACTAGCCTGTCGTAGTATATAGGCACATCGCTAGTGAGATCGAGATACGACCCGAAGTCACACTCCTACTAGGGTATGGCTTGCAAAGAATCTTGTAAAAGTATATATTGAGTCACATCACTGAGCTACAGTCTACATCTGCACTCCTGCCCGGGTATGGCCCTACAGCCAGTCCTGTGAATGTGTATACTCAACAATATACAACTCTGATCTTCCACTAAGGAAGAACTCATTTCACCATCCAGTACTAAGACTGGCACTGGAATGGATCTATGGCATAGGAAAAACTACATGATTAGATTTCCATTTGATTAATTAATCCAATTGGATATCTTTTAGCATCAATCAAGTTACAACGTATAAAGCCAAAACAAACTCTACAATAAATAAGGGTACATTACAACTTCAAAAGATATAAAACATACAAGGTGTGAAATTCTCACACAATCTCTACATGGTATTGAAAGCTCTGCCACTCTACAAGAAATAAGGGTACATTGCAACTTCATAAGATGCAAAATGTACAAGGTATGAACTTAACACACAATCACTACATGGTACTTAAAGCTCTTCCATTCACAAGGTAAATCACCAATGTCACATATCACCATGGGATGCTAATCCCTCAATTACATCACTTAAGGATATCACTTCTCAATAGACATCAAGCCATCACCATGTCATATGACCTATCACATTACGCCTCATCAGTGTGCATAAGCACCACACCGTATCACGTAATCAGCACCATAGCACAAACAAGCCATGGCATACATACCACCTACAAGGTTATGGCTTATAAATAAGAGAGAAAAAGCATTACAATATAATGAACATCTCATGAGAGAGAAATCAAACACATCACATAACTCAACATTAGGGTTAGGGATTCAAGCTTAGGCAATCAGGGTTTTATAGCCTAAGCCATAACCAAACCTTGGGTACATGATCTCCCACTTTCTTGGGACATATTATGTTAATCTTATTACTTGATTATGATTATATCATTATTTGATTAGCAATAAGGATTACACCATTCATGTGTATATACCCGCCCCCATCCTACTATTTTGTACTTAGGAGGCAACCATGAATCACAATTGTGCATCAACCAACTATTACATATGTGTTACAACCACCTCCATGCATGATGTCTCAACCATCTACCATATGCATGTCGCAACCAACATCCATATGGGTCACGACCACCCACTCGTCAAGGTTTCTCGACCTCACAGTAATGTAGCATCACGATCACCAATAGCATGACATCGCGATCGAAGCAGGAACATGTGTCACAATGAAACACAACGACGTTTTGACCAGAGATAACATAGTGGCACGACCAATACCAAGTCGCGACTCAAGCACCAGGTAGCATGCCTCGACCAAAACCACACACACAACATGACAAAGCACAAAGACAAAATGTTTTGACTGGGACCAAATGTTACATCTTAACCAAACACAACAACGTCACAACAGCGATCAAGGGGTGACACCATGACCCAAACCTATCAAACCTCTCGACTAAGACTACACCAAAGGACTTGTACTTGACAAGGCTAAACCTTATGTCTCAACCACCGAGATCAAGACACCCCAACAGCACTTAAGCATCATCAAAATAGAGAGAAACTTCATTCAAAGTAGGACATAACGTCAAGGGGAAACCATCGTCGTTATGGAGAAAAGCTTCCCGCCTAAACAAGATCCAAGCCCTAGAAATAAAAGTTATAAATCCACCATGAAAGAACCTCATGAAAGAGAGAGAAATGCCACATTTAGCACCCTCAAAATAGAACTAAAACTCCATGGAACATCAAGACACACGATCATCATGCATGTGATCAAAACCAAGATCAAGAGATAGAGGAAAAACCACCACTACACCATAATCACCAAAATCAGGTACCACAAGTTAGGGTTTCAGATTCTAACCAACCCAAGTAGGATTTCCCACCATCATCCAAGTTCTAGGGTAGGATATCAACTTCTAGCATACTAGGGTCACGTTTAGAGAGAGAAATAATTGCATGCAAGAAATGAAAGTGCAACAATAGAGATGGTTAAGGGTTATATCACCCCCCTTAAGAAGCTCAACTCAAAAGATGATAGCTCCAAGCACACGATCACCAAGGTTGTTGAAGCTCCACAAAAGACTCCACCTTTGGCCACAAAGTGCCAAGGTTGAAGATAAGAAAGGATCACCACATGTAAGGGATCTGATCACCAAAGCTCCAAGGATCATCCCTTCTTTGCTCCACCAAGCTCCAAGGATGAGAAAAAGAGAAGGAGGAAGAAGGAAGATCCAAAGGGGTCACTTGAATGGATAAATAAGGGGCTATATACATGAGGAATGAGAGAGAAGAGAAAAATATGAGGTGTCAACACCCTAAGGCATAAAAGGGACACGTGTCCACTCAAGAAACCAACATGCACCCACATGCAACCACCTTAGCCACACATGAACAACATGGTGATACACTCTAGGTTGGGTCTCAACCTCTTAGGGTCCCCAACATATAGGTCACAATCGAGACAACTAAGGATGGTTGAGGCAAACACGTCACAAGTGTCTTGGTCGAGACACAAGCGCCCTCAATAAACTAGGTCGAGACACCTCACAAAAAGACAAACTATCTCGACCCAAACACAACCAAGACCATATAGGTCGTGACCACCACATCTAAGGAAAGTGTCTCAGTCAAGACACATCCAAAACACACCTAGGTTGTGACACTCCAACATGTGCACCAAGGTCAACCTAAAGCAAACCCTAGAAAACCCTAACATCACCACATGATGCCACCTCATCAACCAAGGTCCATACAAGGTGCCACAATGCATCATTCGCTCTCTAATGATGCCAAAGAACTAAGGGCACACTCTACATGTGACAAATTGCAAGATAGCCCCTCAACTTGGGTAATTTGTAATTTGGCCCAAAATAAGCATAGAAAGCACAAACATCATACATACAAGCTCAAGCTGGATACTTAAGCTCTCTACAAGATCTATAAGTATCTCAAAGGATTAGAGAAAGGTTCTAATCACATCATCAAGAAAAAAAAATTTGGTTAACCCAAAACCCAGATCAGGGATCTTACATGAATGTTGTTGATCTCTTACACGATTACATTCTTGAAGTTGTGTTGATTATTCATGTGGTACATGTTCCACTTCTTTGTTGTTGGTCATAAGGAGATACAGAGCCTCATCGAAAGGAAATTTGTTGTTCTAGAGTTTGAGGATATGTTGTTGAAAGCCTAGCCTTAGATTCCAACCGGGCTTTGCTCTAAAGGGGGTAGCAGCGGGCCTGTTTGAGCAATTGTGGCTGACAACTATTGGGTTGTGGTTAGAATGAATGCATGGTAGCACTGAGTCCTTAGTTTTACGGTTGTTGTCGATCTTTTTTGCATTGGCAATGAGCCTATCTAATTTCTCAAAGAGTTTGCCCCCATTTAAAGGTATGACATTGCCCTCATGCATGAATGTCAGCAAGGCCAGTGTGTAGTATGACTTTATTGAACTTAGCACTTGAAGACTAGTCAAAGTACATGCCTCCTCCTTCTCAGATATGGAGAGGTGTTAAAGTCACCAATGACTTCCCACTCACCTAAGATAGAGGAGGAGAGTTCGGTAAGATGGCTCCATAGGAAATTTCTTTGTGTGGGGTTGGAGATTCCATACACAAAAGTTATGAAAGTTTGTTGGTTGATCCTACAATGTATCAGCTATCTATGATTGAGGATGACTTCCACTTGGCAAAGGTGTTGGTCCCAGAGGAGCCAAATGCCTCTGGAAAAGCCATTGGATTGGTCACTATGAGATGAGTTGAAGCCCGTCTTCTGAATTATGGAAGTAGCTTTTGTACCATTGCATTAGGGGTTTTAGAATGGTGATGACTGAAAGCTTGTGAAAGCATCTCAAGTAACAAACATAGTCGATCTTATCATCTAAGAAGGCTCACTAGATGTTCCAATTGATGTAATTCATAAAGTATGGGAGTGGAGATCACACTATATGATCGTTGGCTATTCCCTAGACATGGGTTCAACTACTTCCTCTTCCATTTCCTTTGGGATAGGAGTGTAACATACTGAAACCTAGGACTTAATCTTATTCCGGGGTTAATAGCTTAGAACCCTTAGTTCTTGGAGGTTTAGCCAAACAAGAATTAGTATATGCTCTTTAGTGACATTAAATATATTAATGTAAGCATAAATCACATTAAAATGTAGAATATAAATTAATATTACCCAATGCCTTCAAATCAATCATAAAATCAATAAAAGTTACATAAGATATGTGCATAAAATGCAAAGTGTCCATAATTGAGAATAGTGAGTTATAATTCCACAAAATATGAAATAGATAATGTTATGGAGGTATAGATTCGTTCTAGATCTTTTCTATGCCTTAGGATGCAAGAAAGAGAAAAAAAGGGAATTAAAAATAATACTTAAAAAATGAGATATTGGAATTATTAATGAGAGAAATAATAGAAATGATGGATAATGTGTTAAAAGGAAAACTTCTTGGATAATAATAACCTCATATTCGTTTTCTTGAGATATGCCTTGGCTTGGAGGCCAAGTTTCACCAATTTAGAATAATAATAACCATATCTATTTTAATTAGAAAAGCAAAGGGTGTTTTCCTTAAAAATATTAAATAAAATATTACTAACTTAAAAAATGGTAATAAACCTCAAATTCGTAATTTACATATTTAAATAAGTCTATGTGTGAATTTGCATCTAATTTGATCAATGTTAAATATTTTATTTTATTCAGGAGAGAGAAAATGCTTTAAAGACCAAAAATATTAAATATATGTTGAAAAATTTTAATTAATACCAAAATAGTGTTCCACACGTTTGGTATTGCTTATAGTCCAAGTTTTACATTTTTATAAAGTTTCTATATGCCTCTAATATATTAAAAGGATAAATAAGTGATAAAATTTATATGAATTAAATAAAATAATAAAAAGATTCAAAAAAATAAAATAATATAAAATTCTTGTTATAAATGTTAAAATAAACCTTTATATGAATTTTGAATCAATTTGAAAAATATTTGATGAGAAGGTGAATTTAGGAGACAGAAAGTGTGTAAAATATTAAAATAATTAATTAAAATAATAAACAATATCAACAAATGGAAATAATACCAAATTCGTATCCAACATACTTAATAAGACTTGTGGGTCAAGTTTTATATTTTTTGGATAATTCTAATGTCATTAATGAAGGAGGAAAGAGAAAATAATAATTAAATTATTTGACACATTAAAATATTGTCAAAAGGCAAATATAATTTTATATTCGGATTCCTCACCCCAAAATAATTAAACCTACCAAATTTGGATTTATTTGGTATTCGGTTGAACCCTCAAATAAGGAAAAATAAAAAGTTAAATAATTGAATAAGAACTATACTCCAAATTGGATTGGCAACCAAATAAATGTCATGGGTCGGCGTGTATTGTAGCACTGCGAAAAGCAATTTTTTTGATTCGCGATTTCTCATTCATTTCTCAATAAAATTGAATGGTTTCTTCACCCACATGTTGCATTTAAGATTCCGCATCTTTTGATATATTGGTTGCTCCGTTTTGGCAACTATCTTAAAAACGCCCAAAGCTTGGGCATAAAGCTTCTCACGGCCAACATGGTTTAACCCTAATTCTACATCCCACCTATATATATCCATACCTGGAGAATCGCCTCACCCTATCTGACCCTCCTATCAACCCAATTTCATCGCATCTTGCGTGTTTTGCCGCCGATAACCAAGTTTCGGCCTTGGCCTTACGGCGGACACTCCTCCCTCTGCTCTTCATCTCTAGTTTAATAGACGGTACCATCAAGTTCGTGTTGCTCTAAGCTTTCTTTTCCATGCTTGAACATCAAATTTGGTTGAGTATTCTGCATTCACCAAATATCCCTAGCAAGCAGCTGCTTGCACATGCCGGCCATGGCGCAGGGATGTTGGGGGAGATGACCTCGCATGCTTTTACCGTCCTACCCTCACTCACGTTCACTCTTCCCTCTCTTTGATCATGCAAGGGCAGTTCTATCTTTTGATTTATTTTTCTTTTGGCTTTGACCGTTTCAAAGGTTTTTGCCTACGTGGCATCGTTCCATTGGCTGATATTGCAAAATTGATACCTTTTTACTCGTTTGTCCAAAAATAAAAAAAAATATGTTTTGGAATCGGAAAAACATTCTCTATCTATTAAAAATAGTTTTGTCACTTGATTCTGATGATTTTGAGTATGTGTTTTTGTGGTGGTTTAATTAACTTAAAAATCATTAAAAAATGTCCTAAACGTCAATATCTCTAAAATATACAAACATATATGTTATTTTGATTAGAAAATCCTAGCTAAGACATTGGTAATGTTTTCAAGACCTAAATCGGTAGTTTGTAGAAAAAGTCGACAACTTTAGGGTTTGGTTAATGTGTATGAAATTGACATAAAATCTGTATATGTGTTTAATAGGCCTTTGGTGACCTAGATTTGGATCTAG
Organism: Alisma plantago-aquatica; assembly: GCA_963693085.1. Classification (NCBI taxonomy): domain Eukaryota; kingdom Viridiplantae; phylum Streptophyta; class Magnoliopsida; order Alismatales; family Alismataceae; genus Alisma; species Alisma plantago-aquatica. The sequence goes on along the minus strand of OY856411.1, from coordinate 1,197,765,648 downwards.
GAGTGCTTTGCAGTTTGAACTCTGATTTGAGGTATGTTGTATCCCCTATTCATCCATATTGAGAAATTCACCTATTTTATCATTCTTTTGACTTTAGCCTACACTTATGTCTAATCTCTTATTATCATGGTTCGTGTGAACTATCTTACTTGTTATGTACTTGGATATTCTCTTGATATCTCTCTTGTGCCTTGGTGCATGTTGGTCTCTTATATTAATATGTGCCACTTTGAAGTGGATGTTATATGTTTGTGTTGTCCATTGTGTGATGGCAACCTTTGTTTCATCTTCTGACTAAACTATTTACTTGCCTCTATATTTACATGCAATGTGATTCAGTAGCACTAGAGTAGTGTAAATTACTTTGGTTTTGGGGCAGTAATCCCCTATTGTTTATTAAGAAGGGTGGCAGTAAACCACTTCTCTATACCCGAGTGTGGCAGTAATCCATACTCAATTTTATATTTTTGGGAGATTGACAGTATTCCTTTCTCTATCAGGTTCAAGTTTGTGCTTGGCCGCCAATTGTGTTGATATTGTTCTAGGACTATGTTTATCTCACATGCATGCAGGTTGATGATGTTTGTGGGGTGTGTGCCCTACTACCCATCTATGTGCTTTTGTTGCACAAATTTATTTATTTGTTTATGGCAAGTATCCTCTTTTATCAAGTTATAATGTTTCTTTTCTTTTATGCCCATGTGGGTAGTCCATATCTCTTGAATGGGAAGCAGTTTACTTTTGATGTCCTTATTACCTTAATTGCTCAAAGTTTCATTTATCATACACATACCAGCTTTTTGTTGATGTATTTCTTTTCCTCTTCTCTTTTGTGGGGTATGCTTCCAACCCCAGGTTAGGTCGAGGGGAGTGAACTTCAACATCAACCTTGTAGTTGATCTTTGGGAGGCTTGAAGAGGTGGTTAGATGACCCTCAGCTTGGTCTTTGGCATTTATGCTTAGTTTTCCTATTAGATACCTATATGTGGTGAAGTGTTGTATCATGTTATCAAGCTTTGTAAATTGTTAGATAATATTTCTTTTCCGCTGCTACTCATTGTGTAATGATACTTACATGTTGAATGAATTGATCTCCATCCCTTTGGTGAATTTTTTTTTATGTGGTGTTTGGTTCAAGGGATGAAGTCTTTTCTTTCTAGTAGAGTGGTTTCACTTCTTTACAAGGAGTGCCTATGTTGAATAGTCATATGGACTCAGTAATTTTTTTGTTATCGAGTGGTGTGACCTCTTTCCCCTTCTTCCTTATGCAGTCTTGGATCGCTAAGATTTTTTGATAAACAACCTTCTTATTACGCAAGATAACTCCTTCACTTCTGCTCAAACTGACAGTTTGGAACCAAAGTCATAAGAAAACTTAAAACTTATGTTTGCGGCTAAGTTGTTGGTGCGACCTTTGAACATTTTGTCACCCACTAGGTTGATTAAGGTATTCACAATGATGTTGTAGAGTTTTTAGGGATATAGGGAACTCTGGGTAGATTCATGGAATGGGATGCCTCTCTGTGGTTGTTCGATATGCTATTTCTTCTTGTTCTCTTATTGATTAATGTATGGCACTTGTTTAGATTATCAGGTTTTGGTGGGTTATTTTCATTAGTGGAGTAGTTAAGTTCTTCGACTTACAACGTCTCCTCCCTTGAGGTCTGAGTGTGGGATTTTTCCATTGCCCTGTTATCCTTCTTCTTGTTAGTGGTCTTCTTTTTGGCTTTTTTGTGTGCATCACCAGCATATAAGGGACTACTATATGGGATGACATGCCTAGAGAGGGTGTAGGGTCAGCTATTTCTTTCTCGGGCATGTAGGAGTAGTCCTTGTCTTCATGACCTAGCATTCCACACTTCATGCATATGGAAGGTAAAGATTCATACTCAACTTTGTATATCTTGTGAAAACATGGGAAGCAATAGTTTGGAGGTGTCAACATCGACTATGATTCTAGAAAATTTGCCAAGGTTACCAGACAGAATTGTGGTATCGATCTTCAACGTCTTTCTAATTAGGTTATCAAAATATTAGGGATTCTAGTCCATACCATAGGCTTTTAGGGGATTGCCTCGGAAGGTTTGAATTGAGGGGCAAGATTGCGCGTCTAAGTAGTGACCAAAGAGGGGTCATGGATCAATTGTGAGAACTTTGATGTAATCTTCATTGCATAGGAGTTGTGTGACATAGTATCAGTTATCCAAGTCTATGATACATAAAAGGTTGTTGCAAGTTCCATGAGCTAGATAACCTATTGATGGAGATTCCATACCCTATGTTGATGCCAAATGCCTTGATGAAAATGGATACTTCTTCTCTAACAAAGATGGATGGGATGGACCTACTTATGTCAATGATGAATTCGATAGCTGAGAGTTGCGTACAAGGATGTCCTGTTGGGCATGAACAAAAAGCAACAACCAATGATTATCATCTTCATCGACCTTTTAAACTGATTAAATTCTTAATTATCTATTTTAATCTTTTAAGAGAGAATGTATAAAATTTAATTATGAACATCAGACAAAAATAGTGGATGCAATCAGAGTTCAAATGAGAAAGTTACTATGTTTAAGTAATCAGGGGTTTATCAACATTGATGTGCTGGCATCAACAAGGTAGGTAGCTACCATAAAGACTTGTATCCCATCATGGCATGTATCTTTGTGAAAGCATGTAACATTGTCTAAACATAGCCTATAAATGCACAAGCAATGTTGCCTCCTAGTGCAACCAATCACAATCCCCCATAGCTTTTGATATGCAAATTAGATTAGATGAAATTTGTTTTGCTAGATTTTGTTATTTGAATTTTCTTCCAATAAAACACTAAAATGCAACAGAGGAGTTTAGGAGTGTGAATATCTTGGTGATTTGGAGTAATCCTTGGAGTCAAAAATCAAAACAAAGACTTTTCTTGTTTACTGTAGCAACACAGGATCTCCCTTCTTCAAAGATTGAAGGTTGGTTTTTTAGATGAAAGCTTGTTTTCCTTTACTTTTGCTTCTCCTTCCTCCACATTCACATAGTTTATAAGGTAAAACACTGACTCAAGATTTTACTACTTCTTTCTTGCCTTCAAGCTTGATTTACAATCTAAGGAGGCCAAATAAAGGTGATTCTAAGGTATATTATCACATAATCAAGGTCAGAATGGGATTTTTGTACCAAGCTTTAAAAAGCTCTGACATATTATTGTTTTTTTCCTTATTGGTTGAGGTGAGTAGATCCCAAACTGCTCATGCATGTGTTTTTTATTCCTTCTTATACACCTAAAATGCATAGAACTTTGTTGCTCAAATTTTAGGGGTTTGGATTCTATGTTGTAAACTTAAAAACTACACTTTATACTAGCCCATCTTGCTTGTTCTAGCTAGATATAGTGCTAATATCATAAGGGTAACTCTGAAATATGTTTAACATGATGTGCATGCATAAAGATAATGAAAATAGTCTCACATATATAAATTTCACACATTTCTTCTGCTTCATGTGAAATTAGACCTAAAGGAAGGTTTTTTTTTTAAATATTGGTGATTCAATTCATATTGTCGAAGGGTCTTGAATTTGAAACATTTTGATAACAAACCAAGGATCTAACCGCTAGTGTGTCCCATCTTGGAGTAAAGGAAGTTTATTTAACCTATTATGATATCAAAAAGGTGTCCAAGTTGATTACTTTATTACTGTTATGATATGAAATTATTTAAATAGGATGAAGGAAGGTGTGGAAAATAATATGATTGTACATTGAGTTGATTCAATGAATAAAATATATACACCCCTATCCTACATAGAGGAGGAAGGAAGAAACCCTGAGACTTGGGATATAAGTAATCTAGATGGGTCGAGACACTAAAGCCCACTAACTAATTAAACATATTAACTAAATAGGCTAATATACTTTCTAACACTCCCCCTCGAGATGGATCATGGGTGAAATACATGTCTAAGCTTGGAGTTACATGACTTGATTAAATGATAAATGAAAGATATAAAAGATCAAAGATAAATTTCACTCCCCCCATAGAAAATATTGATACTCCCCCTTAAACAATTCCCCCCTGAATCATATGATGACAACGCCTCTCTTCTTTGGAATTGTATTTTGCAGGTTGGAGATCCTCGAGATTTGAAGAAGGTCTTTTGGAGTGCATCTAAAATGAAGAACATCTGATGAATGGACCTAAATACTATAGTAGAAATTTTCCACTTTTGAGAAGACAATCATCAATACTACAACCACTCCATCTTCACTGTAATACATACTTAACATGGCACAAACGTGGGAAAACAATGACGATGTGCATTAGTGGAATCTTCAAACATTAACAAACGTGCAAAACATGGCACGAACATGAAAGGATGATGTACTAATTATATGATCTAGGTACCATAACTCTAGAACATGAACCTTAGGGGATTTACGGGAAAGAAGATCATCCATCAAGGAAAGTCCCAAGTAGAACAGAAGAAGGTGATGTTAAAACAATAGATGCAGTTCAGAGAAGACGTCATGAAAGTAACTTGGTGAAGATAAAATTGGATGAACCATCAACCTTGAAGATCTAGACTTGACATGCTTGAAATTATTGAGATTCTGAGAAGTATGAAGAAGCACCCATCCATCTCTTAAGAATGCATCAAGAGTGATCAACAAAACCAACATTAACACTGGAGGAAGAGAAAATAAGAGGATTGAAATATGTGTAGCAAACTCTTGTCCTGACATACATAATGCAATACGAACGTGAGAAGCTCAGTGTCAATGTTGCACTGGAGATCGTTCAATGTTTTCTGGAAGTGGAGAACAAATGTGCTGAACAATATGAAGCTACATAATGATAGTAGCATGGAATATATATATATATATATATATATATATATATATATCATCACTCTCATCTCTATCTCATACTCTCACTCATTCTCTCCCTCATACTCTTCCTCTCCTCTCTATCCCCCTCACACACCAAATACAACAAAAGTGAGTATATGGTGTGGAGAAAGGGACATATGACCCCCCCACACGTGGATAGGGGATACTCACATGAATGATGGGAGGGTGGAAAAGGAATTTGTGAAAAATAGAAGAATTTGTGAAATTGAGATGTATAGTATGTACAGAATGAAGAGTGATAACTTGAGAGAAGATGCTAAATGGGTCAGTGTAATATTTGAGTAGAAAAATTAAATAGATCTAATCTTGACCTAGAAAGGGATGCGGAGGCAGAGGCCCCACAATTTTTTTTGAAGATTTGTCTGGTCTGAGATCACATGTAGATACACTTATAGAATTAGTTACCAATATTCATAATGTGTATGGGGTAATCACATAAGAAAAGTGTGATAAGGGGGTTGTCACAAAAATCCCAATGAGAATAAGGGGGTGGAGCTAGGGCTGGCGGCTCTATGCAGCATTGCCTATGTGATGGGCCCAATGTATATCTTGTCTCATAATGCATATGTATGCAACCCCGGCATAGAAGATTCTATCCTGATTGCATAGAGATGAGAGGAAGAGTATGATAAGAGAGAGTATGAGAAGAATATGACTTAATAGTAATTTTGTAGCAACAAGGAGGAAGGCTTGGTTTGTAGTTTGACAATTACCCACACTATGATTTATAAAACAAAATGAAGCTTTCCAAATCTAATTGTGGTTTGCCCAAGTACAAATTTCTATTTTTTTCATCGTGAAGGTGAGTGTGACTGCTCATTGTGTTTGGATCTCTTATCATGACAAAGTGATTGGAACGTTAGTATGCGAGGAGCCAATAAAGAATGCAGAATGAAAAGCACGTTGGAGATGCAACTGAAGTCGAAGAATGATGCCAATTAAGAATGCATCTGTAGTTCTAGAGAGAAATCCACTTGCAAAGAGGCTCAAGGTTGGTTGGCTGGGAGATTGTGTGTGCGTGCAAATTTCAGGACTGGATTTGAGAGAGATCCCAATACATGTTGCAAGGATCAGATTAACGTGTTATGGTTAATGACAGAATTACATGATACAACGTACATGTTGATGATTATGCAGCCTAAATATGGGCATGAGTTGTAGGACTACTAGATAAATAGAAACTGGGAGAGGTAGAGAGAGGAGACAACAAAAAGATTACAATATATGAAAAAAGAAGATAGGAGACAACCATGGAGGTTGGGATGATGCTCGGAGGGCAACAAGCTAAGAAGGGACGGTGGCTACCCACAGGCAGAGACACTCTTCTTTACTCTCTAGGTTTGGGTTTAGGATCTATGCTCTGATATTATGTGAAAAATAATATGATTGTATATTGAGTTGATTCAATGAATAAAACACGTGCACCCCTATCCTATATATAGGAGCAAGGGAGAAACCCTGAGACTTGGGACACAAGTGCTCTATATGGGTTGATACACTAAAGCCCACTAACTAATTAAACTTATTAACTATATAGGCTAATACACTTTCTAACAGAAGGGAATGAAATAAATGCTAACTAGCATGTATACAAATGGATAGAGTATTGTGCTTGTGATTGAATAGATGTTTTGTGTAAAGAACCTTTATGACATGTTGAGATCCCTGTGACCATGATTTATGAGTTGAAAGTATGATATTGGCCTTGTAAAAGGCTAACATGCTTTACACCTATCTCTAGTATTGATCTATACTATATCTACTTCATACTCAATAGTCGTAATTCTCATAAAAAATGTTAAGATGGATTAAGTCATGTAATAAGAAAGAGAAAATTTAACAAACATAGATAGATATCTAAACAATGTGAACCATCATCACATATGTACTAGGATGGTGAAACACATCTACCACACTTAGGATGAAACCAAGTGATGAACACCTAGAGTAGATTAGACCCTACGAGTTTATCTATGTGAGGTTAGAGAAAAATTTATACATAGGTGGAAGTAAGGCCCCAATCTTCTTTAATTGGGAAATAAGATTAAGAGGTGAATCCCAATTTCAACATGTGATGTGAAATTGAGATTAATCATGTTATTTATGTTATATATATACACACACACACACACACACAGATATATATATATATATATATATATATATATATATATATATATATATATATATATATATATATATATTTGTGTGTGTGTGATTGAGACCCAACCTTGTACTAAGGTGGGAGAGAGGTATTGTGATTTTAGGTCCTACCTCCCTGGAGGCAGACCTCAACTTGTTGTTTCCTTAGGGTGGATGACTAAACCCTAAGGAATGGATGGTGAGTCATGCATGTGAGCACATCATGAAGATGTTTACTTTTATAGGTATAAGTCAAGTAGATTAAAAGTTAAAAAGAATGTAGTGTACTTTTGTTAAGTTACTCGTTTGCATCTAATAAGGCTCTCTTCCCGTGTTTTATAACTTCATTAGTGATATATTTCTTAAGTTAAGCATGTTAATTCTTATAAGATTGGTAATTAAGAGAAATATATAGCTTTTGCCTACTTGTATGTTCTCTTATCACATAGACATTGGCAAACAAACATAAAAACAAAATTTTAGGTCCTCAAAGCTAGACACAACCACCCATCCATCTACTCCTGCCTAGTGACTTCACCACTACTAGGTAAAACTTTGTATTGACAACCTAATGTTCATAGGACATACCTATTGTTATTTTATAGTTTTGTTCATGTTATAAAGCTTGTATGTATAATTTTTTTATATGCTAAAAATGATGACCCATGTTTTAAATGTTAATAATATTGTTGTTGAAAATCTTAATGATGATTTCTATGAGAACTCTTTTTGTCTGAAAGAGAAAAGGTTTCTCTATGGTTTGATAAGTTCTTAATCATCTTCCTTATGTTAATATTATGTTCATGGGTTTTTGTTGTATGTGATCAATATTTGGGGTTAGTGTTGTGCTAAATCTTATGTTCAGACTTAATTATCAAAGTATCATTGGTTATTGGGATTGTGTTGAGTTAGAATTTCTCTTTTTTCTTTATCCTAGCTCTATACTAATATAACAAACATTCATTTATTTATTTCCAGCTCGTATTCCTATCACTTTACAATTTACATGCCCTCCTTGTCATCGATTTGCATGTCGCTATCCTTAATTTATATTCTCATTTCTAGTCAAGAAAGTATGGTTTTTGCTTGTTTCAATCAACATTAAGCGATTTAATTATGCCCCCATTCTCTAATTTGTAACAAAGTCATGAGATAACCAAATTTTCAAATAACTTAACTTCTATTTTTTCATCAACAAAGTCTTGTAAATGTGTTTACTGTAAAGTAAAGTAGTGAAGTAAATCAATTTGTACTCCATCACTCAAAACAAGTGTTTTGCTTTTTGTCTTGTCCATATCAACTAATAGATTGCCTCTTGCCAAAATACTTTACTAATTATTAGTATTTTACGCACTCCCTTTTATGAAAATGTTTTTTACAAATGTCTTTTTATCAATAATTTGGCACTAGTTCAATCATATTGTTTAGTTGAAGGGGATAGATCACACGTCACTATATATGTTTATAATTGGTTGGATATATACTCTTTAATCCATGGGGTATTGACAACATCTAGGATTTATCACAGTCATATTTGCATGTTTGAAATCAAATATCTATAATAGTAAGGTCTTGCAAATTTCTAGTCCCATTTTCATGTGTCAAATGTCCAAGATTTGTGGTATTGTATTCTATCCATCATTATTAACATTTAAATTTAATGATCAACCATATGATAGATGGAAAGCTAAGTATTTGTGAAATTCATCTAATGGTCCTGGTTGAAATGCTTTGTCTTTGTGCTTGGTCATGATGTGTGTGTGGTTTTGGTAAAGGCATGCTACCTGGTGCTCGAGTCACGACTTGGTCTTGGTGTTGGTTATGACGTTGTGTTGTGTCTGGCCGAGACGTCGTTGTGTTTGATTGCGATGCTTGTTCCTACTTTGGTCATGACGCCATGTTGTTGGTGGTCATGATGCTATGTTGTTGTGAGGTTGAGACACCTTGATGAGTGGGTGGTCGCGACCCATATGGATGGTGGTCGCAACATGCATATGGTAGATGGTTGACACATCATGCATGAAGGTGATCATAACGCCTATGTAATATATGGTTGATGCACAATTGTGATGCATGGTTGCCACCTAAGTACAACATAGTGGGATGGGGGCGGGTATATACTCATGAATGGTGTAATCCTTAGTGATGTTGAGATAATGATATAATTATAATCAAGTAGTAAGTTTAACATAATATGTCCCAATAAAGTGGGAGGTCGTGTACCTAGGGTTTGGTGATGGCTTAGGCTATAAAACCCTAATTAGATAAACTTGGAGCCCTAACCCTAATTTTGAGTTATGTGATGCATTTGCTTTCTTTCTCATGAGATGTTCATCATATTGTAATGCATTCTCTCTCTTGTTTATAAGCACTATCCCTATAGGTGGTATGTATTCCATGGCTTGTGTGCTACGGTGGTGATTATGTGATACAGTGTGGAGCTTATGCACACTAATGAGGCATAATGTGATGAAATATATGCAGGGTTTAATGTGATAGGTGGTGATGGCTTGATGTCTATTGGGAAGTGATATCCTTAAATGATGTAATTGAGGTATTGAAATCCCATGGTGATATGTGACATTGGTGATTTACCTTATAAATGGCAGAGCTCTGAGTACCATATGGTGACTGTGTTATAAGTTCACACCTTGTACATTTTATATCTTTTGAAGTTGCAATGTATCCTTATTTCTAGTAGTTTGTTTTGGCTTTATACGTTGTAACTTGATTGATGCTAAAAGATATCCAATTGGATCAATTAATAAAGTGGATCCCTAATCATGTAGTTTTTCGTGTGCCATAGATCATTCCAGTGTCGATCTTAGTACTAGATGGTGAAATGAGTTCTCCCTTAGTGGAAGCTTGGAGTCGTATATTGTTGAGTATATGCATTCAAGATTGACTGTAGGACCATACCCTAGAAGGTGTGCGGCTGCGGGCCAGATCTCAGTGATGTGACTCAGTATATACTTTCACAAGATTGGCTATGGGCCATACCCTAGCAAGAGTGTGAGTTCAGGTCGTATCTCAGTTTCACTAGTGTTGTGCCCATATACCAATGCAGGCTAGGCTATTTTGAGTTAGACTTGATATGTATATGTGGTCTTCTCTCGTGTTGGATGGGAGGTGTGTAGAGGTTGTGGATTATGGCTCTTCCATTGACCTTATATGGCACTAATTTCAACTTAGCAGTGGCCAGTTGGAGTATAAGTGGTATATCTCATCTCCTCAGGGCATAATAAAATATGTTATATAGTCGTATAGTATAATTGCATAGGGACAAATGCGAAGAACATTGGTTGAAGCCTTGCCTTGCTTTTTTATAGCTTAGATGATAAAGGATGTACATGTTCTTCATATTCCTTCTTAAATTATTAATTATTCTACTGCTGAGTGATAATTGCCTAGTATTGCTTAATCTGTTCTACCTGCTTAGTATGTTATTTACTGCTTAGTTAATTTGTGATTTAATAGACATTGGCAGAGAGTTATATCTCTTGTTGGGATATTTGCTCTTACCCCATGGGCTTCTCCATCTCTTAGGTGGTCATGCTGGATGAGGTGGTGGTCGTACAACTGAGGAAGAGCAGTAGCTAATAAGGTTGAGTGTGCTACTAGTCTTTTGGTGTTAGAGTCCTAGAGTCATCCCTGTACACTCAAGTCTTAGGGGAGTTTTCTATGTGTTTTTTAGAGATGACATCGTCATGAGGTTTTTGGCATGCTTGCCTTTTGATGTATAGTTATGGCAGATGTACATGTATATATGTGGAACAAGTTCTTTATGTAACATGTTGATGACATATATGTGAAAACAATGATGTAAGCACCTTGTGATATATGACGTGATGTACAGGTGTCCTATCAAGGACCTACATGTGGAAATTTTAAGCTTGTGTGCTTTTATGAAATCAGTTTTAATTTCCTATGTTTTTTAGTAATCCACTTGCTTAGTGTTAATTTTGTGTTTTATTTTGAGTAATCTCACTTGTTGTGGTGCAAGGCATCACCATTTGGTTGGTATTAGAGATTTAGGGTTAGTGAGTCTATAGGGACCTAGGACTAGGGTTTGTGTTTGTTCATGTGTCCTCCAGTCTGTCTTATAGTGACTTCTAATTGTGCAAAAGAAGAAGAAGAGTTGAAAAGATGATTGGAGGACACCAAGAACTCATTTTTGAGAGTGGTGTTGCTGCACCAGGTGGAGGTGCAAGGAGGCATGATATTGAGGAGAGGGTGCCTGAGATGCCCCAGATAGACCACGCAGTGGTAGCCAATCCCGCTTTTCAGTCCATATTTGGACAGTTTATGGCAACGATTACACATATAGCAGACAGAATGCTCATTCCTCAAATGAGAGCAACAACCCCCAATGTGGAATCTCTGGTCTTGGAGAAGACCTTTCAGTGGTTGAGGTGAGTTAGAGTGGTGGAATATGTTGGTATGATAGATCCAGTGGATGCAGATTTATGGTTGATGGATTTAAAGAAGGCCTTAAAGATCCTTAGCATCACTAAAGTAGACAAAGTGAAGCATGTGGTGTACCTTTTGAAAGGGAGTGTTGACCATTGGTGGGCCATAGAAGAGGAGAAGAGGCCATGTGTTGTGATTGGTTGGGAGGAGTTCTGATGTGAGTTCATTAGTCAGTACTTTCCTTAGATGTACCTTGATGAGAAGATAAGCCAGTTTGAGAGGATTCGGAAAGGATGCATGTTGATCAACAAGTATGAAGTGAAGTTTGTGGAGTTGTTGTGGTTTTGTCCTCACATGGCCACAACAAATCAGGAGAGAATTGAACATTTTGAGAAGGGATTGAGTGCGGAGTTGATTATGTTGACAACAACTTCAAAGAACTGAGAGTGTTTTGCCATATTCTTGGAGTCTATTAGGAGGATAGAGAGGTGTATGGTTGAGAAACGTGAGAAAGGTGCCAAGAAGAGACCGGCACAATACCCAAAATAGTTTTTAGGAGACTTTAAGGAGCTTAGGTTCTCATCACCACAAGCATTGTAGAGAGCTAGAGCACTGACACAATGGTCACCAAGCAAGGGTAGAAGCCACAATTTTCCACCTGTAGGTGCCCATAGTACATCATATGTGTTAGTGACGGGGTCGTCTAAGCCACAATATGAGACTAGGAACTTGGCATAAGTGTGGGCAGGTGGGACATCTGAGGTGGGACTATCTAGCGAAAGGTGATGAGGTAACCCATTGGTCAAGGTAGAGCCAGCAGAGCTCACAGAGACAACAATTTAGTAGTAGTAGATGATGAGGATGTGGACAGGCGTCGTAAGTTGATTCCTTTGGACAGGGGATGGCTAGGATCTATGCCTTGAGTTAGTTAGAAAGAGAGGTCAACCCGCAAGTAGAGACAGGTCAGAAGAAGCTATTTCATTCTGATATGTCTATATCTACTTTATGTCTATTTTGGTTGACCCTGGAAAGATCTTGATGTAGAGATGCGGAGGTAGTGCTCATCCCTTTTTGTTAAGGATTTCGGAGGCAAAATCCCTATTAGGGGTTTATGGCTTGTAAGATCCCTGACCTGGGTTTTGGGATAACCATGTTTGCTTTGGCTTGATTATGTTCTTAGAACCTTGCTCTAATCCTTTGAGATACTTATAGAGATTATAGAGAGCTTAGGTATCCAGCTTGAGCTTGTTTGTATGATATTTGTGCTTTATGTGCTTGTATTGGGTCAAATTGAAAATTACCCAAGTTGAGGGGTGATCTTGCAATTTGTCACATGTAAAGTGTGCCCTTAGTTCTTTGGAATAATGAGATAGAGATAATTATGCATAGTGGCACCTTGTATGGACATTGGTTGATGAGGTGGCATCATGTGGTGATGCTAGGGTTTTCTAGGGTTTGCTTTAGGTTGAATTTGGTGTACATGTTGGAGTGTCACGACCTAGGTGTGTTTTGGATGTGTCTCAACCAAGACACTTTCCTTGGGTGTGGTGGTCGTGACCTAGATGGTCTTGGTTGTGTTTGGGTCGAGGCAGTTTGTATTTTTGTGAGGTGTCTCAACCTAGTTTGTTGATGGTGCTTGTGTCTCGACTAAGACACTTGTGAGGTGTTTGTATCGACCATACTTAGTTATCTCAACTGCAACCTATATGTTGGGGACCCTAAGAGGTTGAGACCCAACCTAGAGTGTATCACCATCTTGTGCATGTCTGTCTAAGGTGGTTGCATGTGGGTGCATGTTGGTTTCTTCAGTGGACACGTGTCCTTTTTGTGCCTTAGGGTGTTGATACCTCATCTTTTTCTCTTCTCTCTCATCCTTCATGTATATAACCCCTTATCTATCCATGCAAGTGTCCCCTTTTGGCCTTACTTCTTCCTCCTTCTCTTTTTCTCATCCTTGGATCTTGGGGAAGCAAATAAGGATTGATCCTTGGAGCTTTGGTAATCGAATCCCTTGCATGTGGTGATCCTTGCTCATCTTCAACCTTGGTAAGTGTCTGCCTATCTTTAATGATGTTTCCATGGATCTTCTACCCTCGTCTTCTTCTCTTTTCCTAGTCTTAGACCGTGGATCCTCCATGGTAGTCATTTTGTAGAGGAACTCCTCATCACAAGGGTCATTGGCCATGTTTCAACAAGGTAGACCCAAGTGTGAGGTAGTTTCCTTCTCTTTATCACCCTCTTTCTTTTTGGATCGGCCTAGGGTTATTTATTGCCTTTTTCTTATGTCATCTTTGACTTTGGTGTCTTCTTCTTCTTCTTGAGGTGATTTGTGGCTGAAGGTGGAGTCTTTGGTGGAGCTCCAACATCCTTGGTGATCGTGTGCTTGGAGCTATCATCTTTGGAATTGAGCTTCTTAAGGTGGGTGATATAACCATTTACCATCTCTATTATTTCACTTTCATTTCTTGCAATTAATTTTTTATCGCTCTAAACATGGCCCTAGTATGCTAGAAGTTGACATCATGTCCTAGACCTTGGATGATGGTGGGAAATCATGCTTGGGTTGGTTAGAATCTGAAACCCTAACTTGTGGTACCCAGTTTTGGTGATTATGGTGTAATGGGGTTTTTTCCTCTATCTCTTGATCTTAGTTTTGATCACATGCATAATGATCATGTGTCTTGATGTTCCATGGAGTTTTGGTTATGTTTTGAGGCTGCTAAATGTGGCATTTCTCTCTCTTGCATGAAGTTCTTTCATGATGGATTCATAACTTTTATTTATAGGCTTTGGAGCTTGTTTAGGTGGGAAGTTTTTCTCCATAAAGACGATGGTTTCCCTTAAAGTTATCTCCTATTTTGGACAAATTTCTCTCTATTTTGATGATGCTTAAGTGATGTTGGGGTGTCTTAATCTTGGTGGTCGATACACATGGTTTATCCTTGGTCAGTACAAGTCTCTTTAGTCCAGTTTTAGTCGAGAGGTTTGATAGGTTTGGGTCGTGACGTCACCCCTTGGTCGTAGTTGCAATGTTGTTATATTTGGTCATGACACAGCATTTGGTCTCAGTCAAAACTCTTTGTCTTTGTGCTTGGACACGTTGTGTGTGTGGTTTTGGTTGATGCATGCTACCTAGTGCTCGAGTCGCAACCTGGTCTTGGTGTTGGTCACGATGTTGTGTTGTGTCTGGTTAAGATGTCCTTATGTTTGATCGTGATGCCTATTCATGCTTCGACCGCAATGCCATGTTGTTGGTGGTCGTGATGCTACATTGCTGTGAGGTCGAGACACCTTGATGAGTGGGTGTTCGTGACCCATATGGATGGTGGTCGTGACATGCATATGGTAGATGGTTGAGACATCATGCATGAAGGTGGTCGTAACACCTATGTAATAGATGGTTGATGCACAATTGTGATGCATGGATGCCACCTAAGTACAACATAGTAGGATGGGGGTGGGTATATACACATGAATGGTGTAATCCTCAGTGTTGTTGAGATAATGATATAATCATAATCAAGTAATAAGTTTAACACAATATGTCCCGAGAAAGTGGGAGGTCATGTACCCAGGGTTTGGTGATGGCTTAGGCTATAAAACCCTAATTGGATAAGCTTGGACCCTAATCCTAATGTTGAGTCATGTGATGTGTTTGCTTTTCTCTCATGAGATGTTCATCATATTGTAATGCTTTCTCTTTCTTATTTATAAGCTCTAACCTTATAGGTGATATGTATGCCATGGAATGTGTGTGCTATGATGGTGATCAAATGATGCTGTGTGATTCTTATGCACACTGATGAGGCATAATGTGATGAAATATATGCAGGGTTTAATGTGATAGGTCCTATGACCTAGTGATGGCTTGATGTCTATTGAGAAGTGATATCATCAAGTGATGTAATTGAGGGATTGACATCCCATGGTGATATGTGACATTGGTGATTTACATTGTGAATGGCAGAGCTTTAAGTACCATGTAGTGATTGTGTGACAAGTTCACACCTTGTACATTTAATATCTTCTGAAGTTGCAATGTATCCTTATTTCTTGTAGTGTTTTTATTGGATTTATACATTGTAACTTGATTGATGCTAAAAGATATTCAATTGTATTAATTGGTCAAGTGGAACCCTAATCATGTAGCTTGCCATGTGCCCTAGATCCATTCCAGTGTCAGTCTCAGTACTAGATGGTGAAACGAGTTTTCCCTTAGTGGAAGCTCGGAGTCATATATTATTGAGTATACGCATTCACATGATTGGTTGTAGGGCTATACCCTAGCAAGAGTGCGATTGTGGGTTGTAGCTCAGTGATGTAGCTCAGTATATACTTTCACATGATTGGTTGCGATCCATACCCTAGAAGGAGTGTGACTTCGGGTCGTATCTCACTTTCACTAGCATTGTGCCTATATAGCAAGACAAGCTAGGTTGTTTTGTAGTTATACTTGATATGTCTCTGCGGTGTTCTCCTGTGTTGACCAGTAGGTGTGGAGATCTTGTGGATTCTAGCTCTTTGATAGACTTTGTATGGCACTTATTTTGACATAGCAATGGTTAGTTGGAGTATGAGTGGTATACCTCATCTCCTCAGGGCATAAAAAAATATGTAATACAGTCGTATAGTGTAATTGCTAAGGGACAAATGTGAAGAACATTGGTTGAACCCTTGCCTTGCTTTTCTACAGCTTAGATGATAAATGATATACATGTTCTTCATATTCCTTCTTAAATTATTAATTATTCTATTATTTAGTGACAACCACCTAGTATTGCTTAATCTGATCTACCTGCTTAGTATGCTATCTGCTGCTTAGTTTATTTGTGTTTTAATAGACATTGGTAGAGAGTTATATCTCTCACTGGGACATTTGATCTCACCCCATGGGTTTCTACATCTTTTAGGTGAAAGTGCATGATGAGGTGGTAATCGTGCAACTGAGGAAGAGCAACAACAAGAGCAGTAGCTGATAAAGTTGAGTGTGCTTCTAGTCTTTTGGTGTTAGAGTCCTAGAGTCATCCATGTACACTCAAGTCTTAGGGGAGTTTTTGATGTGTTTTTAGAGATGTCATCATCATGGGATTTTTGGCATGTGTGCCTTTTGATGTATAGTTATGGTAGATGTACATGTATACATGTGGAACGTGTTCTTAATGTAACAGTCTGATGGCAAGAATGTGAAAACAATGATGTAAGCACCTTGTGATATATGACGTGATATACACGTGTCTTGTCAAGGACCTACATGTGAAACTTTTACTTGTGTGCTTTTATGAAATTTGTTTTAATTTCTTGTGTTTTTCAGTGATATGCTTGCTTAGTGTTAATTCTGTGTTTGGTTTTGAGTAATATCACTAGTTGTGGTGCGGGGCGTCACAATTTGGTTGGTATCAGAGCTTTAGATTTGTTGAGTCTACAGGGACATAAGACTAGGGTTTGTGTCTGTTCTAGTGTCCTCCAGTCCATCTTATAGTGATTTCTACTTGTGCAAAATAAGAAGAAGAGTTGTAAAGATGGTTGGAGAACATGAAGAACATGTTGCTGAGAGTGATGTTGCTGCACCAAGTGGAGGTGCAAGGAGGCAAGATATTGAACAGAGGTTGATGCAACCCTATTAAAGGGTTTCATCTTGTATCTTATTGCATTTCAATCACGTCTATACATATTAGATTACATGTTATTTCCCCTAATATGCATATTTGTATAAAATGCACTTATGGACATTATTTTCACGTTTTTGAAGCATTTGGACCATGCTTGGATGGACGAGATAGAGACGGGGTAATACTAGGGTTTCTCTATGCTCGAAGAGGCCTAAAGTGAAGTCTGAGGCTCCCTCAACCTACCCCTAGTGTCCAAAGCTCCATTGAAGCAATGATGTCCAAGAATGAACAAGGAATCAAGTCAAAGAGCTGCAACAGAGACCACCACAGCTGTGGTATATCAGAACGGCCGTGCTGGCTCATTCAAAATCAATAGAGTCAACTTCAAGCAATGTAAGAATCACCACGGCATGTCACACAGAATGGCTATGGTAGATGGACCCATAATGGTCATGCCACCTTGCACGACGGTGTAGTAGCCCATGCAGAATGGCTATGGAGCCAAGAATTGATAGAGCAATCCAAGCCACCACAGTCGTGGTGACCACCACTACTGTGCTATCATTGCCCCACCACGGCCGTGCTACTTTCAGTACAAATTTGACCAAGTTATTGTGATTTTTTCTAATTTTCACCACGGTCATTCCACTCCACCACGACTATTCTCACCTCTTCTCACCACGGTCATGGTACCCGCCATAGTTATGCTACTCACAAAAGCCTAGCTACTTTTCCACTGCATTCCCCACTTTATCCCTACTTGACCTATTGCTTTCCCCACACCTATATATACCTAGGTGGTGGCTGGATCACAAGGTTAGCCACCCCTAGCTCACTCCAAGCACTCCATTTTCACCCCCTACCCATTCCACTCCATTTCCACCTCCATTCCACTCCATTTCACCATTTCCACCACCAGAACCCTAGTTTCCTAGTGTTTTGACCCTATTCCACCATCATCCCATGCCCCTTGCACTTGGGAGGAAGGGGGAGGATGTCTTGCAACAGCTGAAGAGGATGATTGCTCCATCTACACCAAGCTCCATGGCTTCTTCTAACTCTTTATACATTCTTTTTGTATTTTGCATTTCCATGAGTAGCTAGGCCCCTTGGGTGGTATGTTTGGGGTCAAAAATGTTACTTTGATACCATGTTGGGGAAAATGATATGTAAACATTGTAATGTCATTTGCTAATGATTATGTTCTATTTATATCTCACTTTACATGAATTACTTGTTGGTTTGTGCTTGAAATCACCTAGGAATTTAGGGAAATTGCTTACATGTGTGAATTTTGGGATTTGCTCTTAAGTCCAATTTATGGATCCCTAGCTAACCACCCATCTTCCTACATGATAATCAATTATCCTAACCATAGTTGAGAGATCTAAGTAGCTAGATTAGATGAATTTGGTGTGCTTAGCATGGAGCTTTCTCAAGGCTAGAATGTGGGTGATGGGAGGCCTAAAACCTCACTTCCACTCCCATTACTAACCTCAGTCCCTAATCATCATAAGATCATCTAACCTAGAAACCTAGGCTTGTTTAGACTCTAATTGAATTATACCTAAACCCTAACCCAATTGAGCCTCACAAGGGTAGTAGGGGTGTTAGGGACTAGTTCCCCTATACACAACCAAGCATATCCATGGCCAGCTAGTAGTTTAGGATAATTCATTAGACTCCAACTTGTTGTTTGGTTTGATAATATAAATGAAATCATTGTGTTCACATATCACCCCAACCTAATTGATAAGTGAATCCCCCAAACAGCCCACACATCCTCTTTATTGCTTTAAAACCCTCATTTGTCTTCTTTCTTAACTAGTGTTAGCTTAGTTAGTTCTTTACTTGCTTAGTTAGATTCTTGCCTTGTTCTTGCTTTTCTCTTACTAGTTTAGGTCTTTAATTGCTCTTTTACCCTGTTTTCTAGCATGTAGTATAAACCTGTTCTCTGTGCTTGTCTTAGCATAGCTTGCTCTTTTCCAACCTTTCCTGCCCTTGCTAAGTAGAATCAACTGTCTAGGGTTAAATTAGGTTTTGATTCTTGTTTTCTTTCCTTTACTTGCTTTTTTTCTCAACCTTTAGTGTAATAAAACAAATTAACCTTCAAACCCTTCAGCCCTAGACTCTGTTGTAGGAACCTAGCCCAAAAACTAACCTATCTCTAATGCCCCCTTTTCTCCCTGTGGATCGACCCTATACTTGTTGCCCTCCTATACTACGACACGACCTTGTGCACTTGTGGGTGTAGTGTTTTAGTAGAAGTAGGTGTGTAGGTCTAGGCCCTTATAAATTTCAAAAGTTTAATCCACCCGTGTGTGTCTACTCATGGGGTTGCATCTATTCATACTCCAATTAAGTAGAGTGAAACATCATTAGTAGGGACGGACCAAGCTTTCTGGCGTCGTTGTCAGGGAGAAAGGTGCTCAGCCTAGCTAGTTAGTTTTTCTTTGATATTTTCCTAATACCCTCATCATTGCTATTATTTATTCTTTATTCTTTAAATTATTTGTGCATATAGGTTAGCTAACTTGCTTTATTTTGTTTGGTTGTGCCTTGTGCATGTGACAAGCCACTTGGGGAAGACAAGATGGAAGGTCAAAATGCACCTCATGAGCCACTTTAAGACTACTTCATGCCTAGAAACTACAAATTGCCAATTGCTGGCATAGTTGATCAAATGCCAAGGGAGCAATTCTCCATCCCTCCATGTCTTCTTAGTCTCCTACCTTCCTTCTATGGCTCAGAGAATGAGAACCCCTATAAGCACTTGGACTCATTTCTTGAAGTATGCTCCACCTTTAGGACGTCGACGACTAGTAATGACACAATTCAGTTGACTTTGCTCTCTTTCTCCCTATAATACAAAGCCAAAGACTGGTATGATTCAAGGAGGGACATCATGAGTTGGGAAGAGATGAAGAATGCCTTTCTAAGGCAATTCTACTCCATTGCAAGGTTGACACAAATGTGGCATGCCATATCGAGTTTCAATCAGATGGGAAATGAGCAGTTTCACAATGCTTGGGAGAGATTTAAGAAGATGTTGAGAGAGTGTCCACACCATGAGATCCCTTTGTGGTAGCTAATTCAATCCTTTTATTCTGGTCTATCTTCAAAGAGTCAAGCTCTAGTAGATTCTTCTTGTGGAGGAGTTTTCATGGCTAGGCCACCTGAGGAGATATGGCCCTTTTATGAGCAACTATTAGAAGGTTCAAGAATCTAAGCTTCTAACATGATGAATGACGATGGCCATGCCTTTAGTGTGACATTTCTAAATCATAGTGACTAAAGCCCACTAGTGATGAAGATTCTTGGTGATATGGTGAGCTTCATGAAGAACCAAGTGACAGATGTTCCTTGCCACTCGGTCAATTCTATTGAGCTCTATGGTGAAGAAAAGAAGACACTTCACTCCTATAGCTACACAGAACCACAAAGTCCAAGATATAGCTCAAGGTTTGAGGAAGAGGTTTTTCTCCAAGTTGAAAAGTTTTAATGATGTGCAAAAGAATGTCACAAGGCTTGAGGAGAGGATAGAGCAGCTATATTCCATAATTGCTCTCCAAGAAGAAAAATTGTCTTCAAAGCCCATAATGAATTTCAATGAAGCAAGTGGACCTACGTGATCCACTCAAGTTTTCTATAGTCCACCTCCCATGCAAGTGCAGCCCATTTACCATTTCCAAGGCCATCCAAAGCCTTACATCCCTCCTCCTCCTCCATCACCACAATTTTCCAATCAATTCACCTTCCAACTTCAATTCACCCTTCCACCTCAATTTCAATACCAAGTACCACCTCCACCTCCTCCACATACACGACTAGCTCACCCTCTACACCATGAGTGAGGCAGTGATGTGACGGTTCTAAGGAGTGGGAAAACTCTTGACCAGCCCGCAAGTCAAAGAAATGTTGTTAAAGGAAAGCAAAGGCAGCTGAGTAGTGATAGTGTGATTGAGATTTCTGAAGATGATTCTCTGACACCGCATGTTGAGTTTGGGATACCATGTGCTCCACCTCACATTCCATTTGCAGGTACCACCAAACCCTAGTGTTCCACCTCATGTTGATTCAAGTAAGGCCAAAGCTAGTGATCCACCATTCATTGAAGCATTAGATGAGCCACCAGAAGTAAGGAGGAGGAAAAAGCATAATGTTGACATTCTCGAGGTATTTCCCCAAGTGAAGGTCAACCTTCCATTGTTGGATGCTATCAAGAAAATCCCATCATATGCCAAGTTTCTTAAGAACTTATGCATAGTGAAGAGAAGGTCAATGAGGAGAATACCAAAGAGAGTCAAGTTGACCGCATAAGTGATCTCAATCCTCCAACACTTACTTCTAGTGAAGAGGAAAGACCCAAGAGCCCCAATTATACCTAGCTACATTGGGGGACATCGCATAGACAAATCCCTACTTGATTTGGGATCTAGTGTGAATTTGATGCCATATAGTGTCTATGTTGAGTTGGGCTTAGGCAAGTTGAAACCAGCATGTTGCACTCTCCAATTAGCAGACCATTCCATCAAAGTGCCAAGAGGAAGGGTGGATGACGTTTTGGTGATGATAGACAAGGAAAGAGGGGCAGTTTTCCTGGCAGATTTCATTGTCCTTGACATGGAGCCAGATGATAGGAAGATCCCCATCATCTTGGGAAGACCATTCTTATCTACAGTTGATGTCGAGATACATGTTCACAATGGAATAATGACACTCTCTTTCATGGACATGAAGATAAAGATCAACATATACAAGTCCTCAAACTAGTGAGTTCGAGATGAGGATATTGGACATGGTCACTTCAAGAGTCTGATTGGTCATTTGAGAGAAGGAGATCTGGATGAAAGATTTGATGATATATTTGGTGAACAAAGGGATGAGGAGCATAGGTTGAGTGCAAATGAGAGATGGATTTATTGCAAGAATGGACACATGAGAATTCCAAATGGCTGAGCAATCGAAGAATCTCCAAGAAGCCAAGCTAAAGGCATGAAACTCAGCGCTTGTGGGAGGCAACCCACATAGGTTTGGTAATTTTTCACCCAACCTTCCATTTTTTATACTTTTGATTATTTTTACACTTTTCCAAGAAAGCACACACACACACACTTGTTTCTAATATTTTTTTGATTTAATATGTGCAGGTGAAAATAGGTTGAAAATGAGGAAAATTGGATCAAATTTAGACAATGAATTCATGAAAAATCATTTTGGACAAAAGAATTGATGTTTTGATGAGATTCAAGTTGAAATGAACTGCCACAGTACTCACCACAGGTTTGATGTCATGGAACGGCTGTTGTGGTACATTCAAATCAACAAAGAAATCAAGAAATTGAAGAATTGAGAAATAGACTCAGCACGGCCATGCAAGGCAGCACAGTTGTGTAGCTACCTAGTCAGAACGGCCATGTAGAGCGCCAAATTCGTGCAATAGGTGAGCCACCATGGCTGTGCCGCGCAGTACAGTCGTGCTACATCCCGATCCAATACTTAAATCAACGATTCACAATTTTGTTCTTCACTTTCTTATTCACCCTCACAAGGTCAAAAAGGTCGTTCCGTGAGCGAGAGCAGTCGTACAACATTGTATCGGCTCTCTTCTACATCTGATTCTCCACCAAATAATCCCTAATCCATCCAAATCATCTCCCTACCATTTTCCCTACCTTCATCTGTCATTTTCACTCAATTTCACCCACCAATTTCTCCACTTTCTCTCCATTCCACCCACCTACATAGAACTGTGAAAATCCCTAAAGCCCCACATTTCTCCACCAATTTTAGCCAATATGAAGCAAATGGCTAAGAAATCTATGGCTAAGACCAAGGGTGTAATCTCCTATGGCTTTTGACCCAAGAACAGCTTATCTTTAGCTCTGTCAACACCCTTAGCTCTTTCACCACCATCAACAGCCTCCGATTCACATGGAGAATCACCCCATATGGTGGCACCGGTGGATCCCATGATGGACTAGAAGAGGTGGGACAGCATCCCGGCGGTCCATTTCCTCCAGAACAACACCACTGCCATCACCACCTCAGCCATCTACTTCAGCGGCTCGAGCATCAACTTCGACCACCACAGCCACAATCGAGAGCATGACGACGACTACTTATATATGATGAAGATGAAGTAGTACTAGATGCACAATAGGAGGATGTACCTAAAATACATCATGAGGCAACACCCAAGGGTAAGAGCAAGAAGGTGAAGAAGCTAAAGCACCCGGAGTGCCTGACACACTGAGTGATTGCCACTCACTACGCTTGGTAGGAGACAATGGAAACTTTGAGCACCTTTAAACTTTTTCAGGATATCTTGGAACCCGTTGGGTTATTTGAGGTGTTAACCATAGTCCAGGAGACCTATGTGGATCTTACATAATAGTTCTTTGAAACCCTATAGAAAGTCTTACAGGACGCCATTAGTGTCACTTTGGGGAATGGCACTTATTTTGTCACTACATCCTTTCTCAATAGCATTTTCACTCCAACCCCTGAGGCATCTAAATTACTTCATCAAGAAAGCACAGATAGAGAAACCAATGTGAACTATGCATCCATGTGGAAGAGACTTACAGGGCAAAGCAATTTTGTGGTGGGGAAATCAAAGACAAGTCTGATTCACAATCCCGTCTTGAGATACATTCAGAAGGTCTTGGCGAACACCATCTTTTCTCGGTATGAGAATCAAGGTAGTTGTACCAAGAAAGACCTCTTTGTGTTGGGATGGATGGTGCAAGGAAAGCATGTAAATTTGGGATTGCTCGTCATTGATTGCATGAAGACAATCCCATCTAAGAGCAAGAATCATTTTATTATGGGAGGGATTGTGACCTCAATTGCTCTAGCCCTAGAGCATGATGTATCTAGCTACACCAAGGAAAAAGGAGGGAAGCTCGTGAACCTGCACTATTCGACTCGCTCATCCATGATTTCAGTGATTGATCAGAAGATTTTCTACCAGGTCAACCCTCCTTATGCAGTAGTTTCATTAGAGCTCCCCTATCATGCCACACCTCTCCTATAGCGGTGTGGTCCATCTCCAAATATCTTGGATATCTTGAGGAGGTGGGAAGAGGAGCACCCTAGAGACACATGGCATCATCAACCTAGAGATCTGCCTAAAGGACTTGGAGATTCATAGGCAGACGCTGAGAGGAGGAGGATAATTGAGGAGAGAGAGACATACACAGGGTGAGGCGACATGAGGCAGAGACATCACAACAGCCACAACAACCTTCAGTGAATGCATACGACATGTCGACTATACATGTGCAGTTGGAGGGCATTCGGAGCACACACGATAGGACACTGAGGGCACAAGAGGGTTATCAGTGTACACAGGATGCAATGTGGTTGTATCATTAGTAGATGCACTATCAGATCAACTACATGTATCAGTTTCAACATGCCCAGACATAGAGGAACCCCCAATGAGCAGAAAATTGGTAGGGCGCATTGTCTGCATTTTAAGATTCCTACCTGCCACCACAATCATAGTACTGTGACACCTACTATCAGCATCCTCCACCACAGGGAGGACAATCACCGAAGCCACCATAGTGATCATCTACCCTATCACTCCTATACTTTAGTGTCATGTTTAGGACATCATGATTCAAAAGTTTGGGGTGGTAGGGAGGTATGCCCTTTTCTCATTTCATTCTTTTTGCATTTCACCTACAATTTAGTTTTGCCTTCTTTTTTTTTTTGTTGCCCTTTCTATCTAGATTAGATTTTACCTGCTTTGCATTCTTGCATATCATGTAGTTTACCTTCTATCAATTTTTGCGTAATTTTAAAAAAAAATGCTCTTTTTGCCTTTTTGCATGTTTTAACTAGGATTTGCTTATTTCTTGCTTTATCTTTCCATAAAGAAGTCTCAGATGTGATTGAAGGCATCTTGGAACTATTTTGGCCAATTTTGCCCAAATTTAGAATTTCTTGTCTAAAGTGTTTTTTGACCCAATCTCTACTTTTTAAATTGAAAATGATAATTGTTGACAAATGCAAGTGATTTATCATGATTTATTTACAAATGGCCTAAATCTTGACTTTTTACATGTTCACCACCTCTCTCATTCTTGTGGATTGTTTGGTTAAATTTTGATTGAAGTAAGTTGTAAATGCTTAGAGTTTTGTAGAATCTCATGATAGAAATGGGCATTTAATATTTCTCATTCATGTGGTGTGTCATTGCTTGATGAAATTATTGGAGTAACTTTCATGAAGGAGCTTTCATGTTGATGTACACACTACTAACCCCTCTTTGACTCACTCTTCTTCTACCATCTTCATACCTGTCTGCCTCATGAAAGGATGCCAAAGTGTACATAATTAGTCTGGCCACCTCCAAAAGTTTGGGGTGGTCATCGGCCTCGAGAGGGTGGTCAGACTTTAAATTTATAACCTGAAACCTTCAAGGACCCCACAACTTTATTACGGGGTCGAAGTAGATATACGGGGTCAAACACAAGGATGTGGGGATGTTTAGGATGCTTAAGATCTCGCTCTTAAGTCTGATAAGGCAATTCGATGGTCGATAAAAGTATGGATCTAGAACTAGTCTAGTAGGTTGTCACGAAATAAAACAAAGTAAAGAAAACAAAACAGAGTCCATAGGATTCTACTAATCAAAGAGAAGGAGTTCCTGGCTATGTAACCACAAGTTAGGCAGTCTATGCACCCATTCTCAGGTGTATACAACCCTCGAACACCTCAGCAAGCAACCTAAACCAAACATAGTTCGTACTGTTGTATCTATTCCTATGAGGTCATCCCATTCGCTTTCACACAGCATGACTAAAACCCATCAGTGATATGAAACCTCTCTCGAGGATGACAAGTCAACACCCTAGAATATTCTAAATACCCTCTTAGGTCTAGAATATTCTGAGATGCTAGGAACGGGTGTGATCTGGGCAGAATCGGGTAGTGGGCTCAACCATGTCGAGCTGGGACCGGCCGTGCCCAGGTCTACAGTTCTACACAGATCACCTTGAACCTTCCTCCTTTCAGATTCTGATCCAAACTATCTTCTCTTATCTATTTCTATAATGAATCTCTCAATATAGGTAGAATAAGAAGTTCAAGCAAGAAAGAGATCAACCAAATTAACAATCATAACTAGAAAGAGAAGATAGAACAGAAAACGTACTAGATCTGAAATAAAACTACTTGCTTAAGGTTAAAGTACATAAACATGCCCAAAACGAGCTACATAGCCAAGAAGGAGCTCAACTAGCCATAGACAAGCATAGTTGGCACCGAACAAAGAGGGAAGAACATCATTTGTACCAGAATAAAGGAGAACAGTAGAAGAAAGTAGAAGAAGAGATTTAGCCCGTAGAGGAGAGGTGTCTATTGCTCCTTAGCCTCTGTATAGGCCAGATCTTGTCTTTGGGTCATCCTCCTTGGTCTTCTAGACTTTTTGGCCTCCTTTCTCTTTAATTCTACCCCAAATAGCAGCTTGGTGGATGAATGGTGGTGGAAAATGGTGGTAGATGGAAGCAAACTAGAGGGATAGACATATGATGAACACTTCATCCTTTTCAGACCTCGGAACTCTCCCATGGGGCTCTAGAAACTGAGAATGTGCAGAACCACAACGTGGAACCTCCAAAAGTTTAGAACCCCTCTCCAGGTCACGAGGGGTGGGTATTTGTAGGTGAAGGTAGAAGACGGTCATGACACTTGCCTCGGTTGTGACCCTGGTCTTGGCCTGACCATGATAGGATGGGTAGAATCGTGTCGAGGGTCGCAGTTGATGCATATGTCACAGTCGAGGCAGATCCTGTAGTCGAGACAGATACCTCAGTCGAGGTGGTTGTGATGCGGTCACAATTGATGTACCGCAGTCGCAGTCGTGCTGCGGTCGAGGTTGATGCGTCGCGGTCACGGTCGCGCTGGTGTACCGCGATCACGGCCTTGGCCTCGATACGACTATGCCGAGTTGGGCCCGGTCGTGCTGAGTGTCGGTCGACACAACATCTTGGTCGCGGTCATGGCATTGTATTGTTAGCCACAGTCATGGCATTGCCTCCTTGGCCACGGTCACAGCATCATGGGACAAACCCAACCCCGTCAGGGGGCTATTACTGGTGGTCGATGGGCCCACGTCGATGAACCTTCTGATTGATGAGGATGCATTCTGACAAAGGACTGGCCATCGAAATAGGGTCCAAGATATCAAAAGTTTCATGGGCCACTAGTTGGTTAGTAGGACCACCGTCTCTTAAGCTGGTGCACATAGTGTGATGCTTAGTCTGCCACGGTTACAATGGATCAAAGTCTAGCTACTGCAAAAACCATGTGTTGGAGTGAAATCTTGGAGAATAGACGTCTTTTCAAGTTCGATGCCTACAAGTCCCAAAATTAGCTAGTTGAGCAGCTTTATCTATGAAAAGGTATAAATTACTAAAAGATAAGGATCTAGGGTTATTTAGCATATTAAGGCTATAATAACACAAAACCATAAATAAATGCTTAGCATAAATGCCTGAATTTGGGTGTTATCAGGTGGCCATATCCATACCCCCTGCTTGTCTCACACCACCATATGCCCTATCTACACCAAGGGAAAAAGCAAAGAAAAAGAAAAAAAGAAAAAAAGAAAAAAGAAAAAAGAAAAAAAACATGCTCATGTTTAAGATCATCTAAATAAAGAAAAGATGAGTGTCTAAAAGCACTCCAAATTCTTACTGCAACCCTTTCTTCCTTTTCAATGCCCATGGAGCTAGGAAACATCAAACCTAGCTCATTTTGCCCTTTTTCACAGCCGCATGGGTTACTTAGCATGGATGGACATACGAGATTGAATGCATGAATATAAAATAGCAAAATTAATCATGTTTGACCTTTGCTTCCATACGGTTTACCATGAGTGATATGACAACCATGTGGATTGATTGTGTTTTCTATGCTCTATATTTAAAGTTTGCATACTCGGTGCTCTAATCATGATTGGTTTGTGAAAGAGGAGAGGAGATAGGTGGAATGCATGTACTTACTCATCCTTGAGCCCATTCACTCAATGTTCACCTATTGCATTGCATTTGTCATTTCTTGATTGTGAAAAAAATTTACAGAGAAATTGAGTTGGAGCATACTTGAGGACAAGTATGTTTTAAGTTTGGGATGGTGATGCAGCCCTATTTTAGGGCTTCATCTTGTGTCATATTGCATTTCAATCACATATATACCTATTAACTTACATGTTATTTACCCTAATATGCATATTTGTATAAAATCCACTTATGGACATTATTTGCATGTTTTTCTAACATTTGGACCACACTTGGATGGAAGAGAGAGAAGGGGTGATCCTGGGGTTTCTCTACCCTTGGAGAGGCATAAAGTGAAGTCTGAGGCTCCCTCAACCTACCCCTAGTGGCCAAAGATCCATTGAAGAAAAGATGTCCAAGAATGAACAAGTAATTAAGTCAAAGTGTTGCAATAGAGACCACCATGACCATGGTACATCAGAACGGTCATGCTGGCTCATCCAAAATCAATAGAGTCAACTTCAAGCAATGCAAGAATCACCATGACCATGCCACACAGAATGATTGTGGTAGATGGATGCAGAATGGCCATGCCACCTTACACGACCGTGTAGAGCCCATGCAGAATGGTCGTAGATCCAAGAACGGGTAGAGCAATCCAAGCCACTACAGTCGTGGTGACCACCATGGTCGTGTTATCCTTGCCTCCACCACAACTGTGGTGACCACCATGACTGTGCTACTTTTAGTACAAATTTGACCAATTACTGTGATTTTTCCCCATTTTTCACCATGGTCATTCCACTCCACCACGACCGTTCTCACCCCTTCCCACCACGTTCGTGCTACTCACAAAAACCTAGCTACTTTTCCACTACATTCCCCACTTTACCCCTACTTGACCTATTGCTTCCCCCACACCTATATATACCTATGTGGCAGTTGGAGCACAAGGTTAGCCTGTAACATACTAGATCTCGGACCCTACCCTGGAAGTTGACATTTTGGACTTGGCCAAACAAGGCTGAAGGTTGGACCTAAATAGATGTTTAGTATAACCCTAATGATAAAATGCATGTATATATCACCTTAATATAACGTAATGTTCTAACATTAATCTTAGGTTTATAATGGATACATAAAATATACCACATAACTCATTTTGGTGGTAATATGAAGATAAGGAACTTAATTGGATGAATAAAGGCCGTTAATGGGCCATATGACATATCTCATAAAAATAAGTCTCAAAAGTGGAAACAAACTTCAAATTCAAAATCTACATATCAAAATTAGCCTACATGCCAAATTTCATCTAATTTAGACTACCTTGAAATATTAGGATAAGTTTATGAGAGAGAAAATGAATAAAAGACATAAGTAATGAATAATGTGATTATATAACTTAAAAATATGGAAATAATGGCAAATTCATGTTCAACACATCAAAGATAATTTGTGGATGAAGTTTGGTCTAATTTGGATGTTGTTTGTGCAAGTTATGCAATTTTAGGTACATTCTGGACTTTTCTACAATTTACCCAAATGGGAGGTTTTCTTTGCAAATTTTCACATGCATTATAATACTTATATATTTCCTTACCATTCTCAAGTTTTTTAACCATGGAACACCTAGTTGCACCTTGGTTTGAAGATGTTTCTTTCCAAGGGCATTTTAGGGATTACTCTTTTTATAAATGAGCTCATCTTTAAAAGCTATGAACCAATGAGGTTATTTCTTTGATTGGAGGTCCTTTGGGATGGCGTATAAGTGTCCATAAACTGACATCTAATATTCAAGAACCCCTTATGAGCTGTCCTCTTGCATGGCCATGAAATCCCTAGGCTAAGGACACATGGAAAGCTACATGGACACCTCATGCTTGACTCACCCCATTCTTGATTTCTTCTTATCCATAAAGGCTTGCATGTCCATGGACACCCTTATACATGATACATGGAAAGCCTCATAGACACCTCATACTTGACCTCTTTCTTTATATAGCCATATCTACCCCTTCCCAACTCCCAATTCGAAAACTCTTGCTCTCCTTTATTTCCTCTAGCTTAGAGCATCATTCCTATTATTTTTTCACATTAAGGTGTTGTTCCAAGGTAAAAGGAGGTGCCTACCTTGGTGAAGAAGGATCCTAGGGTTCAAAATTTCTCTATTTAGGATTTCTTAAGCTCCTCCTTAGTTATTTCGACCAAAACTAGTAAGTATCCTCCTTTCCTTTCCTATTTTCATATTGTTAGTCTTCCTTCCACCTTCCTCCAGGTCGTAACCATGGCCTTTCATGGTGAAACCCCACCTAGAGCCCTTAAACACCCCATCTCCATGTTCTTTTGTTAGGGTTTTTCACCTCTAAAGTGGAGAAGGTGGTTCTTGCTCAAGATAGGAGCTTTGTTGGAGAAACCAACCTCTCTAATCTTGGGAACCTTTCTTATTGGACATGTTCACCTTCCCTAGAGGTTCTTTGGAGGCCTAGGCTTGGATCTAGGATTGACTTGGACTATTTAGGCTCTGAAGTTGAGGTATGATGTATCCCCTATTCTTCTATGTTGAGCAATTCACCTATCCTTATTCATTCTCATTATCCTATGGACATTAGCCTATACACAATGTCTTTTCTTTTAAAAATCATGGTTCATATGAACTACCTTATTTGATATTGATCATTTGATCATGGATATTCTTTTGAACTCTTATCTTATGCTTTGTTCATGATGGAATTCTAAAAGATGACATGTGATGTCTTTTGCCCACTTATGAGGTGGATGTATATGTTGGTCACTTATGTGGTGACTAGTTTATATATTCTGACTATACTTTCTACTTGCCTCTACATTTAACATGCTATGTGATTCAGTAGCACTAGAGTAGTGTAATAGCATTGGTTTATATGGCAGATGTGTTATTTCCTACTGAGAAGATGTGATATTTACTAATCTTTTGGGATGGAAAAGAACCTCATACCCAGGGCAAGATGTGTGATTCTTGGCCCATGTTTTATATATTTGGTAGATTGGTAGTATTCCTTTCTCTATCAAGTTTTAAGTTTATGAGACTTGGCCGCCTTGTGTTTATATTGTTTTAGGGCTATGTTTATCTCACATGCATGCAGGTTGATGATATGGGGTGTGTGCCCTAATTCTTTACATGTGCTTGTGTGGCACAATCTTTATGTTTTATTAATAGCAAGTATTCTTTTATTACGATATGATTTCAATTCCTTTTCTCTTGATACCCATTTGTAGGGGTGAGCAAATAATGGTCCAGACCGCAAAACCGGACCGGACTGCTCAATTCGGTCCGGTCCGGTCCGGTCCGGTCCATTTTGTGTTCGGTCTGGTCCGCGGTCCGTGAATTTCGATGAGTTTGGTCTTCGGTCCGGTCCGGTCCAAAACTGGTCCGGTCCGATCCGGACCGTAGATTGACTTTTATATAAAATTCATGTATATTTGAATATGTATTCTATAATAATTACAAATAAAGTACATATATAATCACTATTAATATAAATGTTTGATACTAAAGTTATATAATTGTTAGAAATGACTAAGATTATCAACTTTGTATAATTAAATAAGTTGTAAAACATGTAAAAAAAGGCTGATTACAGTCCAAACGGTCCGGTCTTAGCACAAAACGATCCGGTCCCGGTCCGGTCCTACCTCGAAACGGTCCGGTCTGCAGTCCATATATTTGTTCAAATTCGGTCCACGGTCCGGTCCGGTCCGGTTCTGGACTGATGCTCAGCCTTACCCATTTGGGTGGTCCTTATCCTTTCTATGTGAAGCCTTTTATATTTGATGTCCTTTATTCCATATATTGCTCAATTTCCTATTTAGTATGCACATACCAGCCTTTGCTGATGTCATCTATTTTCTCTTCATGCTGGGGTATGCTTCCAACCCTAGGTGAAGGACTTGGATGATAAGGCATGAAGTTTTGGGCTAGCTTAAGGAGTTAAAGCTTGGAGACAAAGTTGTTATGGTTTAGATTTTCCTCTACTTATATCCTTATGTTGTATCATACATGTAAACCCTTACGGGATATTATGATGTACTTTTGTAATAACCTTGTGATAAATTGAATATAGTCAACATTTTTATTCCACTGCTATACTTTGGTTGTTTTGAATACCATTTATTGAAATTTGAAAATGTTACACCTATTCCAACATACCTTTGAGTGTGTTTGGAATGGATGTTTTATTCTTCAAATTTTTTTTTAGTAAGGGGGTTATCCCGCCTCCTTACATAGCCACCCATAGCTCACTCCAAGCACTCCATTTTTGCCCCCTACCGATTCCACTCCATTTCCACCTCCATTCCACTCCATTTCACCATTTCTACCACCAAAACCCTAGTTGCATAGTGTTTGACCCTATTCCACCATCATCACATGCCCCTTGTACTTGGGAGGAAGGAGGAGGAAGTATTACAATACCTGAAGAGGAAGATTGCTCCATTTACACCAAGCTCCATGGCTTCTTCTACCTCTTTATCCATTCTTTTTGTATTTTGCATTTCCATGAGTAGCTCGGCCCCTTGGGTGGGATGTTTGGGGTCAAAAATGTTACTTTGCTACCATGTTGGGGAAAATGATATGTAAACATTATAATTTCATTTGCTAATGATTATGTTATATTTCTATCTCACTCTACATGAATTGCTTGTTGGTTTGTGCTTGAAATCACCTAGGATTTAGGGAAATTACTTACATGTGTGAATTTTGGGATTTGCTCTTAGGTCCAATTTATAGATCCCTAGCTAGGCACCCATTTTCCTACATGCTAATCAATTCTCCTAACCCTAGTTGAGAGATCTAAGTAGCTAGATTAGATGAATTTGGTGTGTTTAGCATGGAGCTTTCTCAAGTCTAGAATGTGGGTGATGGGAGGCCTAAAACCTCACTTCCACTCCCATTACTAACCTCAGCCCCTAACATCCTAAGACCATCTAACCTAAAAACCTAGGTCTGTTTAGATTCTAATTGAACTGCACCTAAAACCTAACCTAATTGAGCCTCGTAAGGGTAGTAGAGGGCGTTAGGGACTAGTTCTCCTATACACAACCTAGCATATCCATGGTCAGTTAGTGGTTTTGGATAATTCATTAGACTCTATCTTGTTGTTTGGTTTAATAATCTAAATAAAATCATTGTGTTCACATATCACCCCAACCTAATTGATAAGTGCATCCCCCAAACAGCCCACTCACATCTTCTTTATTGCTTTAAAACCCTAATTGTCTTCTTGCTTAGCTAATGTTAGCTTAGTTAGTTCTTTACTTGCTTAGTTAGATTCTTGCCTTGTTATTGTTTTTCTCTTGCTAGTTTAGGTCTTTAATTGCTCTTTTGCCCTATTTTCTAGATTAGTATAGTGTAGACCTCTTCTCCTTGCTTGTCTTAGCATAGCTTGCTCTTTTCCTGCCTTTTCTACTTATGTTGTCTTTCCTTGCTCAGTAGAATTAACTATCTAGGGTTAACTTAGGCTTTGATTCTTGTTTGCCTTCCCTTACTTGCTTGTTTGCTCAACCTTTAGTGTAATCAAACAAATAAATCTTCAAACCCTTCAACCCTAGACTCCACAGTAGGAATCTAGCCCAAAAACTAACCTAGCTCTAGTGCCCTCTTTTCTCCCTGTGGATCGACCCTATATTTTCTGCCCTCCTATACTACGACATGACCCTGTGCACTTGCCCGTGTAGTGTTTTAGTAGAAGTAGGTGTGTAGGTCTAGGTCCTTATAAATTTTAAAGTTTAATCCACCCATGTGTGTCTATTCACGGGGTTGCATCTATTCAAAATCCAATTGAGTAGTGTGCAACACCATTAGTAGGGACGCACCAGAGGGTGCCTGAGATGCCCCAGACAGACCATGTAGTGGTATCCAATCATGCTTTTCAATCCATGTTTGGACAGTTTATGGCCATGATTACACATATGGCGAACAGAATGCCCCTTCCTCAAATGAGAGCAACATTCCCCAATGTGGAATCTCCAGTCTCGGGGAAGACGTTTGAGTGGTTGATGCGAGCGGTGGAATATGTTGGTATGGAAGATCCGTTAGATGTATATCTATGGTTGATGGAGTTGGAGAAGGCCTTCAAGATCCTTATCATCCTCGAAGAAGACAAAGTGAAGGATGCAGTGTACCTTTTAAAAGGGAGTGATGGCCATTAGTGGGCCATAGAAGAGGAGAAGAGGCCAGGTGTTGTGATCGGTTGGGAGGAGTTTCGACGTGAGTTTGTTAGTTGGTACTCTCCTCAGAAGTACCTTGATGAGACGATCAACCAGTTTGGGAGGATCTGATAACGATCCATGTCGATCAACGAGTATGAAGTGAATTTTATGGAGTTATTGAGGTTTTGTCCTCACATGGCCACTACACATTAGGAGAGAATCAAATGTTTTGAGAAGGGGTTCAAAGAAGAGTTGATGACACCGACAACAGCTTTAAAGAATAGAGAGTGTTTTGCCATGCTCGTAGAGTCTGTTAGGAGGATAGAGAGGTCTATAATTGAGAAGCATGAGAAATTTGCCAAGAAGAGACCGGCATAGTACCCAGAACAATCATCAGACTGCTTTAAGGATCTTAGGTTCTCCACCACCAGCACAACAGAGGTCTAGTGCACCGACATAATGGTCGCCAAGCAAAGGGCAGAAGTCATAATTTTCCACCTATAGAAGCCCATAGTACAACATTTGTGTCAGTGACGGGTCCGTCTAGGCCACAGTATGATACCAGGACCTGCCATAAGTGTGGGAAGATGGGACATATAAGGCAGGACTGTCTAGTAAAAGGTAATGAGGTAACCCAGTAGTCAAGGCAGAGCCAATAGGGCTACACAGAGACAATTGTTTAGCAGTAGTGGAGGACAAGGACGTGGACATGCATCACAAGATGGTTCCTCTAGAAAGGGGATGACTAGGCTTTGCACCTTAAGTCATCCAGAAGGAGAGGTCAACCCGCAAGTAGAGACAAGTCAGAAGAAGTTCTTTCATTCTTATATGTCTGCATATGTTTTATGTCTATTTTGGTTGACCCTCGCAAGAGCTTGATGTAGAGATGCATAGGTAGTGCTCGTCCCCTTTCATTGAGGATTTCAGGTGCAAAATCCCTAGTAGGGGTTTATGGCATGTAAGACCCCTGACCCAGGTTTTGGGCTAACTCCATTTGCTTTGGAATGATGATGTGCTTAGAACCTTGCTCTAATCCTTTGAGATACTTATAGAGCTTGTACTTGTAAACAACATAAGTATCCAGCTTGAACTTATTTGTATGATGTGTGTGCTTTTTGTGCTTGTTTTGGGTCAAATTACAAATTACCCAAGTTGAAGGGTGATCTTGCAATTTGTCACATGTAGAGTGTGCCTTTAGTTTTTTGGTATCATGAGAGAGATAATGATGCATAGTGGCACCTTGTATGGACCTTGGTTGATGAGGTGGCATCATGTGGTGATGCTAGGGTTTTCTAGGATTTGCTTTAGGTTGACCTTGGTGCACATGTTGGAGTGTCTCAACCTAGGTGTGTTTTGGATGTGTCTCAACCGAGACACTTTCCTTGGGTGTGGTGGTCACAACCTAGATGGTCTTTGTTGTGTTTGGGTCAAAACAGTTTTCCTTTTTCTGAGGTGTCTCAACCTAGTTTGTTGAGGGTGCTTGTGTCTCGACCAAGACACTTGTGAGATGTTTGTCTTGACCATCCTTAGTTGTCTCAATCACAACCTATATGTTGGGGACCCTAAGAGCTTGAAACACAACTTAGAGTGTATCACCATCTTGTGCATGTGTATCTAAGGTGGTTTCATGTGGGTGCATGTTGGTTTCTTGAGTGGACAAGTGTCCCTTTTGTTCCTTAGGTGTTGACACCTCATATTTTTCTCTTCTCTATCATCCCTCATGTATATAACCCCTCATCTCTCCATGCAAGTGACCCCTTTCGGCCTTCCTTCTTCCTCCTTATCTTTTGCTCATACTTGGAGCTTGGTGGAGTAAAGAAGGGTCGATCCTTAGGGATTTGGTGATCGGATCCCTTGCATGTGATGATCCTTGTTCATCTTGAACCTTGGTGCTTTGTGGACGAAGGTGGAGTCTTTGGTGGAGCTTCAACATTCTTGGTGATCGTGTGCTTGGAGCTATCATATTTAAAGTTGAGATTATTAAGGCAGGGATGCAATTGTTTCTCTCTCTAAATGTGGCCCTAGTAGGCTAGAAGTTGATATTCTACCCTAGACCTTAGATAATGGTGGAAATCATGCTTGGGTTGGTTAGAATCTGAAACCCTAACTTGTGGTACCTAATTTTGGTGATTATGGTGTAATGGTGGTTTTTCCTGTATCTCTTGATCTTTTTTTATCACATGCATGATGATCATGTGTCTTGATGTTCCATGAAATTTTGATTATGCTTTGAGGGTTCTAAACATGGCATTTATCTCTCTCACATGAGGTTCTTTCATGGTGTATTCATAACTTTTATTTCTAGGGTTTGGAGCTTGTTTAGATGGGAAATTTTTCTCCATAACGATGATGGTTTCCCCTTGACATTATCTCCTATTTCGGACAAAGTTTTTTTCTGTTTTGATGATGCTTAAGTGTTGTTGGGAGTTTCTTGATCTTGGTGGTCAAGACACATGGTTTAGCCTTGGTTGGTACTAGTCTCTTTGGTGTAGTCTTAGTCAAGAGGTTTGATAGGTTTGGGTTGCAACGTCGCCCCTTGGTCGCGGTGGCGACATTGTTGTGTTTGGTCACGACACAATGTTTGGTCCCGATGAAAATGCTTTGTCTTTGTGCTTGGTCATGTTATGTGTGTGATTTCAGTTGAGGCATGCTACATGGTGCTCGAGTTGCAACCTGGCCTTAGTGTTGATCACAACGATGTGTTGTGTTTGGTCAAGACATCGTTGTGTTTCATCGCGACGCCTGTTCCTACTTCGGTCGCGATGCCATGCTACTAATGGTTGTGATGCTACGTTGTTGTGAGGTTGAGACACCTTGATGAGTGGGTGGTCACAACCCATATGGATGATGGCTTAGGCTATAAAACCCTAATTTTCTAAGATTGGATCCCTAACCCTAATGTTGAGTTATGTGATGTGTTTGCTTTCTCTCTTTCTTTCTCTCTCTTGTTTATAAGCCCTAACCTCATAGGTGGTATGCATGCCATGGCTTGTGTGTTCTATGGTGGTGATTATGTGATACAATGTGGTCCTTGTGCACACTGATGAGGCATAATGTGATGAAATATATGCAAGTTTTAATGTGATAGGTCCTATGACCTGGTGATGGCTTGATGTCTATTGAGAAGTGATATCCTCAAGTGATGTAATTGAGGGATTGACATCCCATGGTGATATGTGACATTGGTGATTTACCTTGTGAATGGCATAGCTTTAAGTACCATGTAGTGATTGTGTGACAAGTTCACACCTTGTACATTTTATATCTTTTGAAGTTGCAATGTACCCTTATTACTTATAGAGTTTGTTTTGGATTTATACGTTGTAACTTGATTGATGCTAAAAGATATCCAATTGGCTTAATTAACCAAGTGGAACCCTAATCATGTAGGTTTCCCTGTTCCATAGATACATTCTGGTGTCGGTCGTAATACTGGATGGTGAAATGAGTTCTCCCTCAGTGGAAGCTCAGAGTCGTATACTGTTGAGTATACACATTCATAGGATTGGTGTGGCTGTAGGCCGTAGCTCAGTGATGTGACTCAGTATATACTTTCACAGGAATAACTGTGGGCCATACTCTGTCACGAGTGCGACTTCGAGTCGTATCTTAGTTTCACTAGCATTGTGCCTATATACCAAGGCAGGCTAGGATGTTTTATAGTTAGACTTGATATGACTATGCAGTGTTCTCTCGTTCTAACTGGGAGGTGTGGAGAGGTCGTGTATTTCGTCTCTTCCATAGACCTTGTATGGCTCTGATTTTGACTTATCAATGGCCATTTGGAGCATGAGTGGGTATATCTCATCTTCTCAGGGTATAATAAAATATGTAATACAGTCGTATAGTGTAATTGCATAGGGACAATCGTGAAGAACATTGGTTGAAGCCTTGCCTTGGTTTTGTATAGCTTAGATGAGAAAGGATATACATGTTCTTCATATTCCTTCTTAAATTATTAATTATTCTATTGCTTAGTTATAACTGCCTAGTATTACTTAATCTATTCTACCTTGTTAGTATGCTATATGCTTCTGAGTTTATTTGTGCTTTAATAGATGTTGGCGGAGAGAGATATCTCTTGCTGGGATGTTTGGTCTCACCCCATGGGTTTCTACATCTTTTAGGTGGTTGTACATGATGAGGTGGTGATGTGCAGTTGAGGAAGATCAACAACAAGAGCAGTAGCTGATAAGGTTGAGTGAGTTGCTAGTCTTTTAGTGTTAGAGTCCTAGAGTCATCCCTATACACTCAGGTCTTAGGGGAGTTTTTGATGTATTTTGTAGATATGTCATCGTCACGAGGTTTTAAGCATGTGTGCCTTTTGATGCATAGTTATGTCAAATGTACATGTATATATGTGGAACATGTTCTTCATGTAACAGTCTGATGACAGGAATGAGAAAACAATGATGTAAGCACATTGTGATATATGACGTGATATACATGTGTCCTGTTAAGGACCTACATGTGAGACTTTTAAGCTTGTGTGCTTTTATGAAATCAGTTTTAATTTCATGTGTTTTTCAATAATCCGCTTGCTTAGTGTTGATTCTGTGTTTGGTTTTGAGTAATCTCGCTTGTTATGGTGTGGGGGTGTCACATCATCCAACTCCATCCATAGTCATTACATTTCCTTTAGGGATAATTTTTGATACCAGTCAAACTGATTTTTATCTAATATGTTCACATGACCTTCTTAGATCTAACTCACATAAGAAAATTTTAACCCGATTTTTGTATTGTCATGCCAAGGTAAACACTAACTCAAAAACTCAGATATCCATATTGATTATTTATACATGTAAATATAACATTATCATATATGTGATACATTAAATGTAAATTTTAAATTATATTTTATCTTAAATTTGTTTGAGCACTCATTTCAATAAGGCTACAAGAATATTAGACTAAAATACATTTAAGTTATATGAACACATTTGATATTGGACATATTTGTAATATGTACATCTGATATTGAACATATTTGTAATATGTACGTTTGATATTGAAAATATGTCTAATATGTACAACATAACCTCACCTAACGTGTTGGAAGTATACTACTTTATTAGATGTGATTCATAAAGGATCTTGACTGAATTATGTACCATAATTCAAGTATATAATATATATTCCAAATAATGGTAGGTACCTATATTTCAAATATTATTGGATGATTCTTTATTTTATCTTTTTTATTTGGATATGATGATGATTTTGAAAATTTCTAATCAAGACAATAGTGTTGTTATATAGTTGAAAATGATATTTTCTTGATTAGAAAATGCATATATATTAGTAAATGCATATATCTACATAAATTTTTATAATATTTTATTTTGGTATGTTATTTGCACCAATTGGACCCACCCTAATTCAAAATCTATTATACATGCTAGGTATGTGACAAGATTTTAAATATTATCCAGGCTCAAACAATTCTCATAATCTATTTAACAATGTAGATAGGGACACATGTCTATCCAAACTCAATATGAAGATCGTACTTTGATCTATAAACATAGGTATGCATAAAAATAAAAGGAGTAATTGTAACTTAAGAAAAACATAAATATTACATAAAACTTTCCCCGCACACTTTTTTAAACATTGATGTTTTATTATAATAACATGAGTATCATATACAACATCTATAAGTATGTATGTTGCACAGACTTAAGGACAATATAATTGTACATACAACTTCATTAGAATACAAAAAGATCAACTTAAAAATGTAAAAATCAAAACAAAATTATTTTTGATGCATATGGGCTAATTTAATTTAAAAATTCATGGAAAAAATCTATTTAAATTCTTATATGGATTTTCTTATATAATATAAAATTTTGAAAACTAAAAAACAATAATTTAGTTTACAAACACGTGGACCAATTCATAATTCTATGAGTTTTCTTATGTAGTACATGCTACTTCATTAGAACACAGAAAAATCAATTCATAATTTTATAAAGTGAAAAAGAAAATCATATTTTACACATAATGGATAAATTTGTTAATAAAAATCACAAAAAATATATTTAGGCCCTTCTATGAGTTTTTCTATATAGTATATAATTTTAGAAGTTAAAGACAAACATGAAGTTTGAACATGCATGGACTAATTTATAACTTCAAAAAATAATGCAAAAATGCATTCATTGCCTCCATGGATAGATTAATGGAAACATTGCATCTATCACACTCCATGGGATTTTTATATGGTATAGATGAGTCCTCTTATTTAGTATACAATTTTAAAAAGTAAAGACAAATGTATAATTTACACACACTGGACCCATTTGGAATTCTAAATAATAATAAAAATTACATTTATCCCCTTCACAATTTTAATATAGTAAATATGAGCCTTATTATGTAGTTTATAATTTTAAAAGTAAAAATAAAAGTGTTATCTTCACACACGAGGACCATTTGTAATTAAAAAAAATGAAAAAATACATCTAGTTCCCTTCATGAGTTTTCTTATATTAGTATAAACAAATCTTCTCATGTAGTATATAAGTGAAAAAGTAAAGACCAAAGTATAGTTTTCACATATGTGGATCAATATGTAATTCTAAAATATAATGGAAAAAGTTGCATTTATCCCAATACACGGCTTTCTTGTATAGTGTGGATGAGTCATCTTATGTTGTATATAAGTTTAGAAAGTAAATATAAAAGTATAGTTTGCACACATGTAGACCAACTTTGTAATTCCAAAAAATAATGCAAAAAGTTAGATATAACCCTCTTATGAGGCTTTCTCATATAGTAGATGGGTCTTTCATATATATATAATTTTAATAAAGAGAAAAGTGTAGTTTGCACACACATCAACTGGTTTGTAATTCTAAAAAGTAATGGAGTAGTTTTCAATTTAGCCCCTTTGTGGGCCTTCTTATATAGTATAGGTGAGTCTTCTTATGTATTATATAATTTTAAAAGTAAAGACAAAAATGTAGTTTCACACACGCAGAGCAATTCATAATTCCAAAAATTAATAGGAAAATTATATTTCACATGAACTAGTTTGCAACTCAAAAAACAATGAAAAAATTGTATTCAACCATTGTAAGGATTTATTTATATTGTATAGATGTCTTATATAATATATAATTTTAAAAAGCAAAGACAAAATTGTAGCTTGCACTCACAAAGACTAGTTTATGAATTCAAAAAATAATGGAAAAACGAGTCCCTCTACAAGCTTTCTTACATAATGTAGAAGAGCTTCTTATTTAGTGTATAATTTTAAAAATAAAGATAAAAGTATAATTTGCACACATAAGGATTAGTTTGTAATCCTTACAAATAACAATAAAATTACATTTAACCCCCATGGTATATTTTTTTGGAAAAGAATTATACCTTTTATTGAGAAACCAACACTCAAGATGAGTGAGAGTATTACAAGGTTTAACGTGGGGTGTAGGTAGACCGCTTACAGCAAAAGCAATTAGTACATTCAAAGACATATACTGCAATCTAAATCATGAAGGGACTCAAACTTTAGAATACATGAACTACTAACAAAAAACTCCATCTTACTATTACATAGATGACCTGAAAACTTATATTGAATGATGTGTAGCCCTTCTTCCGATATACGTGTTAAAAGGATCATTTATCCTTTTGTATTAGAAAACAGAGCTTCAATGTCTTTTCTTGCTTGACTCCTAGTTATATATGGACTATTCTTCATCCTCTCACTACTACTTCGGGTTTCCCATCCAATCTTCCAAGATGTATGCTTTGGTTTAGTGATGGGGACAACACTTGTACTGACTGGTTCATTTGTGAAATCATCTTTGCTAGATTTCAAATTGTGATGAGAAATGTTATCATTGTCCTTGACATGAACAACTACTTCATCTAGATATGGATAAACTGATGTGTAACATTCTGAATCAATCGTAGATGGATCTAGACTAATTTTCTCAGTTGAATGACCATCAACTGTATGCACACTAATGATACCAACTTTACCTGCATAAACATCTCATTCAACCCCATGGTGTACAATAGTTGTTGTTGTTGGTAATTTCTTCATCTTATGCATCCAAATATTCATCGCCTCAGTTGGCCTTTGTATTAAAATGCCATGTTGATGTTCATCTAGGATCACTTCCAAGTCTATCGTGTCAGGTTCACCTTCAATTTGTACTGTAAAATTGTTGTTTGTTTTTTGTTGCTTTCTATGCGAAGCTTGTGAATTAGTTTCTTCAGATCATTATAATTGTATTTGGATTTTACATCTTTACATCTGTAAAATATTGCCAACAATCTTCTTCTTGAATCCAACGTACACCTGCATCCTCCTTATTCTTCTTTGGTTCCTCAGATTTATCAGTACGAGTAACTAAAATGCAATCCTTGATGGCATAGTCTAATTTACCGCATCTAAGATAGAAGCCCAAATTTGCCTCATACTCCACCCTATAATCAATGCCATCAATGATAATTGCAAGGTGGAGTGCGATTGATGTATCAATTTCTATTGCAAGTCTGGTACAGTGGATTCTCTTGCAAATAGTGTTGGTATGCATGCCTAGACAGTCAATAATATGATGATTGTGACGTCTTATCATATAAAACATTTGATTAATAATAATGGCAAGCTTTCAATTCATTCAATTTCACTCAGTTATGAGATAATGAGAAAATTAACATAATGAATGTCTAGAGAATGACAATTACTCAATGATGTATGCCT
The DNA here is from genome assembly GCA_963693085.1 of Alisma plantago-aquatica. Classification (NCBI taxonomy): domain Eukaryota; kingdom Viridiplantae; phylum Streptophyta; class Magnoliopsida; order Alismatales; family Alismataceae; genus Alisma; species Alisma plantago-aquatica. Next base: position 1,197,722,655 of record OY856411.1, on the reverse strand, counting down.
TCAATTATGTGACTTGAACAATGAGATCATATGGATGTTAAGAGTATGTACATTTTTTATGTCCCTGGTCAGATGTTATCATGGAAGGCAGATAGACAACAATATCACTAAAGACTACAGTGTGTGCTGGTTGATGACAAAATCTCATCAGTCATGATATATGTGATATCAAACCAAGCACATTTATACTTGTTAAGGAACAGTGTATCAGACAGACCCACCTTGAGAGTGACACATGGAACCATACATGGTGGTCATAGTCATCTCTCATAGTGAAGGTGGTGATTGTGGTTCTTAGACATGAAGTCACTACCTCATTACATGTCGTTCAGTACATGTTAAAGCATCCATTGTGACCTAAATAAGGGTTTTTATAAAGGTGATGATCAGATGTGTCGTGACACATGGGGATGATTGTGGGTAATGTAGATGAGATTTTTCCCTCCTACTGGAGTATGATATCCATGCTACTTGATAAGTGCGACTAGGAAAAAGCATGTGCACACACATGTGAATCAATATATGATATTGAGGTCACATATATCTTAGACAGTCTGCTCTGGAACAAGGAACATGGATTGAACATTGAGAGGATGATGATTCCATGCCTCGAGTTCATTCTAGATATAGAGACAAAGGAATTAGACAATCACTGTAACACCTAACATAGATCGTAGATTGAACTCGTTCGCCAACTTTCTTGATTATTTGGATAGCAACAATGTGTGACTAGGCACCACTCTTTGCTTGTGATGTCATAAACATGTTATGGACATTCACTACCAACATAACATGGAACTTATGGGGTCACGTACATAGGATACACCCATAAGAGGAATTTAATCATGAATGGTAATTTAATTGATTACTAAAGTGTTTGGGGATTCAATTTAAACAACATTGGTTGAAAATTGACTGGCTTGACAGTTGAACCGACTAGTTCAAGTGTTGAACCAATCATTTTATTGTGTCGGGTCAATAGAACCAAGTTTGGCAATTATGGACGATGAACCAACCAATTCAGGAAGTGAACTGATCAGCTCAGGTTGTGAACCAATCAGTTGGTGGACCAATTTGACCAATTCAAGGATTTATGTTGACATCATGTTGTGCATTAAATCAGATATTAATTTCTAATACAATTATGATAGGGAAACGTGATGAAATGATTGGTTCACTAGGCGAACCAATTGGCTCACCTGCTGCCAAGGTGGCTGTTCCCAAGAGGGAGAAGCATGTGACTGCTGCCGCAATTGCAGCAGGTCTTGCAGACTTTCGGTAGGAGCTGCATGAAGTCAAGGGCGTTAGGTTGGCTGCTGATCAGTCTTGGGTTTTCATGGAAGCTTCCCGCCTCCATCATGATGACTCCATAGCCCCTCGTCTGCTTCAGGGTTGCTCTTCCTTCTCGGTTAGGGTTTGTATGAAGAAAAAGAAGAAGAAAGAGAGGGGTGTGTGGGTTCCTTCTTGAATTCAAACCAGAGGGTCTACCCCTTATATAGGGATGGGTATCCACGCCCTATCGTGTTCATCCACAAGGATACAAGGCCTTTTCCCATTAGGAATCCAATTCCTTCATTAGGAAGTAAGCTTCTCTCTCCTAATTATTTCTTTAATATTCTTTATTCTTTATATATTAGAATTTCGAAAATCACCTCTTTTATTCTCTTTGTACTTGCCTTTTAATCCCTTGGCCATGAAATTCTTATTTCTTAACGCAAATAGTATCTCTTTTTGATAATATCAAAAAGTCATTAATGATGTATCACATTATCTTCTTATTTTGTTTTATTTGCCTTTTCTCTTTCTTTTCTTCATTGGGACTCCTTGGATCCCAAGAAACTCTAATATTTCGAAATTCCTTTTTTTAAGGATACTTATTATCCTTCTAGATGCATATATATTCATTATTTCTCATTATCTTGTTTATTTCTTATTAAAATATCTCTTTTTGAGGATTTCTCTTTATATTTCTTTTTATTTTCCTCATTGGCATTCCTTTTTACATTAGGAATCCTTTCGATACGAAAATCCACCAAGGGTAACTCAGTTATACCTCTTTTCACTTATTTCCCACATTTTATCATTGTTTTCAATTTCTTTCTTAATAAGGAAATATTTAATTGATCTTTTCTTTTCTTTTTGCATTATCTTTGCAACTTTGGACTCCTTGGAACCCAAGGAACCCAAGAGGCACGAAATCCACCTTTGGATTACATTCTTTTGCCTTCTTGAGGTTTCTACATCTTTCTTTTCTCCATTTTCTTATTTACTCATTTATTAATGGAGTTTCCTTTGTCTTTTCCTTGTTATTGGGCCCAATAGCCAATAAAGCCCACAAAACAACCAACAAGGCTATTGTAAACGAAATCATTTTATTATATCATTATTTGTTCAAATATCTTTAATAGGAGAAATCACACTTCTCACCAAAAGAACCCAAAAATTGGGGTTGTAACATCCTTCCCCTCTTATAGGAATTTTGCCCTCAAAATTCCATCAAGCAAACAAACAATTCAGGATAAGACTTGTACATGTCCATCATTGGCCCTATATATGTGGCTTTGCCCTATCTATGGTGCTTCTAAAGAACCTTTATCATATCACATAATCTTTTCTCTGAGTTCTTTCACATTGGCATCTATAAACCTCACAGGTGACTCATGTCATTTCAGCCGCCCTTGGGCTCACTAGGTTCATTGCTCCGCACATGGTCCGGGTACCTCACATAGTGCTTTAAATTGGACACATGGAACTCATCACACATCACATTATCCTGAGGGGTAAGGGCAAACTTAACCTTCTCCACCAAACCATGTCAAAAGAACCCCTGCATCAGGGACTCAGCTCTCTTAGCTATAAATTGGAGGGGTCGGATTTTCATGTCACATATTCCCCCTCAGTGAGCTGCATGCCAGTCTACTTTGCATCAGCTTACAACTCATGTCATCCCTGGGCTCCTTTCAGCCATTGCACGATCAAAGTGACTTCATCTGCACACACTATGGTCCTTTCTTGACCTTCGCAAGGTCCCTTCACCAACATCATCTTAATGAAGTGGTTACCGACAAAACCTCCCTTGCAGAGCTTCTATACATCCTGATACTGGCTATGGTGATTATCATCACATCTTACAAAGGACAAGATCTCTATGCATCACCCTGAACGAGCACACATGCTCTGATCAGACCCTCTAGTCTGGATCATACTAACCATTATCTAGGGTGATAAACTATACTAACATCGAGTTCTTCATGTATCTACTTCCACCTCCTGGAAGTGAATCTTTAGGTTATACTCAAGAACATTTGAACTCACGTCATGGTGTAGTTGAACCATCTCCCTCATATGCAGTTCAATCAGATCTGTCCCTTGATAATACTCTTTCTTTCTCTTGTTATCTAGGTAAGGTGATCTACCATAACCCATATTGCATCTCGACCTTCCTTGGTCCATGGGAGACTTACCACAACATCCATAGTGATGAACTCCCATTCTCTTCTGGGAACTCTCTTTATACTCTATATCAAAACACTGGGTTACTGGGGTTTGTCCTTCACTTCCTGTCATGCATGGCAACAAACCACATGCAACGCCATCTTAAGCATCCAAAGTACTACTGTCACTTACTATATTTATAGTACCACAATGTAGGGGGATCTTAAAATCATGATCTCCTATATGTCATGATTCCTCAAGATTGATTCCTCAGAAACACTAAACCACTCTAGTCAGGTTTCATCACCTTCTTTTCCAAAGAAGTGCATCTGAGATTCTACAACCATCCTTTTATTGCATCAAGGCCTAGACCGGCTAACCAAAAAATAACTAACTTGTTAAATAGATCTTGTTACATCTGAGTGTTAGCCAAACTTATCTCCTTTTTTTCAAACTTAGGGTTAACCTAACAACCTCTTCTAGCCTCTAGGTAAACTAGGCAGCTACATCGCATCCATTACCACTTCACATCCTTAGGTGTTAGGTAAAATCAAAGACACACACCTCCATGTATTCCACTTATTATCTCATCTCAACTCTAAGTCTATCTTCATCAAGAAAACTCTGAGCTCCTTCTCTTGGTTTTTGAACTCAACCTTGTATAACTCATAGCTCATGATAAAAACATCCTCATAAGATGACTACCTTGTTTCTCTTAGTGTTTGTAAACCATCCGTGTATGATTCACTCCACCAGGGTTTGTTATCATCTCTGTCCTCATACCTCATGGGAACGTTCCAACTCACATCACCATTTATCCTTGGTGTATGGCATGTGTATTGTCCTATCTCTCACTCCCATAACAAGATGAAATAAGCATTTGGCTACAGTCCAAATACAGAGTTCTTCTTGTTCCAAGAGTAGAGATGGTACATCCCACCTTGCCAGTACACCTTTAAATCTAAGTTGAAACGTGCCACATATGTCTCTACATCACAATCATCTCGATATCAAAGTTACTTCCATGGAAAACTGGTTTCGAACCTACTGGGGTTTACACACATCCCTTGGTCATCCCCTCTAGGTCTATAGGGTGCGGCACTTTTGGGGTCATCCGTCTTCCCATATGCATCCAGAGAGTGCCCTACTCATCTGCCCTTTGGGTTTCATGAGTTCACAAAGGTGATCAATCTCCTAACCTGTGACACACCGATCACAAAAACATGATTTACTTAAGCGAAAGCGTTTGTTAGCAGAGTATTACCAAAAATCACTAAAAATTAAAACCATTTTATAGAGAGGTCCACACATAGGAAAACTCTTTCACAAAGAGCTGAAGTAATTTAATTACATACTAGTTTACAAGTACATGTCCTGTAACATCTTTTTCTGAGAATTACAAGCATCAACTGCCCTGTTAAACTAAACACAGGCAATATAAAATCTCGAGGCACTGAGCTAAAATCTTGAAAGCACTAACTACTACTCCGAGGACCTGAGAGTACAAAGATGACATATAGGACTCTATGTACATCTATACAAGGCATATCAGCCAGTGTCTCCACCTGAGAATTCACTACTGTCCCTACTGTTGTTGTTGCTATCCTTCACCTACTTTAGGATTCCTGCCTCCTCGTCAGCGTCCACCTAAAAATGTGGTTCCCACGGGGGTGAGACAATTATAAATTGCCCCATCGAGAGATATAACTCTCTTCCAGAAACCTTATTATTGCAGTTTAATAAAATAAATTTGAACAGAGGAATCGTAATTGTTTAATAGCAGTTAATTCATTATCTAATAGATTAGAACATTATTCTTATCTAAAGCATTGCAGCTATAACCTGATAGAGCATCAAGCCACTTATCCAATAAGGAATATGAAAAACATGTATAACATTTATCCGCTATACTAAGTAGGATAATATCAACCAATGTGTCTCGTATTTCAACTTTATGCAAATACACTACACGACTGATTATATTTTACACATCATGTGTCAAACTACAATTAGCTTGCCAGGGTATATTGACATCTTCACTATATAGTTATACCGCATCATATACTCTCTTCAGGCTTAGATCACGCAGCTAATGCCTGGCATTGTTTTGTGGAGTCATGGCCTGTAGCCATACTCTTTTAACAAAGTATTGGGATCTTAATCCCTCATCCCATCAAGTACATTTCCATTTCTTAACAAGTTCATCATCATGATTATAGAATATGGGTATTCAAACCCTTAGTTCATCATAAAATACTTGTTACCACTTAACAGGTAACTTAATACCTTTAGGTCATCTGACCGAGGTAATCATCATTCTTGCTACACAAGCATTCTACATAACTCACAAAGCTCATTTCACCTCTTGTTACCTCTTCGAAGGCAACAAGGCATATTATGGATCATTAACAACTTTAATAAAAGAAACATCATAGCTCATACCTGGCTATGTTTATCTTCTCATGATACCTGCATGGTTAGTACTTCATGATAACAGTTATAATGCTTTCATATCCGCACCATGTAACACAAAGTAATACCATTATTCCCTTTTTAGGGTTAGGATTTCTCTTGCATATCATCACCCTCCATTAGGGTTTTCCATAAATAACCATTTAGGTTCTCATGATCATATTATTAATGATCAAGTCCTATTTCATTGCTTCACACAGCTAGGAGCCACTATTGATAACATAAGTATTCAATCATACTTAATTATTCTCATCATTCATCATTAAATGAATTATCAACACAAAGTATGAGTTTCTCTCTCATCTTTATCAGAATATGATTGTATCAATGTTTATTGATTTGGATTAACCTTTTCATAAGGCATGTTAGCCTACACTTATCGAAGTGCATTACATCTCAATGTAACAATTGATATGACACACTTCATGTGTCACTCATCCAAATATATTGGATTTAAAATACATCAAGGTGTATAAATCTTAAGGTGCTAGATGTGATATGTATCATATCTTGATGTATCACTTCCCTCATCACCTTTATCTTACTTGAGTTCATCCACTTAGCTTTTATTAGTGTATTTCCCATCCTAATACTTTATGCACAAGTTCATCACATTTATCATGTAATGTATTGGTCATAAGTCACTTATTTAGAATATGCAACTATTACTAATGATATGGAATCATCTTTGAGTTAAGACAATATTGATATAAGGCCATCCATTACCAATCCCCTTAGGTATTTCACCTATCAATATATTAATCACTATTCCATTATTAGGAATAGGGTTTTCCATCTTTATAAATTAAGGTTCACATAACATCTCCCCATATATGGGTTTCACATAGCTTTACCCTTAATTAGGGTTTGACATAGCATTACCTTGTGTTAGGGTTTCACATAGCATTACCCTGCATTAGGGTTTCACATAGCATCACCCTATATTAGGGTTTATTATATCCTATTACCCAATTTAGGGTTAGGATGCACTATTCACATCAGATTAGGGTTTATCATGTCCTTTTTCCCAAATTAGGGTTTACGGTAGCATTACATAACATCACCCTATATTAGGGTCACATCATTCCCTTATATTAGGGTTTCACTCAGTATTGCCCTAAATTAGGATCAGGGCTCATCAACCTTCTCAATCGGGGTTTCATGATCCCTTTATTAAAGATCATACCCTAATTACATACTCTATTCATGTTGAAAGTGTTGAGGTTTAACCATTACATGATTTCCATTCACGTAGGAATGCATCTCTCTTTCATCCTCTCTAGGATGTCAATTATTTCAATCTTAACTGGATTAGGTCCAATCAACTTGAATGAAGGGTTGCAACAACATATTAAGTCATTGCTTTCATAAGCATCAAGAGTTAACCACTCAAAAGGTACTAATTATCCTAGTACCTCAAAGGTATAACCATTGTAATCACCTTTGATTTACATCATTAATAATCAAGTAGTTAATTGACCTTTATTCACATTATATGTCCAAATGGTTTGACCAGTTGAATCTCAATTGGTCTTGGTCACTTAGACCTCAAACGGTCTTGGTCACTCTGACCTTGAATGGTTTGAAATCGTTTAAGCAAAACAATAATGAAACCATATGGACAATTCACACTTGAAACCACTTGGGTCTCCAAACGGTTTTAAGACCGTTTGGACTCAAACGGTCTTAAGACCATTTGGTCCAAACTCTCTCAAAACCGAATGGACCAAAAAGGTCTTCCATCACTTTATCAATTCAAGGTTTCAATCATTAAACCATCTATCAATTGAACTACTGATTTATTCTTCAATTGAACCATTGAATCACCCTTCAATTGGACCTTCAATTATGGTTTTGAACCCAATTGAACTAGGGTTTAAAATCAAGAAACCATCAATTAGGGTTTTGAAGTCGAGAAACCCATAATGGTTGACATTGTGGAACCAATTCAATTGAAATCATTGAATCACCACTTAGCCATGTCATGACCTGACCTCAAACGGTCATGAGGTCGTTTGAATGACCTCCAAATGGTCTTGAGACCATTTGACTAACCCCATCATTGAAATTTGTGAAATTCAATTAGGGTTTGCATCATAGAATCGATCATCAATTGAGCTATTGATTGTATTTCAATTTGATATCACTGGATCTTCAACCATATAATCATACTTCATCATATACTTCCAAACGGTCTTGGTTGACCTCCAAACGGTCTTGAGACCGTTTGGGTGACCTCCAAACAGTCTTGAGACCATTTGGGTTAGTCAACCCAAAAATTGATTCAATTACTTTAGGATTCAACACTCAACCCGATTAGGGTTTGTATTTGAGGGATCATTCACAATTGAAAACATTAAGATCAAACCAATTGAAACCATTGGATCAATATCCAATTACATCAACATATTTCCTCAAATGGTCAACCATTTCAAACTGTCAACCACTCCAAACGGTTTGATGAAACTGTTTGGCCAATTTCATTGAAACCGATTGGTCTCAAATTTTGAAACTGTTTGCCTAGGATATTAATTGAGGTGTGTTCTTGTGATGACATCATCATCTTCAAGTTACAAACCCACGAAACTTTCTATAATTTCCATGGTGATTTCATCAATCATTCAAATAAAATTTCGGGAATAAAGAAGGAATCAACAATTGATAAAGATATGGAATCAATAACAAAGTTCAAGGGTTCAAGTTATATAACCCGCCTTCAATTGAGCTTAAAAGCTTCAACCTCCACGTCTTTAATGGTGAAAGAAACACCTTCCACTATCCCAAGCTCGTCCTTAAGCTTTTAGTGAAAAGGAATGGCTAGAATTGAAGATGGAATGGAGATAAGAAGAAATCATGCATTGATTTTCGATTTCCACCATGGAATCAAGGTGAAAAGAGGTCATGGAGCTTACCAACAGGTTGGGGTCGTCCTCCTGATCCTCCAAAGCTCCCTTTGTCATTTTTCAAGCAAAGAGTGGAAGTGGTTTTGAAAAAGCCTCTCAATTGAGTTGTAAAAGGTGTTTTTATAAGAAATTCAACGAGAGAGAAAATATTTTGTAAAATCCTTTTAATTCCAAAATTGGTGCCACATCTCCCCCATCAATTACTTTCATGCAAAGCCATCTTCCCCTCCTTCTAATTCCTCTTCATTATCCATGAATTAGGGAAAAGCAAATTAAGCACCTTAAATCATATATTACTAATATCCCATTTTTAGTGGATATTACTTTTGATTTAACTAATGTGAGTGGGTTTTCCACTCACTTGGATATCTTCGTGCCTTTACAAGGCACATGCTCGTTCAAACTTATCTAATTTCAACCATTACCATTTTGGTTGAAGGGCACTTCGATTAACATATTTATTTTTGCATTAATTTGAAGTAAAGTCCCAATTATGCTTAAATCTGGATTATTTTAATATCAAGATTCTCTTTCTTCTAAAATGATTCAAATGAGGTGCCCCTATCAAATTATTTTATCTACATGATGCCAAGAATCATGAGGGACCCTCTTGAAGTGGTATTTTGCATATTGAACCCTAGATTTTGGGTAAATTACACATTACACCAAAACTAGGTTTTAATGCACAAACATTGCTCAACATGCTCTTTCTTGTTATTCAGGCCCCTACAAGCCATACCTCTACATCATTATTATTCCTATTATGCTTCAATACTAGAGGAACATTTCACCATGTAACATTTGCAATTTAACCCCTCAACTTAGGTAATCTGCACTTTAGCCCAAAATAAGTAAAACATTATTTCAACATTATTCAAAAAGGACTAAAATTGAAATATAAGTTCCTCTTGAGCCTTAATTACTTTTCAAGAGATAAGACGAAGCATATAATCAAATTTATTAAGAAAAACATCTAGGTTTAAGCATAACCCAGGTTAGGGATGTTACAAATTATAAACCCCTAACAAGGATTTCATCCCCGAAATCCTTAGAAAAGGAGAGACATATTTTATTCATTTATCATACCATCAAGTCTCCACATAACATCTTAATGTCATGGAGATATCATATATCTTTAATCCACACAAAGTTCTTCCACACTGGGTTATTCTAAGGAAATATTTTTAGCTTGATAAACTTTTCCACCAATTACAATTGTTCCTTCCATTAGTTCAACCTTATCAATGTTTATGTTTATGCAGAGCATAAACCCCTAACATATGATGTCCATATTATTTTATGTAACTAGATTGATTTCACAGTTGGCCAATATAGGTAACCAACATAAATCATCTATTATTTCTCAGGTACCATAATCCTTACTTTGGTATTCATCATATGTGTTGAGAACACATCTCATTTTTATCATATTCATTTCTATGTTGTTACCACCGAAGGTATACATGCACAAGGTATTTCTTTTATTTTAGGATATTGCTTGTTCCATATATCATTATCTTGGAACCAAAGTCCAAAGCAAACTGATACTTTTCTAAGTATCCATCAACGGATTTTTTTTAATCCATGCACATCATATGTCATAATACTTACTTGATTGTCATGTTAATGAAAGGAAGAAACATAAAGGAACATACTCCTATCATTACCCAAGGTTGTTTATCAAAGGAGAAACATATATATTTAACAGAGGTAATCCACTCAGCAATCCTTTATTTGTTTGGGAAAGTTCACTTAGCAAACCCTATGTGGCTGGGAAAGTTCACTTAACAATTCCTATATAATTGGGAAAGTTCACTTAGCAATCCCTATGTTATTGGGAACGTTCACTTAGCAATTCCTCATTAGTTGGGAAAGTTCACTTAGAAATTCCTCATTAGTTGGGAAAATTCACTTAGCAATCCCTATGTAATTGGGAAGGTTCACTTAGCAATCCCTATGTAATTGGGAAAGTTCACTTAGTAATTCCTCATTAGTTGGGAAAGTTCACTTAGCAATTCCTCATTAGTTGGGAAAGTTCACTTAGTAATTCCTCATAAGTTGGGAAAGTTCACTTAGTAATTCCTCATTAGTTGGGAAAGTTCACTTAGAAATCCCTATTTAATTGGGAAAGTTCACTTAACAATTCCTCATTAATTGGGAAAGTTCACTTAGCAATTCCTCATTAGTTGGGAAAGTTCACTTAGCAATTCCTCATTAGTTGGGAAAGTTCACTTAGCAATCCCTATGTAATTGGGAAAGTTCACTTAGCAATTCCTCATTAGTTGGGAAAGTTCACTTAGCAATTCCTCATTAGTTGGGAAAGTTCACTTAGCAATCCCTATGTAATTGGGAAAGTTCACTTAGAAATTCCTCATTAGTTGGGAAAGTTCACTTAGAAATCCCTATCTAGTTTCATTATACTCACTAGATTGTTTCAGAATGACTACTTGATCAAAGTAATCATAAAGATAACAATCTAAGAGTTCCATACTTGCCCTATCTCCAATAATCATATACCTGGCCCGGGTATACAAGTATTGAGATTAGGTAGTATGCACTTTATTTACTATCATGTTCCTCACTTTTCATATCATTATACACACATGATTTTTCATGCCTGGATTTTCTTCCGGCATCACTTCTATATCTCATCTTTTATCACACAGATAAGAGAGATTATAAAGCATTTTAAAAAATACTGAGTAAAATGTAAATTCTCATCTTCCTTGTGTCCTTATAGGACTAGTCATAGAAAGTTAAAAAATAACTACTTTCTTATTTTTAACTCATAGAATCATGAAATGAAATATCATAATGAATTTATTTCATCTGACCTGTCACAACCCGAGGGTTGACTATTGCATCAGATTGATTCATTGTATAGAACCTCGTAGTTGCTTGTTGTTGACCCTGTGCTTGATTGTTAGGTGTTGATGAACCAACTTGGGATGCTTGTCCACGTCCTCTATTGTTACTAGGAAACTGCCTCCTTTGTGAGCCTTGTTGACTCTGCCTTGGAGGTAGAGTCACCATTGAATTCCTATCTGGACAATCCTTTGCTAGATGTCCCAGTTGTCTACATTGGTAACAGACCCTAGTCGTAAAATAGGGTCTGTGAGATCCAGTCACCGATGTTGATGCTATGCTGGGGTCTCTACTTGGAGCAATACTACGGTCCCTACCCCTACTTGATGTCCATTGCATCTGGGTATTAAATCTCGATGGTGCTGCCGATGCAGAAAATCTCGGCTTCTTAAAACTTTCAGATCTTTGTCCTTGAAACTGAGTGTATACCTTCTTACCACTGGTCTATCATTTCTCGATTTCAGACCTTTCTATCCTCCTTACTGACTCCACAAAAGTGGCAAACCTCTCCCTGTTCTCTAAAGCAGACACATGAGTGGTTAGTTCAACGTTCAACCCCTTCTCAAAATGCTGAATTCTTTCCTCATCATTAACTGCCATATGCGGACAAAACCGCAACAACTCCATGAACTTAGCTTCATACTCGCTAACGTTCATATGTCCTTGTATGATCCTCTCAAATTAAGAGATATTCTCATCTAGATACGTCTTAGGAAAGTATCTACTAATGAATTCTCATTGGAATACCTCCCATCCAACTTCTTCACCTGGCCTCTTATCTTCTTCTATAATCCACCAGTGACCAGCACTCCCTTTTAGGAGGTACACTACATGTCTTACCTTCTCAGCTTCGGAATATCAAGGATCCTAAAAGCCTTCTCCAGCTCCGTCAATAATAAATCAACATCTGCTGGATCAGATGTACCAACATAATCTATGGCTCCTACCCGACAAAGTCTCTCAAAAGTCTTGTCGGCTCCCTATCCCTCATTATGGGCTGGTGCCCTAGGTGCAGGTGGTGGCATCATGTCCACCATGTGTGTCATGGTTGCCATGAACTACCCAAACAATGCATGGAAAGATGGGTTCTCTATTATGGCTGGGTTCAACTGAGGCTGTTCAGGTATAGGCTCTTCCCTAATCTGGCCTCTTGCACCTCCTCTTGGTGCAACAACACTGCTATCAGCAGTGTGTTCTTCGTGTGTTCTAGACATCTTCAAGTTTTTCTTCTCCTCCTATATGAGAAGAAGTCACTATCAGATATACTGGAAGACACTAGAACAGACTCAACATCTTAGTCATATGTCTCTGTAGACTCAACGAACCTAGAGCTCTAATACCACTAAATTGTGACACAGCAATCACAAAAACATGATTTACTTAAGAGAAAGCGTTAGTTAGCAGTGGATTACTGAAAATCACTAAAAATTAAAACCATTTTACAGAGAGGTCCACACATAGGAAAACTCTTTCACAAAGAACTGAAGTAATTTAATTACATACTAGTTTACAAGTACATGTCCTGTAACATCTTTTTCTGAGAATTACAAGCATCAACTACCCTATTAAACTAAACACAGGCAGTATAAAATCTCAAGGCACTGAGCCAAAATCTCAAAAGCACGAACTACTACTCCGAGGACCTGAGAGTACAGAGACGACACATAGGACTCTATGTACATCTATACAAGGCATATCAGCCAGTGTCTCCACCTGAGAATTCACTACTGTCCCTGCTGCTATTGTTGCTGTCCTTCACCTACTGTAGGATTCCTGCCTCCTCGTCCGCGTCCACCTAAAAATGTGGTTCCCATGGGGGTGAGACAATTGTAAATTGCCCCAGTGAGAGATATAACTCTCCGCCAGAAACCTTATTATTGCAGTTTAATAAAATAAATCTGAACAGAGGAATCGTAATTGTTTAACAACAGTTAATTCATTGTCTAACAGATTAGAACATTATTCTTATCTAAAGCATTGCAGCAATAACCTGATAGAGCAGCATGTCACTTATCCAATAAGGAATATGAAGAACATGTATAACATTTATCCGCTATACTAAGAAGGATAATATCAACCAATGTGTCTTGTATTTCAACTTTATGCAAATACACTACACGACTGATTATATTCTACACATAATGTGTCAAACTACAATTAGCTTGCCAGGGTATATTGACATCTTCACTATATAGTTATAGCCACAACATATACTCTCTTCAGGCTTAGATCACATAGCTAATTCCTGGCATTGTTTTGTGGAGTCATGGCCTGTAGCCATACTCTTTTAACAAAGTATTGGGATCTTAATCCCTCATCCCATCAAGTACATTTCCATTTCTTAACAAGTTCATCATCATGATTATAGAATATGGGTATTCAAACCCTTAGTTCATCATAAAATACTTGTTACCACTTAACAGGTAACTTAATACCTTCAAGTCATCTGACCGAGGCAATCATCATTCTTGCTACACAAGCATTCTACATAACTCACAAAGCTCATTTCACCTCTTGTTACCTCTTTGAAGGCAACAAGGCATATTATGGCTCATTAACAACTTTAATAAAAGAAACATCATAGCTCATACCTGGCTATGTTTATCTTCTCATGATACCTGCATGGTTAGTACTTCATGATAACAATTATAATGCTTTCATATCCGCACCATGCAACACAAAGTAATACCATTATTCCCTTTTTAGGGTTAGGATTTCTCTTGCATATCATCACCCTCCATTAGGGTTTTCCATAAATAACCTTTTAGGTTCTCATGATCATATTATTAATGATCAAGTCCTATTTCATTGCTTCACACAACTAGGAGCCAATATTGATAACATAAGTATTCAATCATACTTATTTATTCTCATCATTCATCATTAAATGAATTATCAACACATAGTATGAGTTTCTCTCTCATCTTTACCAGAATATGATTGTATCAAAGTTTATTGATTTGGATTAACCTTTTCATAAGACATGTTAGCCTACACTTATCAAAGTGCATTACATCTCAATGTAACAATTGATATGACACATTTCATGTGTCACTCATCCAAATATATTGGATTTAAAATACATCAAGGTGTATAAATCTTAAGGTGCTGGATGTGATATGTATCATATCTTGATGTATCACTTCCCTCATCACCTTTATCTTACTTGAGTTCATCCACTTAGCTTGTATTAGGGTATTTACCATCCTAATACTTTATGCACCAGTTCATCACATTTATCATGTTATGTATTGGCCATAAGTTACTTATTTAGAATATGCAACTATTTCTAATGATATGGACTCATCTTTGAGTTAAGACAATATTGATATAAGGCCATCCATTACCAATCCCCTTAGGTATTTCACCTATCAATATATTAATCACTATTCCGTTATTAGGAATAGGGTTTTCCATCTTTATAAATTAAGGTTCACATAACATCTCCCCATATATGGGTTTCACATAGCTTTACCCTTAATATGGGTTTGACATAGCATTAACTTGTGTTAGGGTTTCACATATCATTACCCTACATTAGGGTTTCACATAGCATCACTCTGTATTAGGGTTTATTATATCCTATTACCCAATTTAGGGTTAGGATGCACTATTCACATCAGATTAGGGTTTATCATGCCATTTTTCCCAAATTAGGGTTTACTGTAGCATTACATAACATCACCCTATATTAGGGTCACATCATTCCCTTAGATTAGTGTTTCACTCAGTATTGCCCTAAATTAGGTTCAGGGTTCATCAACCTTCTCAATCGGGGTTTCATGATCCCTTTATTAAGGATCATACCCTAATTACATACTCTATTCATGTTGAAAGTGTTGAGGTTTAACCATTACATGATTGCCATTCATGTAGGAATTCCTCTCTCTTTCATCCTCTCTAGGATGTCAATTATTTCAATCTTAATTGGATTAGGTTCAATCAACTTGAATGAAGGGTTGTCACATCATATTAAGTCATTTCTTTCATAAGCATCAAGAGTTAACCACTCAAAAGGTACTAATTATCCTAGTACCTCAAAGGTATAACCATTGTAATCACCTTTGATTTACATCATTAATAATCAAGTAGTTAATTGACCTTTATTCACATTAGATGTCCAAATGGTTTGACCAGTTGAATCTCAAATGGTCTTGGCCACTTAGACCTCAAATGGTCTTGGTCACTCAGACCTTGAATGGTTTGAAATCGTTTAAGCAAAACAATAATGGAACCGTATGGACAATTCACACTTGAAACCACTTGGGTCTCCAAATGGTTTGGGACCGTTTGGACTCAAACGGTCTTAAGACCGTTTGGTCCATACTCTCTCAAAACGGAATGGACCAAAATGGTCTTCCATCACTTTATCAATTCAGGGTTTCAATCATTAAACCATCTATCAATTGAACTATTGATTTATTCTTCAATTGAACCATTGAATCACCCTTCAATTGGACCTTCAATTAAGGTTTTGAACCCAATTGAACTAGGGTTTATAATCAAGAAACCATCAATTAGGGTTTTGAAGTCGAGAAACCATCAATGGTTGACATTGTGGAACTAATTCAATTGAAATCATTGAATCACCACTTATCCATGTCATGGCCTGACCTCAAACGGTCTTGAGGTCGTTTGGATGACCTCCAAATGGTCTTGAGACCGTTTGACTAACCCCATCATTGAAATTTGTGAAATTCAATTAGGGTTTGCATCATAGAATCAGTCATCAATTGAGCTATTGATTGTATTTCAATTTGATATCACGGGATCTTCAGCCATCTAATCATACTTCAGCATATACTTCCAAACGGTCTTGGTTGACCTCCAAATGTTCTTGAGACCGTTTGGGTGACCTCCAAATGGTCTTGAGACCGTTTGGGTTAGTCAACCCTAAAATTGATTCAATTACTTTAGGATTCAACACTCAGCCCGATTAGGGTTTGCTTTTGTGGGATCATTCACAATTGAAACCATTAAGATCAAACCAATTGAAACCATTGGATCAATATCCAATTACATCATCATATTTCCTCAAACGATCAACCATTGCAAATGGTCAACCACTCCAAACGGTTTGAAACCGTTTGGCCAATTTCATTGAAACCGATAGGTCTCAAATTTCGAATCTATTTGCCTAGGATATTAATTGAGGTGTGTGCTTGTGATGACATCATCATATTCAAGCTACAAACCCACGAAACTTGCTGTAATTTCCATGGTGATTTCATCAATCATTCAAATAAAATTTCAGGAATAAAGAAGGAATCAACAATTGATAAAGATATGGAATAAATAACAAAGTTCAAGGGTTCAAGTTATATAACACGCCTTAAATTGAGCTTCAAAGCTTCAACCTCCACGTATTTAATGGTGAAAGCAACACTTTCCACTATCCCAAGCTCTTCCTTAAGCTTTGAGTGAAAAGGAATGGCTAGAATTGAAGATGGAATGGAGATAAGAAGAAATCATGCATTGATTTTCGATTTCCACCATGGAATCAAGGTGAAAAGAGGTCATGGAGCTTACTAACAGGTTGGGGGTCTTCCTCCTGATCCTCCAAAGCTCCCTTGGTCGTTTTTCAAGCAAAGAGTGGAAGTGGTTTCGAAAAAGCCTCTCAATTGAGTTGTAAATGGTGTTTTTATAAGAAATTCAATGAGAGAAAATATTTTGTAAAATCCTTTTAATTCCAAAATTGGTGCCACCTCTCCCCCATCAATTCCTTGCATGAAAATACATCTTACCCTAATTCTAATTCCTCTTCATTATCCATGTATCAGAGAAAAATAAATTAAGCACCTTAAATCATATAATACTAATATCCCATTTTTAGTGGATATTACTTTTGATTTAACTAATGTGAGTGGGTTCTCCACTCACTTGGATATCTTCGTGCCTTTTCAAGGCACATGCTCGTACAAACTTATCTCATTTAAACCATTACCATTTTGGTTGAAGGGCACTTCGATTAACATATTTATTTTTGCATTAATTTGAAGTAAAGTCCCAATTATGCTTAAATCTTGATTATTTTAAGATCAAGATTCTCTTTCTTCCAAAATGATTCAAATGAGGTGCCCCTCTCAAATTCTTTTCTTTACATGATGCCAAGAATCATGAGGGACCCTCTTGAAGTGGTAGTTTGCATATTGAACCCTAGATTTTGGGTAAATTACACATTACACCAAAACTAGGTTTTAATGCTCAAACATTGCTCAACATGCTCTTTCTTGTTATTCATGCCCCTACAAGCCATACCTATGCATCATTGTTATTCCTATGATGCTTCAATACTAGATTAACATTTCACCATGTAACAGTTGCAATTTAACCCCTCAACTTGGGTCATCTGCACTTTAGCCCAAAACAAGTAAAACATTATTTCAACGTTATTCAAAAAGGACTAAAATTGAAATATAATTTCCTCTTGAGCCTTAATTACTTTTCAAGAGATAAGAGGAAGCATACAATCAACTTTATTAAGCAAAACATCTAAGTTTAAGCATAACCCATGTCAGGGATGTTACATAACCCATGGCCCTCAGACAATGATAACTGTTACCTCCCGACCCTATGGTCATGTGCAACTAGGGAATTAGGCAACTCCTACTTCCATCGGTCTTATCCCTACTTGACCCTAGGATAGACTTAGGATTCTATTATAGTACATGTCCAACTTAGAACCTTAGCCAAGCGTTCATCATCTCTCTCTACAATCACGGGCTATCTTTCATCCTTTCATAGGGGTCATGGTGACCTGCCTACCTTGGTCAGGCCCCATCCATGGTAACACATCCACATGCACTTAGATATGGTTATCTATGGGTCTATAGGTTCATTATCATACTATGTACTTTTAACTTAACTTCTCAAGATCCTATGAGACATCTTTACCCTACAAAAGGGTCCCTCTCCTAGGATACACTACAAAAAATTTGGCCTTTATTGAAGAACATTTGTGAGGAACCATAGATTGTGAATAATGATGTCTATTTGTGAGGGCTCATCCTTCAAATATGGGACCAAATCCCTCAACCATGTTTTTAACATCCTTAGAACTTTTATGTGAACACTAATCCCTCACAAATACATTACTCACTGATCACCCCGTAAAAAATACCATGACAAATCTTTCCCTCCATCTCATATGGCTTCCCTCCATTGTAAAATACAACATTTGGAAATCAAAATAAAAAAGAAAAACCCTCAGCCGGTCCTCCCCTCTCCGCACCTGTCCCTTTTCACTCGACGAGCACCTCACTTCTTGCCCTTTTCACCGGATCCCTCCACCCCGACTCTCCCCGATCTCTCCACCCCGACTCTCCAAATGCCTTTCCTATCTCCTCCCCTGCCATCTCCTTCCCCGCGTCGCCGTCGCTATTCCTTTTGTCGCTAACAGCAGCCACTACTCCTCCCAATCATCACAGCTCCTCCTTCCATGCGACCAATCCTCTTTGGGTTTGCTAGGGTTTTGACCCCAATTTCTTCTCCTTCTATATTGTCTCTTTCCTCACCGTCTCCCCCTTCCCTGATGAAGCCCCACACTACTCGTTCTAGCGATTGAAGGCGTAATGGTGCTCGTGCTCATGGTTTAAGGCATCAAAGTGCTTGTGCTTGCAACAGCCATGATTCGACGATCGAGGATTCCCTGGTCTTTCCTTGAGAGGTAATGTTTCTTTCGTAATGTTCTCCTTCTTCCTCACTCTTTTTCATTCTCATACACATCTCAGTCTTTAGTGATACACACGTCTGCACCACCGCTACGCCAATTTTGATCAGGCAGAGCTTGAGCATGAGCGTACTGGGCCGGAGGCGTAGCCCAGTTGTCGGAGACCCAGACTCACCGTCGAGTCTTGCGATGTAGAGAGGGGAACCCCTACGCCATCCTGGGGAGCTGTCAAGGCACCAGTAGCAGCAACAATGCCTGAGGGTTCGGATGCTGCCACAAAACTGGATTGGGAAAGCAACCTCCATTAATCGTGCGATGTCAAAAAA
Source organism: Alisma plantago-aquatica (assembly GCA_963693085.1). Lineage (NCBI taxonomy): Eukaryota > Viridiplantae > Streptophyta > Magnoliopsida > Alismatales > Alismataceae > Alisma > Alisma plantago-aquatica. Next base: position 1,197,702,985 of record OY856411.1, on the reverse strand, counting down.
GAGAGGACCAGGGAGGTGGATGGGAGGTAGATAATCCTTTATGAGCCTGACCCTCTTTGCATGTGGTTCAATCAAACTTTGCACACACTTCCTCTCCCCACCTTCTTCTCCGTCCTCTGCGTTCCCCTTCTCCGCAACGATCCCATAGGTAGTAGCATCTCTTCTTCAATGTATTTACAGTCTGCCCTTGTTATGAATTGCTCCACTACCAAAGCTCCAATTCCTCCACCGTCGTGTTTCCATTTGCCTCCCTACCTCCTTCCATCCCTTCCCTTTGGTCTAATTTTCTTCATCCGTACTTGGGTTATGTAGTACTGCTAATAGGGGGTTTGTACAATGTTTAGTAGTTTAATAGTACTACTAACTTGCAGTGTTTATTGATGATATATGCTTGCATCTACTTAAAATTGACTAGGGTTGTTACATTTGTACTGATTGAGTTTTTCATTTTGAACTGCATTGACTAGGAAGTTTTCATTTTATGGATTGGTTTGTTATTTATAACTACATTTCCTAGGGTGTTCATTCTACGTGATAACTTGGTTGCTCATGTACAAATACCAAAGGGAGAAAGCTAGATTCTTCTACAACCTCTTCAGACTCTATGAGCTGGGCTTTGAGGGAAGAAACAACAATGCTCGTGACAAGCCATTGACTTACTGGTATGATTCACTTGCACCTCTAGATATTTATTGTTATCCATTACTTATATGTTCTAATTCATGCTAGTTTTTTGCTCTCATTTAATGTTGAATATCATGTATGATCTATTTTCTTGTATGATAGTAGTTTATGACTAATTCATGATAGTTGTTTTCTCTCATTTAATATTGAATATCATGTATGGTATTATGTAGTGTTTGATATGGCTTCATTTCATGATCAGTTCATTTCTGACTAGCCACAAAAATACACTAATCTTGTTGGGTATGTCAAGGTGCCAACTGGTTTTCAATGGGCCTTTTGGCAGGTTGAACATGGCTTTGTGAAGGCCAATTTGACATAATGTATCCCACTAACCTCGTTAGTCCATGCCCAAGTATCTGAAGGAGATTCTGTATTTGGGGGATTGATTCATGATCAATGTAGTACATTCTGAAAGCAAGCATTCATGATCAATGTAGTGCAGTCTGAAAGCAAGCATTCCTGAAGCAAATCTGAGCATTACTCTATTGCATAATTACCCTTCAGGCTTGCTTGCACCCATCCTATGTAGAGAAAGTGCAAACACACTATACATGATTATACTTTTGTGCCACTATGATATTTTTCTTTTTGTTTGCTTGGTTTGCTTTTGACCCATACCTAGTGTGTTCTCCTTAGTCAAAAGAATTGTCCTATTTTTTGCAATTTATAAAGCCCGGGGAAAGGGTGATATAACCCATCATCTTTTACCCATGATGGTGAGCAAGCCCAATAATCTTACCCCCACACCAATGATGTAGATTTTAATGCTCACTGTCCATCAGTTCTTGCGTTGGCATCTTAGGGCCCACTTATGCATATACATGTCATGGAGGGTACCAAGAGGATGTTATTTTGAGCAATTCACTTCAATGTAGCTTCATACCAGTAAGAAGATGAACTCATTAAGTCCTTGACTTCTTTTCCTATTTCAGACTCACCAAGGTGCAGACCTGTATTTATTCATCAGGCACCATCTGGGTATTTACTCATTATCAAAAAGCAATGTGTTTATATAATGTGTTCAATAGCTTTCAACAAGAGTAAAGCATGGATCCTACTGGGTATAAACTGTATATACAATGTGTTATTATAGGTCATATTAGAATATATAATAAATTATCCTTAACACATAATTCTTAAACTGCTGGACCTATATAGAAATGACCTAGAATGTGTTTCACATGAAACACCCACATTACTGGACCTATATACATTCTAGGTTTCATTCCTAGAATATAATATGCTGGACTTTCCACATTACTGTATCTTGTCCCCTCGTTTAATATGCTACACATTGATGTTTGACCTATATTAGGTGTATACATTACTATATGACATGTTGGTTTTATCATAATAGACTTGTATAAGGACAATTCTAGGATAATAGTTTAAGCCAGTTTCCTTTCCAGTAGCTTTCACATGATATTCTTTAACATGTGGTTGCCCCTGCTATCCATTAAAACATAGTTGTAACCTTATACATGTGGTTTATGTCCATTAGAACAGTTTCATTATTTTGCTTTATATACTAGGCTATTATTATGCACTGTATTGACCGATTTGAAAATAAAGGTAACGAGCCTGATGCATGATTCTAAAATATGGCTTTGTCAATCAAATTGTAAACAACTCTTGAGAAATGTTATGATGTTTCTGCTAAATAATTAACTTATTATTTACTTGATATGGCTTTGGCTATATTTGTTGACATGCTTCTCGTTACTGTGATGAAATCTGACCCTTCAGGAAAAAATTTGGAGGCGACAATAGAGTCATATTTGAAGCAAGAAAAGGAGATGAGGCTTGCTGGATATGTTACTGGAATCAGGGATGTTGTTATCTCAATAATAAAAGCTTGTTATGAAGCTCATGCTTGGAAGACTTTGAATGAACATATTGTTCTTTTGTCAAAGTGAAGGAGTCAATATAAACAGGTAGGTTTTGTTGCATAACCAATTAGTTGGTGCTTTTGTTCTTATAGAAAACAATTGTGATGGCGTTAGGTCTCACATATCAACTTTTTTTGTAGCGAATTCGAAGTTGTTATTAGTGCATAACCTGTCAAAACAATTGGGAGCACCGTGCAAGTTAATTAGGAGCCGTTATTAGGCATGTGTCAAAACTTTGTCTATTCTTTTTAAATATGTAGCAACTTATTTCCCTTGCTTGATTATGTCTAATGAGTTTCCTATATAAACAGTTCTGAATATTTCACAGACTATCTCTATCTATGTTAATGATTCAGCCAATTTTACAGATATGTTTCTGAATAGCTCCATATAACAAACATGTACACATCAAATTGTGTTATCTCCTTGATATAATCAAATTCACTATTGAGTTTGGTCATTTAACACTTCGATTTCTAGGGAATATGATTTCTGTTCCACAACACTTATTCCAAGCAAACCTATATTTAGTAGGACTGACACAAAGTGTTTGATTATCAATAGTAGGACTAGTGATATCAGAAGATTTAGCTGGTAATCTAAGGAGTGTTAGTCTCTTGTCTTCCTTTTTGTAAATCAGATATGTCTTAATGATGTTCTATTCATTAGTTTTTATTGTTTTGGGTGCAATCTCTGATTTTTTCAGTCACTGTTTCCAGCATAGGATACGGTGGCCTTATAGGAACATGGCCATTGCTATGAATTTCTTCCCTCTCATATGAGACCTTCCTTATAATGCCTATCTCTGTGCAGGATATACAAGAATGGAAGTACTATATCTGCTGATGAGTCTCTAGATTACGGAGGCAATTTCTCTGACATGTTAGGTTTTGACGATCCTAAAATTTTGGAGCTCATGAGGTTATATGTTACCATTCATACGTAAGTATTCTTTTTATAAGACGTCAACATATGCTTTACATTTGCGTTTTGCACATGGTGTTTACCTACTTTATCTTGGATATTTACTTACCTTGGTACCTTTTATACAAATGCATAGATGCATTAGGATACTTAGATGTCCTCATGTGTGCCTTGCATAATCATTCACTATTTTATTTACTTGCATTAACTCATAGTACATGTTGGTTCAAACTAGCTAAGCCCTTTGTCTCTCCTAGAACTCCCAACTCTTTCTGAAGGCATCTTGGTCAAATAATTATCATCCAAGGAAGTTTATAATTCTAAATCAATATAAACTCATACATGCATGTATGTCCACTTATCCAATTAAGCTAGTTCTACTTCTAACTTCCAAGTCATGCAACCTCTTCAAGAACCTTTCCCTACAATAGTGACATAGGAAATGCCTATTAAAATATGAGTGTATTCTGTATCCAACTGAAAATATGTTAGATAAAGATTGATGTTCTTAAATATTTGTTGATGAACTAGTGAAATCATTCCCAGATATGAAGCATAGCACCCAAAAGAAAACAAAATATGCTTGCAGAAAATGGAAACACCACCTAATGCAGTGTTGAATACTACATGCTATGCTTCACACAAGACATAAACTCCATCAAAACCATCTAGGACTTGATTAGAAAGAGTTTATCATTGTGCATATAAGAAACAGTGTTGCAAATGTTGGAAAGTGCAATGCTCCTTGTTTCACTATAGAATATGCTATTCAGTACATTAACTTTTTGCAGATAGTAGGGAAGATCTTGAGTCTAAACTAGAGTCAATGAAGTTAGAGAACAAAGGTATTTTCTTAACTCCACTTTTTATTTGAACTTGGAAGTTAACGATTATTAGCATCACTTGTTGTACCTAATCAAACAAAATTTCCCATTTAAGATGTAGAAAAAGAGAAAGAGATAGTGGTACAAGATGAGGTTGATGTGGATGGGAATGAAGACACAAAGAAGAGGCATTTTAACGTTGTGTTTATTGGTCATGTTGGTATGTTGCTTCACCTACTGCTTACATCAGAAATTTCTTCATCATATGCCCCCATTAATTGTTAAACTATGTAGATACTAGTTAAATGTGCCAATTGTTACAGACAACTTTGTATTTCTCTCTTTACTTGGCCAAAAAAATTGCAATAGCAGATGATCTACAATTAAATATAAACAATACATAAGATGAGAAAAACTTGTTTTAACAGACTATGGATGTATTCATGTTCTAGTTTTACAATTAAATATATCAATAAGTGTAAACATATACTGGAAACTTTTTCTAGCTTTAGAATATTTTACTCAAGTGCAAGTAGTCTATTTATATCATCGTGCCATTTGCTGCAATGTTCCCTAAAGCATCTTTTATATTATGTCTGTAATCAGATTATAAATCATCTCAGAAAATAGGTGGTTATATTGCAGCAATCTACCTGCACTATGATATACATACACTGATGAAATATGCCTTCTTTAGTGCCATTGCTCTATGATATACATTTTTGTAGCTTTGGAAACTGTCATACAAAAAGTAGCTTATTTTACATTCTTGTATTCTTTCAGTTTTGTTGTAGCAGTTTTAACATACCTGTCTCCTATTGTGCAGTTCTTTGAACATGGCACACAAAGCCAAAGGATGCAACTTGCAAGTCAGCTAACTGGGCAGGTTTTGGATCTCAGTTTGCATATGTATGGCTGCAGAGTTATTTAAAAGGTATTGGTGGTATTTTTTGGAATCCCTGTTTTTCTTCTTCTGTCTATTCTGTCCATGATCAATTTTGTTTATACACATTTAAATACATCTCTTTTGTTTTGGAGATTTTTCATTAAAGCATAGTTATCCAGGCTCCCGCCTGGGCTCCGCCTAGGCTCGCCTAGGCCACCTAGGCTTTAGGTGGCCCCCCTTAAATTAGGGGCCTAGGCTTTTAGATAATTAAAGTGAATGCCTAAGGCCTTTTAGGTCCAAATTAAGACATTTGAAGACAAAATTAACACAGATTAGGTTAGAATTTGGTCAAATTAGATCATGTTTAGTTATTTTGGGGAAGAAATAGATCTAATGTAGGCCAAATCAGATCTAATTTGGGAAGATTAGGTCTGATTTGGGGGAAATAGGTTTGATTTGGGAAAAAAATGTCTTGTTTGGGGGAATTAGACCAGATTTCTCTAAATGAGGGCTCGTTTAGGTCAATGTAGGACAATTCTGCATTGGGCCTCTTCTCACATGCAAGTGATAAGTGACTCTAATACAATATACAAGAAGCAAAATGCCTTATCAGTAATATTTTTGTTGTGCAAATAAGTGGGAATGTATTTCACAGTAACGACGCTCAGGCATTGGACAATTCTGCACATTCGTTTGTGAGGCAAGCAGTTGATGCCTTGCATTCAAATATTAATCCTGCAAATCTCTCTCATGTAGCTGTTTCTTAAAAGCTCAGCCAGTAGTGTCGTGCAACTTCCAGTATTGCTCTATGATTTGAATACCTTTATTGTTATTTAAGAATTTAGGCCTTCAGGGTTATTCACAGCTAAGCATGAAACACATTTTATCAAAATAATATGAACAAACCATATGTGCATCCTATTCAATTTCATTTTGCAATATCTTAAAAGTACAACTACTATAATAGTTAAAATCTTACAAATTTCTATAAATAATGGACAATTGATTGAGGGCATTCTATATCTAAAAAAATCAAGTTTTTTATTGCAATCATGATTTAAAACTTAGTGGTTTATGTAGGACATATACGTCAAATTCTACCTATTTAAGAACCATTGTGGGGGGGGTGTTGGAAGATAGTGGACAAGCTGCACTATGTCAGTGGCTGAATGCACACATTGTGGATGGGTCATCCCAAGGAAACCCACTACAAGCTATATGGGTTTCCACCTAGGACAACAAACTTGGAGACATTGCGAGGATGTTAGGGTTGATTTTACCCATCATATTCTAGTTAAAGATGAGTACAACTAGTTAATGAGGATATGTGCTTCGACAATTGCTGCAACTCTCTGTGAAAGGACCTGGATCATATACCGAGGAAGTTATACATGTCGTGAAGACGAGGAAGATTGGTGAAGGGGACGGCCTCTACTATATGGGCAAGTCTCATGTAGTGTGTTGTTGTTGTATCCCTTATGCACATCCACAATCCTCTTGGCCATTGTTAGTGAATAAATTTAAAGTGTTGATCCCTAAGTCAGAATGTGAGTCCTATTTGACTAGGTAATCACCAGCAGGCTAATTTAGATGTAGGGGACAAAACTGAGAGTCCATTTTACATTTTGGTTCGCTCTCATGTGTGGGGTCCCATCTAAACTTAGTTGCAAATACTTTTTTGTATTTACTAAAAATCACTTAATGTGTAAGCCCAGATTGAGGGTAAAAATGATTTACAACTGATTACAATCAAATTGAACTTTTTGATACTCTAAAACTGGTGCTTTATATAAGCCAATGGTTTGAGCCTACTTTAGAAACCATAAAAGCAATGTAATAGATTTATATCATATTAAAAAATATTACTTACTGCAAAAAAGCCTCCTGCCCCATTTCCAGCATCAACAATGATGTGGAACCCATCCAGAGGATTCTCTGAGAAAATGGGTACAAACAAGTCATTCCAATGGTCAAATTAGAACTGTTAACTCAAAGATACTAAGTAGAATATGATGAATAACTACTGGCTTCTGACTGTCACTAAATGCAATAATGTAGTAAAGCAGTATCCAGTCAAACATGCAATATCCTTTATCAAACACAAAATTATAAACTGTTATCAAGATTTCCCATAGATCTACGAACAACAGCTACAAGATCTGATGTATATATACTCATATAATCCACTCTTCTTATGAAAGCAGAAGCGTTCCTTTCTGATTCTTTCAAACTTTCAACTGAGAGCTGTTCATATATATTTGCAGCAAAATCTAATATGACCTTGATGTCATTTTTCCCTAAGCCTCCAGTACTCGTGAAAAATTTAAACCCGTTCCGGTTATAGGGAAGATGACTGGCTGTTACAATAGCAAGCATTTACAGCTATTAGACTTTAAACTGAAAGTCATGTCTATCTAGCTTTCCAAAGGAAAAACACAAACAATATTAACACTACATATGAGCACATGCAAGAGCCTGCTGTCAATGTTTGGCTCAGCTGTTGAATGAGATTCATTTTCCACAACTACAACAGTTCTGTATAGATAAAAAGTTCCATACAAAAAAATTGTTGTGTGAACCCTAGAAAGAATCTTCCCAAACCAAGACATATCCTTGCATTCATAGTTTGTTTAGTTGAACGTGGTGCTAGTGCAAAATGTACTTTAGCAATGTATTTTTATAGTTTGTTTAGTTGGACGTGGTGCTATTGTACTTCCGATTATTCTCTTAGTTTCTTCACAACTTGCTGTAAGATGACTACTAAATGTAGTATATTAAATCTATTGGGAAAATAGCACAAAGGTTGTTTTTTATATTTTTCTCATAGCTGTAATTCTTTCGTGGTTTCCTTTCAGGCCTTAGAGGTGGTCGATTTGGAGCATCAGACTCAAATGGTTTCTGAGCTTGATGGTTCTATAATGAAATGTGTCCGTGATCAGAATGGTAATCATGTAATTCAAAAGTGCATTGAGTGTGTTCCACAAGAGAGGATTCAGTTTATAATATCGTGCTTTTATGGGCAAGTTGTTACACTCTCCACTCACCCATATGAGGCCTGGCATTGATGAAGAGCACCACACCATTTGAAGGAAAATGGAGACATTATAGATCTTAAGAGTTTCTAGCATGATATGTTCATTGTCATCAATCTCAAAATTTTGAACCATATGTACTCTTTATTTATACAAACGTTGAGCACGCAATGTATGGATAATATTTTGCTTCAATAACAAAATTTGGTTTGAGGTGATTTAACATTTTTATGTGTCATTTTGGTGTTGAATCTTCTTATGATGTCATGTGAATTAGTATAAAATTTTTGCTTGAGGTTATGTATACAAAGTTTTCATTTAAAATTTGATATTCACTATAGTAACAATTAATTATCATTTAATAAATCATTCAATAATCAATAACAAAATCATTTACAGTAGTCCCTCATAAATATATTGATGAAGGTCCAGATTGACCATCAAAATTGCATTGATGACTACCACATTGCCCCTCAATAATAATATTAATGAATGCATTATCCTTCAAAAATATATTCTCCAGGACCATCAAGTCCCTCATAAATGTATTTATGAGAACTAAATAGTCCCTCAAAAACGTATTTATGAAGGCTAAATAGTCCCTCAAAAATGTATTAATGAAGGCTAAATAGTCCCTCAATATAACATTCTTGAGGGTCAGTTGGTCCGTGACAATTGTATTTGTGAGGGCCACTGGTATTTTTCACGTGAGTTCTCTTCACGGACCATTTGTGAGGGCCAGACCCACAACCGTCCCTATTTCTGAGGGCCTGTAGAGAGGGGTTTGTGACAGGACTCTCCCGTGAATAATGGCCCAGTTTTTTGTAGTGATAGGAGGAAACTACATCTTGATCACGAAGGTCACAAACGTCCTTATGTTTAGGGTTTACATCCACATGAGCATGATTAACCCTAGAAAGATACTAAGGCACTAGAAGACCACCTACTAAACCATGCTAGGTCATACTTGTTCTCATTCCTCAACATTGGATCGAGATCATGCCTTCCCATGTCATCAACTTAGCTGTGAGGGGTTCAACAAACATGCCTTAAACTTAAGGGGATTCCCTTTTCCTATGAACATGAGGAGTATCATGCTCGAATCTATAGAAACTCAAATCTCATCATGAGCATCAGGTACACCACTTCCCCTCTTAGGCCTAGGAACCCTAGGTTCACTTTTCTGATGACCAACTGCCTGCTCAACTTTTTAACCATGAGCCAAGCATGTACATGGTATGACATGTACTTTCATTCTAATTGTACAACACTTCAGAGTGGAGTCCTCCTCAAGGACAACCAACATGGTATAAGGCCTCACAACCTATTACTAAACCTCTTCAGGGTCTAAGGAACTCTTCTTCTTAACCCAGAAGGTAAACACCTATACCATAGGCTCATAGGTACCAATAGCCTCATCCTCCTTCTAGGGTTTGGTTCCTCTAAAGGCAACCAAGATATCCTCATCCTCCAGGGGTGGAGCATGAGGCAACCACTATCATCCACTTAGGTCACATTATCCTCAACTCCCCACTATTCCTCATATCTCGGAGTCTAGGCTTCCAACCTTCTTGCATGGGTCCTGCTCTCTCTCTCTCTCTCCAGAGCTAACTCTGGATACAACCTTACTACTCAAGACCCTCTCTCCATGAAGGTGGTTCAAGATTACAAGCATACCCCTACTTGGTGAAGCCTATGTTTAAGCTTATGTTTTCTCAAGGTTATCCCTAGCCTTTTATGCTTATCTCATCAGCTTTCCAACATACTCCCTTGGCCAGGGTTTTAGCCTATTGTCAACACGACTAACGTACTATGGGTTCCTACTATGCCATGCTAATATAAGCTCATGGGGTTGCCATAGGTTCTTCTCTAACCTCATCAAAGAAGGAGCTATCTTTCTCTCTGACATGCACGACCCTTCCCAGGGTTGGGTCGCCAGAGGTACTAGGTCATCCAACCTCTCATGGCTCATATGGCATCCAAAGGCATGTCCATCCAAACACCCGGTCTACCATGACATCTAACTCATCATGTAATCTCTCTCTAAACACCACTTAGGGTTAGGGTTAGCATCATCCTCAGAAAATGTGCCAGGTCTCTACTTATAATGGAGGTCTCTACCTCCAAGACTAACTCTCTCCTCCTGACAAAAAGGTCTAGCATCAGGTCTCTCCTGAGGGCATGGCAACTTATGTCATATGACCCAAGCATGTATCTATTCTTTAGTTTACGCTTAATTTATTAAGTTTATGTCCATTACATCTTATTTACATGCTTTTTATTAATTTGGTAGAGGATTCCTTAGACCTTATCAACCTTACCCATACCTCAAGAGGGTGAGGAAAAGAGAGAAAACCCTAATCCTTAAGGTCCTTAACAACATTTGAGTTGAGAAGGGATGAACAAAATGAGAGAGTCCTAAAGGTATCTTATTTTGAGTCAAATCCTGAGACATTGGCCAGGCAGTCACACTAATCTGGGAGTCCTCATATTTTGACTAGCGGTGTTGAGGAAAATCTTGCCAGCCCCGGACGTGATATGTTTCTAGACACCTCTATATTTCAGAAATTCCTCTAATAACTCCCTTGGGTTCTACATAATTTGTAAAATTTAATAATGATTACAGATTAAATGATGAACCTATGCCCTGATACCAAATGTAACGACCCTGCCTCCCAGTAACCCCCAATTAAGGGAGACCAAGAGGCCAGTGCCGTTATCCCAATTTTCAGATCAAAGGTTCGACAGATAATTTATAATAATTATCAAATTCTACCAACTAAACTAAAAGGCTGTAATAAAATTAAACTTTGCATACCTTTTTCAAAACTTGGTTAACTATTTCTATCCACATCTGGAGTGTATTCTAACTAATCCTCATTTGTACTTTAATTCTCATTTAATTCCACATCTGCCAAATTACTATTTGTCCTTTTCATTTGTACCTAAAATGCCGACAAACAAAATGTCGGTTAGCATAAATGAATTATGCTGATATGTGGGGGAAACAATAATTGTGTAATTAACTATAATAACATATTGCAGTCAAATATGATTTAACAAATAACTTTACATTTTCAACATAAGTGCTCAATCCATAGATACCCTAACCTCTGCGCTGTCCCTGCAGTGGACTTGGATGCTACCTTCCTTATGGTAGATCCCCAATTAACCCCTCATGATCCTACCTAATAGGTGAATTAATTTCTAGGGTTGATTCACATGGCACTACCCATAGGTATCCCACTCCTTAACTCATGGTGTGCTAAAGAGTTGCATGGCAATACACGTAGGTAGCCCAATCCCTAACTCTTGATAACCTAATGGTCCCACTTATCAAGTAGACCCTTTACCAGGTTACCCTTTTCATCATTAGCAAAGCCACAGAGGAGGACCAGGATCTGAGCCAGTCATGTATGCATACTTATGGTGATAGTCATAGTCACTTTATAGTTGCATGAAATAAAAGTCATCCAAGCAGTTATTTTTAGGCAACCGATAAAACAACCAGGAATCACCGTGAAACTAAAGCGATTAACCATAAGCGTAACCACATACCTGTCAGGCTGATTTGAGACAGAAATAATCCAACCAATCAAGAAATCCAAATAGGCAAGCAAGCACATAACGAGATCCTGAAATATGCATACAATTTCTTATTATTGGTCATGCCATCAAGATCTATTAAACCTAGCTCGCTTCCCAGGATTTCTAGTCCAATTTTAGGGTTTCCATTGCAATTAGGGTTTCCATTCATCTTTTACTATTTTAAACCCTAATTTTATACAATTACTCACAAACCGTAATTATCTCATCTATTCTTCACGAAAAAATATTAAGGTTATCCTTTAACAACATTTAACCTTAATTTCAGATTAAAGGCACAATTAGACATCAATTAAGTCCATTAAGCCTCTTTTACATCAAAGGTACCATTTTTATCCTTTTAATACATGACAAGATCATTATGCTCATTTATCATCAATTCATAGTTCATTATGGTCTAATTCATATATGAACTCTATTTGTCATTAATTCTACCTTTATCACATTATCTTCTTATTTTGTTTTATTTTCATTTTCTCTTTCTTTTTCTTCATTTGGACTCCTTGGATCCTAAGAAACTCTAATATTTCAAAATTCCTTTTTTTAAGGATACTTATTATCCTTCTAGATGCATCTATATTCATTATTTCTCATTATCTTGTTTATTTCTTATTAAAATATCTCTTTTTGAGGATTTCTCTTTATCTTTCTTTTTATTTTCCTCATTGGCATTCCTTTTTACATTAGGAATCCTTTGGATACAAAAATCCACCAAGGGTAACTCAATTATACCTCTTTTCACTTATTTCCCACATTTTATCATTGTTTTCAATTTCTTTCTTAATAAGGAAATATTTCATTTGATCTTTTCTTTTCTTTTTGCATTATATTTACAACTTTGGACTTCTTGGAACCCAAGGAACCCAAGAGGCACAAAATCTACCTTTGGATTACATTCTTTTGCCTTCTAGAGGTTTCTACATCTTTCTTTTCACCATTTTCTTATTTACACATTTATTAATGGAGTTCCCTTTGTCTTGTCCTTGTTATTGGGCCCAATAGCCAATAAAGCCCACAAAACAACCAACAAGGCTATTATAAATGAAATACTTTTATTATATTATTATTTGTTCAAATATCTTTAATAGGAGAAATCACATTTCTCACCAAAAGAACCCAAAAATTGGGGTTGTAACATATATGCCTTTTCTTTAAAAGGAAATTATGTTACACACACTTAATAGAAAATTAGCATGATAATATGTATTTAAAGAAATATAAAAAGGATGTACTTTCCTCATGAGTAGATATTTTCCAAAGTATTGTAAAAACCAAATATAATAACACAATATACATTGTAAGGACCCCGACCTCCGTTTAGGGGCTTATCCTGTTTGCTTTGCTTAACCCTAATGCTTAGTTGCTTGCTAATCACATTTAGTAGTGATTAGGGTTTGTTGGTGCTTTGTTGAGAGTTGGAGGTGCTACTTGCAATTAACCCAAGTCTAGGGTTTGTGGGCAAGTTTGTCACCTTGTGAGGTGTTCCTCCCTCTCCTTGCTTCCTCTAGTGTTGAGAGGAAGAGTTGGGCTAGTTGCTTGAGTTCCTTTGGGCTTGGTTGAGCCTTGGTGGGCCTTGTTGTGCCTTGCCTTTTCCCTTATGGACCTTGTGTCGGCCTAGGTGTGTCGGCCATGGTTGTGTCGGCCTGTGGTGTGTCGCCCATGGGGGTGTGTCAGGCATGGTGTGGAGGTGTGTCGCCCATGGACCCCTTTGACCCCTTTGACCTCGTTTGTGTAACCACTAGTGGACACTTGGTGCTTGATTCTTGCATGTGACAATGGCCTTGGACATGTGCTTAGGGCATGTTAGAGTGGTGGCATTGCTCATGGACAAGTGTCCCAAGGTGGACGACACCTTGCCTTGTCTTACCTTGGTTTCTCCTCCATCCTCTCCTATATATGTGTTCCCTTTCTCTTGCTAAGGATCCCTTTAGTTCCTTGGTTTTCCCTCTCCCTTGGTGGACGACACCCCTTCCTTTGCAAGCTTGGTGGCCGATCCTTGTCTAGGAGTCTCCTTCTTCCTCTAGTGGTGGCCAAACCCTAGAGTGCCTTGCTCTCTTCTTGTGGTGGAGCTTGGAGTTGCTTAAGGCGGGTTACATAACTCTTAACCCTAACTATACTACCTTTTATGTTCTTGCATGTTTCTTATGATCATAATCGGCTATGTATGTTGCTAGCTTAGTTTCGCTTAGTTGCACCTTGTTGGCCGAACCATGTTCTAGGGTTTCTTGTTGAGCAACACCCCTCTCCCTCCTTGGTCTAGAGAAGTGAGCTTGAACTCTAGTAATATGGGCGATACTCCTCTCTCATTTAAGTTGAGAGGTGAGCTGGTGTTCTAGTTGGTTGAGCAACACCCTTCTCTCACCATGGATTCAAGAGGTGAGCTTTGTGGTGGACGTAGACCTTTGGTAGGGTTGATCCTTGTGTTTCCCGATTGGTGAAAAGAAGGTGTGCAAGACCCCTCTCTCTTGATTGTTGAGAGGTGAGCCATCTTCTTGATCCATTAGGGTTTTGGTGCCCTTGTTCTTGAGGTTGATGACGACTTTGTTGGGTTGCATCTTGACCAATATGGCTTGGGGTTGATGTTGCCCGATACCCCTCTTGATCTAGAGTGTTGGTTGGCTTGAGAAGGCTGTGTTGGGCGTTACCCTTGTTTCATGCCTTGTGTGTGTGTCGGGCGTCACACCTGGCTGAATGCCCTGCCTGATACACCTTGTTCAGGTGGTTGCTTGGTGCTTTCACACCTTGAACGTCTTAAGCGTTGTGGTATGGTCTTGTGTCGGGCATCACACCACAGTTTTCACCTTGTTGCACGACAAGTTCCTTTGTCGCCCATTTGAGTTGCATCCTTTGGGCGTTACTCCTAGTTGAGTGGTGCTGCCCGATACACCTGACCTGAGATGGTAGCCTAGAGCCGTTATGTCTTGGACATTATGAAGTTCTCTGGTTAGCTCTGTGATGGGTGTCATGGCATGGTTGTGATGCACGTTATGCATGGAGTTGCATGATACACCTAGGGTTGCACGATACATCTTGAGGTAGTAGCCGATACACCTTGCTGGTTTGCTTGGCCGTTATGAGGCTTGAGTGCATGAGCGATATGAGGAAGTACCCTGCCCGATGCTATCTCTAGAGAGGGTGCCCTACCCATCACACTTCTTGTGAGGGTAGTGGGCACTTCTAGTGAGGGTCTTATTCCTTCTGGAAACATATATGCTAGCTCTTGTTCATGCAATCATGTTTGGTTTATGAGGGTGACCTTTGATATGTTTGATAATAGTGAGGTATTTGATATAGTAGATTACATCTATGTATCTTGACATGACATTACATGTGTTTATGATGACTAGGAATTATCTATATAATGTTGAGAAAATGGTAAGCATATAATATGCTCTGCTTGATGATATGACCTATGTCTATGGTCATTGGTTGAGGCATGAATGATAAAGCATATGATCATCAATGTTTCCCTATGGTTGATAATATGATATTTTTGTTCATCCATGATGATTGTGTATACTAACCATGCATGTGTTTCATACATATGCATAGCCAAGTAAAGGGCTATGAGGTATATATGTTTGAATAACACTGCTTTGATGGTTACTCTTGATGATGAGATGACATGCATAATGTGTTTTGGTCTGAGGACCTGAGTTTGGCTAAAGTTCCTAAGTTGAGGTGTTATCCTCTGATGATGATCTGGGATTGTTATCCCAAGTAAGGAGAATGCCCTATGAGACAGTGGTTTCTTGTAATGAGGGATTGAGATCCCAGGATATTGTGATGGTGGTAACAATAATGTAACTTTATGTTATGCATGTGTTACAACATTGTTGCCTCAATAATCCACTTAAAATATACTAACTAATCATAGTGGAACATATCATGTAGTTTTCCCTGGCCATAGATCCATCATCGTCAGGAGCTGGTGATGGTGAAACGGGTTCTCCTGCGGGTTAACCCGGAGTGCATATTGTTGAATATGCGAGGTTTCTCCTAGCCTAAAATAGAGAGGATGCGAGTGCAGTTGTGGTTTCAGACTCGAGATATATATAGAGCATGGTGAATAGGCCCATGGATCAGTGTGGTAGAGTATGAATACGTTCATGACTTAGGGAGCACGGTGAACTGGCCCGTGGCTCAGATATACTAGCGTCAAGACCTGTACCGAGGAAAGCTAGAGAGAGGGTAGCCTATGGAGCTGACCTTGTGGCTGAAGCCACTTAAGCATGAGACTGCGGTCCTGCTTTGGTTCTCATGCACTGACCACGAGGTGGGAGGTCATGGAGTCTAGCTCTTCCATTGACCTTGTATGGCACCGACTCTGGGTTTCGCAGCCGTCAGTTGGATCTGAGCGGTATGACTCACTTCCTCAGGGCATAATAATACGTAATCTAGCCGAATAGTATTTATTGCTTAAGGCAAAATACAGAACATTGGTTGAGGTCTTGCTTGAGTAGTTGATCTCGTTATACTTGCAGTTACTTATACGTTCCTTATGTTATGTGGTAAGATCTTATAAATCTTATCTTGTCAATCATGTTCCATAAAGAAATACTTGGTTATCTGCCTTCCATACAACCTGGTAAGCTTGATGGTATGAATAGCTTTGCTATATAGAATGCTCTTGTTATATCTTCTATTAGTTATCTGCTTCTTTTGCTTTACTCCTTTTATGGTTTTATAGTTTCAGCGGGGAGTTATGTTTCTCGCTGGGACTGTGTGTTTCACCCTGCTGGTTTATAACCTTTTTAGGTGTTTGAGCTAGATGTGGTGGTGGTCGCGGGGTTGCGGCCGAGTAGCAAGATGAGCAGTAGAAGGCAAGAGATGGACATGCTGCTGTTTTGGTTGTTTTATAGTAGAGTCTTAGAGTCATCCATGTACTCTCAGGTCCTTGGAGGCGTTTTGATGTTGTTTCGCGATGTATAGCTGATGATGCTTTGTATGTCCTGCAACTGGCTAGATGTGGGCCGTTATGTATGTATAAACATGTGATGAACTCATGTGATGATAAGACAGCTGATCTCCTAAGCTGTGGACACGTATCAATACATGTAAATGTTTATATAACCTGTTTCTTGTAGGAGAAGGATCTGAATGTAATAGTTTCTTAGTTTATCCGCTTTTTGAAATCGGTTTTAATTAACCTGTGTTTTTGGTAATTAGTGGTTTATGGTGTTTTCCACACATTTTCACGTGACACCTCACTGTCTGTGTGATAGCAGGATGTGTCGCCACACGTTTGGTATCAGAGCTCTAGGTTCGTTGAGTCTACAGGGATTTAGGACTAGGTTGTGTCTATTCTTGTGAGTTCTCCAGATTTTCTTACAACCATCTTTTGCCCTCAGCAGAAGAAAAAGCCAAGATGTCTAGAAACCATGAAGAACATGCTGCCGAGAACAGCGATGCTGCATCAGTTGATGGAGCTATAGGGCAGGCACATGGAGATCGGGTGCCTGAGGTCCCCCAACTTGACCCAGCCATTCTCGAGAACCCTGCCTACCAACAGCTTATGGGGCAGATGATGGCTATGATGAATCTCATGGTAGAAAGATTTCCAGTGCCTCTGTCGAGAGTACATGCTCCCCATGGTGAAACATCGGGTATTGGGAAGACCTTTGAGCGGCTTCGCCGAGTCGGAGCTTCAGACTATGCTGGAACGGCTAATCCAGCAGATGTAGATTTGTGGCTGACAAGTCTTGAGAAGGATTTCTGGATCCTCGACATCCCTGAAGCAGACAAAGTCAAGCACGCTATCTACCTTCTGAAAGGTAGTGCTGGTCACTGGTGGACCATCGAGGAGGAGAAGCGACCCGGTGAGGTGATCGGTTGGGAAGTTTTCCGACGCGAGTTCGTCAGCAAATACTTTCCAAAGATGTATCTGGATGAGAAGATCAACTAGTTTGAGCACTTACGCCAAGGAACGATGAACATCACTGAGTATGAAGCCAAGTTTATGGACATGTTGAGGTTTTGTCCTCACATGGCAGCGACAGATGAAGAGCGAATCAGACGTTTTGAGAAATGTCTGAGTGCTGAGCTGACAACACCTGCTTCTACGTTGGATAACCGAGAGCGGTTTGCTACATTTGTGGAATCTGTCCAGAGGATCGAACGGTCAGTTAGGGAGAAAAGAGAATCCATGTCTAAGAAGAGG
Organism: Alisma plantago-aquatica; assembly: GCA_963693085.1. NCBI lineage: Eukaryota > Viridiplantae > Streptophyta > Magnoliopsida > Alismatales > Alismataceae > Alisma > Alisma plantago-aquatica. The sequence continues at coordinate 1,197,684,977 of OY856411.1, read as the reverse complement.
CCTGCTCAGTTCCAAGGATAGAGGTTTTGTGGCTTCAAGAAGTCAAGGTTTTCAACACCTTCTGGGTTAAGAGGTTCCAGTGCGCCGTCACAATGGTCTCCGAGTAATGGAAGAGGTTATGTTTCTTCACCACCAAAGGCACATAGTACAGCTTCAGTGGCAGTGACAGGGCCATCTAGGCCACGGTTTGAAGATAGGGCATGCTATATCTGCAGTCAGATAGGGAATTTCAAGTCAAATTGCCCAAGTAGAGATGTTGAAGTGACATAGTAGCTGAGACATAATCAACAAGGGCCAGATAGACAACAACCCAGTAGTAGAAGAGGGCGAGGACGCGGTCAAGCGTCACAAGTGGGATCGCCTGCTCAAGAAAGCAGAGGATGTGGACAACAAGCAATGGCTCGATTCTATGCTATGAGTCAGCCGAAGGCGATAGTCAATCCGCGAGTGGTGGTAGGTCAGATGGAGTTATTTCATTCTGATATGTCTTCTTCTTGCTTTATATCTGTTCTGGTTGACCAAGGTGCTACACACTCTTTTATCGCCTATATTATGCTTGAAAACTGTCGTTTACCTGTTAGTTGTAAGAAAGATCGCTTGTTGTTAGAAACCCCTCTTGATGGTTCCTTGATGCTTTGAGAGGAGTGTCCATCTTGTGTCTTATCTTTTTCGGGACAAAGTATACAAGTGGATCTTATACCACTTGATATGCATAGTTTCGATGTGATCCTTGGGATGGATACCTTAGAGAAGTATAAGGTTGATTTGGACTGTGGTTCCAAGTAGGCTGTGTTTGATGATGGCGGTAAGAAGTGGATCTTCCAAGGAGATAGGAAGATTCTTCTGACGTGTCTAGTATCAGCTTTGGTGGAAGAAAAGTTGCTATGACAAGGCTGTAAGGCGTTCTTAGCTCACGTTGTGGATACCAAGGTGAAAGGTCCTAGCCTTGAGGAGGTGTCGGTTGTCTGAGAGTTTGTAGATGTGTTTCCCGATGAGTTCCCCGGTGTTCCTCCACCCTGAGAGATTGATTTCGAGATCAATCTGGTTTCAGGAACGCAAACAGTTGCACAAACACCGTATAGGATGGCTCCAGTGGAGATGGCAGAGCTTAAGAAGCAGTTACAAGAGTTGTTGGATAAAGGTTTCATCCGACCAAGTACATCACCTTGGGGTTCTCCAGTGTTGTTCATTAAGAAGAAGGACGGATCGATGCGGCTATGTATAGATTACTGGCAGTTGAACAAGGTCACAATCAAGAACAAGTACCCATTACCGAGGATAGATGATCTGTTCAATCAGTTGTGTGGTGATACAGTGTTTTCAAAGATCGATCTACGGTCTGGATATCATCAGTTGAGGATTAAGGCATATGACATACCAAAGTCAGCTTTTAGAACGAGGTATGGTCACTTCGAGTTTGTGGTTATGCCATTTGGGCTAACCAATGCACCTGCTGCTTTCATGGATTTGATGAATCAAGTGTTCTGTCCGTTCCTAGATCAGTTTGTTGTAGTCTTTATAGATGACATCTTGATCTATAGTCGGGACAGGCAAGAGCATGAGCGACATCTTCGACTAGCGTTGACTCTTCTTCGCCAACATCAGTTGTATGCCAAGTTCAGTAAGTGTGATTTTTGGTTTGAAGAAGTAACTTTCTTGGGTCATGTGATATCTGTAGAAGGAGTCAAAGTGGACCCGAAGAAGGTGGAGTCCATTGCAGAATGGGAATAGCCGAAGACGCTGATAGAAGTTTGTAGTTTCTTAGGATTAGCAGGATACTACTAAAGGTTTATCAAGGACTTCAGTGTGATTGCGTTGCCAATGACGAAGTTGACTAGAAAGGATGTACCTTTTGTCTAGAATGATCGTTGTCAGCAAGCTTTCCAAAGTTTGAAGGAGAGGCTGACTAGTGCTCCAGTACTTGTGCTGCCAGGGCCTGGAAAGGGCTATGTTGTTTTCTGTGATGCTTCCAAGAAAGGTTTAGGTTGTGTGCTGATGCAGGAAGATCATGTGGTTTCTTTTGCTTCACGAAAACTTAAGAAACACGAGGAAAACTATCTGACTCATGATTTGGAGTTGGCAGCAGTGGTTCATGCATTAAAGATTTGGAGACACTATCTTTACGGGGAGGTATGCCAAATCTTTACAGATCATAAGAATCTAAAGTATATCTTTTTGCAGAAAGAGCTAAACATGCGATAACACTGATGGATGGATCTAATCAATGATTACGACTGCACCATCGAGTATCACCATGGTAAGGCGAATGTGGTAGCTGATGCACTTAGCCGAAAGTCTTCTTCTCCCTCTATGAAGAAGGCACAGTTGAGTTCCTTGGTATGCCATAGATTGGATATGTTTGTTTCCTTGCGGCAGATGAATGTGCATATGGAAGTTTCCTTGTTAGCAGGACTTTTAGCACATATGCAAGTCAAGCCTACGCTGAGACAACAAATCAAAGATGCACAACAAACAACTGATACAGTGCAGTTGATCAAGTCAGAGCTCGGCAGTGAAAGGCATGATGGGTTCCGTGAGTCTGAGGATGGATTAGTTTGCTATCAAGATAGGATGGTGGTCCCCGATGCTGATGATCTGAGGAAGCTAGTGCTCGAAGAATCACACACGTCGATGTATTCTATGCATCCAGGAGTTACCAAAATGTATCATAATCTGAAGGACTTGTATTGGTGGCCCAGCTTGAAGAAAGATGTAGCCGAGTTTGTGGCTAGGTGTGCGGTATGTCAGCAAGTCAAGGCTGAACATCAGAAGCTGGCTGGTACATTGCAACCCCTGCCAATACCACAGTGGAAATGGGATCATATAACCATGGATTTCGTAGTTGGTCTGCCCAGGACAACTAGGAATCATGATTCCATTTGGGTAATAGTGGACAGATTGACGAAGTCTGCCCATTTCATACCTGTAAAGACAACGTATACAACGGAGAAGCTCACTCGGGTATATGTAGATGAGATAGTACATTTGCACGGTGTGCCATCAACGATAGTTTCCGACAGAGGTCCTCAGTTCACGAGTCATTTCTGGGAACAGTTGCACAAAGCGTTGGGAACGCAGTTGAGGTTCAGCACTGCTTTCCATCCACAAAAAGATGGACAATCTGAGAGGACTATTTAGACTTTGGAGGATCTCCTTCGGGCTTGTGTTTTGTAGTTCCTAGGTAGTTGGGACGTACATCTCAGTCTCATAGAGTTTGCCTACAACAATAGTTATCAGCGGAGCATCAACATGGCTCCTTATGAGGCCTTATATGACAGGAAGTGCAGATCTCTGTTATGTTGGTACGAGTCTGGTGAATATCAACTTTTGGGTCCTGAGTTAGTACAACAGACAACAGAAAAGATTAAGGTGATACAACAATAGTTGAAAGCGGCACATGATAGGAAGAAGTCGTATGCAGACAATCTCCAACGACCTTTGGAGTTCCAGGTAGGAGACAAAGTGTATTTTAAAGTCTCGCCATGGAAGGGTGTTCTAAGGTTTGACCGGAAGGGTAAGCTAGCACCCAGATATATGGGGACATACCCAGTCATAGCATGTATGGGCAAGGTAGCTTACGAGTTAGAGATGCCGCCAGAGTTGCACAGGTTACACCCAGTATTCCATGTCAGTATGCTGAGGAAAAGTCATCCGGATACAGGAACAGTGATACAGCCAATCGAAGTTGAGCTTGATGAAGATGTGACCTATGAGGAAGGTCATGTGATGATCCTTGACAAAACAGTTAAGAAGCTGAAGAGGAAGGACCTAGTTCTTGTAAAGGTTCTTTGGCATCATCGTGGCGTTGAGGAAGCCACATGGGAGCTTGAGGAAAAGATGAGGAGGAAGTATCCCTCACTTTTCTCTTCATATTTTGAGGACGAAATCCCTTTGTAGAGGGTTATAGCTTGTAAGGACCCTGACCTCCGTTTAGGGCTTATCCTGTTTGCTTTGCTTAACCCTAATGCTTAGTTGCTTGCTAATCACCTTTAGTAGTGATTAAGGTTTGTTGGTGCTTTTTTGAGAGTTAGAGGTGCTACTTGCAATTAACCCAAGTCTAGGGTTTGTGGGCAAGTTTGTCACCTTGTGAGGTGTTCCTCCCTCTCCTTGCTTCCTCTAGTGTTGAGAGGAAGAGTTGGGCTAGTTGCTTGAGTTCCTTTGGGCTTGGTTGAGCCTTGGTGGGCCTTGTTGTGCCTTGCCTTTTCCCTTTTGGACCTTGTGTTGGCCTAGGTGTGTCAGCCATGGTTGTGTCGGCCTGTGGTGTGTCACCCATGGGGGTGTGTCAGGCATGGTGTGGAGGTGTGTCACCCATGGACCCCTTTGACCTCGTTTGTGTCACCACTAGTGGAAACTTGGTGCTTGATGCTTGCATGTGGAAATGGCCTTAGACATGTGATTAGGGCATGTTAGAGTGGTGGCATTGCTCATGGACATGTGTCCCTAGGTGGGCGACACCTTGCCTAGTCTTACCTTGGTTTCTCCTCCATCCTCTCCTATATATGTGTTCCCTTTCTCTAGCTAAGGATCCCTTTAGTTCCTTATTTTTCCCTCTCCCTTGGTGCACGACACCCCTTCCTTTACAAGCTTGGTGGCAAGAGCGTTGTGTTCTGGTCTTGTTTCAGGCGTCACACCACAGTCTTCGCCTTGTTGCACGACAAGTTCCTTTGTCGCCCGTTTGAGTTGCATCCTTTGGGCGTTACTCCTGGTTGAGTGGTGCTGCCCGATACACCTGACCTGAGATGGTAGCCTAGAGCCGTTATGTCTTGGACGTTATGAAGTTATGTGGTTAGCTCTGTGATGGGCACCATGGCGTGGTTGTGATGCACGTTATGCATGGCGTTGCACGATACACCTAGGGTTGCACGATACATCTTGAGGTAGTAGTCGATACACCTTGCTTGTTTGCTTGGCCGTTATGAGGCTTAAGTGCATGGGCAATATGAGGAAGTACCCTACCCGATGCTATCTCTATAGAGGGTGCCCTACCCATCACACTTCTTGTGAGGGTAGTGGGCACTTCTAGTGAGGGTCTTGTTCCTTCTGGAAAACATATATGCTAGCTCTTGTTCATGAAATCATGTTTGGTTTATGAGGGTGACCTTTGATATGTTTGATAATAGTGTGGTATTTGATATAGTAGATTACATCTATGTATCTTGACATGACATTACATGTGTTTATGATCACCTGGAATTATCTGTATAATGCTGAGAAAATGGTAAGCATATAAGATGCTTTTCTTAATGATATGACCTATGTCTATGGTCACAGGTTGAGGCATGAATGATAAAGCATATGATCATCAATGTTTCCCTATGCTTGATAATATGATATTTTTGTTCATCCATGATGATTATGTATACTAACCATGCAGGTGTTTCATACAGATGCATATCCAGGTAAAGGGCTATGAGGTATATATGTTTGAATAACACTGCTTTGATGGTTACTCTTGATGATGAGATGACATGCATGATGTGTTTTGGTCTGAGGACCTGAGTTTGGCTAAAGTGCCTAAGTTGAGGTGTTATCCTCTAATGATAATCTGGGATTGTTATCCCAAGTAAGGAGAATGCCCTATGAGACAGTGGTTTCTTATAATGAGGGATTGAGATCCCAAGATATTGTGATGGTGGTAACAATAATGTAACTTTATGTTATGCATGTGTTACAACCTGGTTGCCTCAATAATCCACTTAAAATATACTAACTAATCACAGTGGAACATATCATGTAGTTTACCCTGGCCATAGATTCATCATCGTCAGGAGCTGGTGATGGTGAAATGGGTTCTCCTGTGGGTTAACCCGGAGCGCATATTGTTGAATATGTGAGGTTTCTCCTAGCCTAAAATAGAGAGGATGCGAGTGCAGCAGCGGTTGGAGACTCAGGATATATATAGAGCATGGTGAACAGGCCCATGGCTCAGTGTGGTAGAGCATGAATGTGTTCATGACTTAGGGAGAATGGTGAACTGGCCCGTGGGTCAGATATACTAGTGCCGAGACCTGTACCGAGGCGGGTTAGAGAGAGGGTAGCCTATGGAGCTGACCTTGTGGCTGAGGCCACTTAAGCATGAGACTGCGGTCCTACTTTAGTTCTCGTGCACTGACCATGAGGTGGGAGGTCATGGAGTCCGGCTCTTCCATTGACCTTGTATGGCACCGGCTCCGGGTTTCGTAGCCGTCGGTTGGATCTGAGCGGTACGGCTCACTTCCTCAGGGCATAATAACATGTAATCCAGCCGAATAGTATTTATTGCTTAAGGCAAAATATGGAACATTGGTTGAGGCCTTGCTTGAGTAGTTTATCTCATTATACTTGCAGTTACTTATACGTTCCTTATGTTATGTGGTAAGATCTTATAAATCTTATCTTGTCAATCATGTTCCATAAAGAAATACTTGGTTATTTGCCTTCCATACAACCTGGTAAGCTTGATGGTATGAATAGCTTTGCTATATAGACTGCTCTTGTTATATCTTCTATCAGTTATACGTTGCTTTTGCTTTACTCTTTCTATGGTTTTATGGTTTTGGCGAGGAGTGATGTTTCTCACTGGGACTGTGTGTCTCACCCCGCTGGTTTATAACCTTTTTAGGTGTTCGAGCTAGACGTGGTGGTGGTCGCGGGGTTGCGGCCGAGCAGCAAGACGAGCAATAGAAGTTAAGAGATGGACATGCTGCTGTTTTGGTTGTTTTGTAGTAGAGTCTTAGAGTCATCCATGTACTCTCAGGTCCTTAGAGGTGTTTTGACGTTGTTTCGCGATGTATAGCTGACGATACTTTGTATGTCCTGCAGCTGGCTGGATGTGGGTCGTTATGTATGTATAAACAGGTGATGAACTCATGTGATGATAAGACAACTGATCTCCTAAGCCGTGGACACGTATCAATACATGTAAATGTTTATATAACATGTTTCTTGCAGGAGAAGGATCTGAATGTAATAGTTTCTTAGTTTATCCGCTTTTCAAAATCGGTTTTAATTAACCTGTGTTTTTGGTAATTAGTGGTTTATGGTGTTTTCTGCATGTTTTTGCGTGACACCTCGCTGTCTGTGTGATAGCGGGATGTGTCACCACATACATTATGATAATATTTATTTAAATAATACCAAAAAAATCTTTATATCTTAAATATTCAAATAAACAATGTAAAAATAAGAACTAATGTCAAATTTGGATTTGTCATGTATTAGTTAGTTTATTTATGATATTTCACGTCAATTGGATAATTCTAATTTGTCATAGACAAATTATAAAATAAATTAACATGATAATATTGAAAGGATACAAATAAATTAAACGACCTATTAAACACTTTCAAAATAGAAAACGTATGTTAAATTTGTATTTTACACATCATAATTAAACTACATGTCAAATTTAATTTGTTTAGTTAATGTTTGTTTCGTTAAATAAAATATAAAACAAAGGATAAAAATACTAGCATATAAGGGAATATTGTTGCTTTAGTTGGGTTGATTTTTTCTAAATATTTCCTATTACACTAAATCTTATGTGTGTAAAAAGAAACCAATCAAACAACAACCTTTGACTCTTATTCTTGGTTTTATAAAACATCTCATCTCCTTTCTCTATCTACAACCCTATTTAAGTTAGTAATATGCAGAAGGTTTCTCGTGTTTCCTCTTCTCTTTTCCCTTCCCTATTCTTCCCTTCCAACATGACGACAAGGCAACATCTCCTACCACCATGATACCTTCTTTCCCAAGGAAGTATGTAACATCATCAAAACATCATCATTGCAGTGCACAAATCATGCTTTGTTAGCTCTGACATCTGCCCTTGGTTCTTTTCATCACGTCGATGGACTATTCAAACCCCATGACAATACATAGGGAATTGTGCAAAATATCTAAGAGTACATGCAACAAGTTACGACCACCAAAATCATTGAACTACAAATGAAAGAGTTTGGACACTATAGAAAACTTATATTCATGGAGATTGCAAACTTGAACCACACCCTCAGTCTTCCTTGATCCATTTGACATTCTATCGATGTTTTGAAGACAACTACATATCTACAGTCATATCTTCTTCATAAACAACGACCAAGAGTACGGAGATCTTACTCCCTGTGACTAGTCAATGGTTATCGTTGTTTGTCACCAGAGAATATCAGGAGTCTATTTGGCTAAGACTTGTTTCAACCCAACTTGTTAAATATCAGATGCCTTTGTCTCCAAGGCAGTAGGTCAATATTCCCTTACTATAGTTTTAATTCACTCAGATTTTAGCTAAGTAGAGAAATAAAAATAAGAATGAAATATCAAGATCCTAATTCAAATAATATATGATGAATATAGGGTGGTGTGTCCCTTACCATGATCTTGTAATGTATTGGATATTTTGTCTTTCAACTAAGGTATGTGCATCTTTCCCAATTATCAAGACAATACTATGTTCACCAACAAATTTTCCATATGAGGCATTCTTGGTTAAAACTTGTTCGTCTTTAAATACCTTCTTACTTCCTTGCTAATTCCTATTTTATTATTGATATCATGGGATTACACAGTTGAAGGTCATCTGCTCTTTTTATTGAGATAATCTAAATCTCTTATCTGAATCATGTTTATGATGACTGAAATTATATCTTGCTTTTATATCTTGTGCTTGTGTAAATAGAATAGGTTTATTTATAGTAGCACGTACATGTGTACTTATTATAATAATTGGGTGCACCTTTCCACCCCAAGTGCGCCTTTCCACTCATATTATATACATTGGGCGCATATTTCCGCTCAAGGTGCACCTTTCCGCCCAACTTAGGCTTGAGATTTATGAGTCTCGACCCTACACAAATAAAAGTGGTCTGATTGTTTACATGTACTGTTTATGAATTATTGTTGTCGTTATATAGAAAGTTTTTTTAGTCAATCACCTCTTTTATTATAATGAACCATCTTTTGACCTCATAAATACTCTTGGAACTTCTTATTTTGAACCTTTTCTTTATTTAATATCCTACATTGCCTTTTTATCTTATGTATTGCCTAGTTGTTATTTACTGCACATAATCAATTTTTACTATCATCCTTTCCTTTTGTTTTCCTCCTCCTTGGTGGTGTTGTTCAACCCACCTAGAGGTAGCATAACCCCAATTGTAGGATATAGAAGATATTGCATACAGATGTGGACCTAGCATAAGGAGATGATGCTTGGGAGGTAGACTTGATATAATTTAGATAACCCTCAACTTATCATATGTGTTTGTTTTCATCTGTATCACCCTGCATGGTGAATGGTAGTGATAATATCAAGTTTTATAATAGTTAGATGTTCTATATTCTACTACTACATTTGGTATCATGATACATACATTTTAAATAAATTGATTATCAACTTATCATCCCTTTTACAATTTTTTTTAGTGATATTTGATATATGGGATGTTTTCTTTTTATTTAATTTAGTAGGGAGTGGATCCCCTCTGGGGTCCCACTCCTTACAAGAACTTTATATAGCGGTACCTATGGGATTGTGCATGGATCAAGATCAGTGGCATCTCATCACCCGACTCTACTTCAAGAAGAGACTTGCTGGCTAGGAAGCATGAACCTCATGGAACCTTCTATTAGATATATGACAGATAGCCATCTATTTAGCATGGGTTAAGCCCAATGTAGTGCAACTAGTACATGGAGGAAATGTAATTTTGTGTGTAGATAATATCAAATTTTATAATAGCTAGATGTTTTGTATTCTACTACTACATTTGGTATCATGATACATACATTTTGAATAAATTGGTTATCAACTTATCATCCCTTTTACAATTTTTTAGTGATATTTTATATATGGGATTTTTTTTTAATTTAGTAGGGAGTGGATCCCCTCTGGGGTCCCACTCCTTATAAGAACTTTATATAGAGGTACCTATGGGATTGCACATGGCTCAAGATCAGTGGCATCTCATCACCCGACTCTACTTCAAGAAGAGACTTGCTGGCTAGGAAGCATGAACCTCATGGAACCTTCTATTAGATATATGACAAATAGCCATCTATTTAGCATGGGTTAAGCCCAATGTAGTGCAGCTAGTGCATGGAGGAAATGTAGTTTTGTGTGTAGTGCAATTGAGGAAGAGTTTTATCCCGCGTTGCTTACTCCTAGAACTTCTGTGGTCCTTATATGTAGGATCACATGTGACACTGGTGTCCAAAGGGTCCTAGGGGAAAGTATGCCCACCTCCTTAGTAGATATGGTGACCACAACACATACACATGCGCACGCATGCCACACCACGCCTCGCCTCACCAGGCTAGACACGTGCTCATGCTTGTGGCTTGTAGAGTATGGATTGTAGATTATGGAGACTGTCTTCCATCCTCTGGCTTCTTTTTACACTAGGACACAACTACATAATTAATTGTTTCTTTCAAAAATGGAATTATTAATCCTAATTGAAAAGTAATTTTTCCTCATAGATTTTTTAGCAATGTGTACAAGAGCGATTGAGTGATTGCGTCTTAATGGGAATAGGATTACAGGGCAAGTAAGGATATAAATAAGCCTCTGACCATTAGGGTTAAACACATCTTTCGAACATACAATTGTCAGCATCTGAGTCTGTGTTTTGCAAACTCTAAAGCCATATTCTATTGTTGCGTAGAGATCTTATCCTATGAGTGGCGAGTTCGTCCTTCCTCTACCTTCATAAATCTAATCTGTCAGGCGGTGGTTCCTACGGTCACTGGGCTGCACTGGTAGTGCAAGTCTTTTGTCATTTGCATTGTTCATCATCAACATGAGTGAGACAATCTCTTCTACATGTTCATGACCGGGTTGACTAGAATAACGACACCTACTTGCAATGGTTGAGGGTCACAAATTTCTTTAAGTATAACATGTTTGTTGTTTAATGAACGATCTGGTCTATGTTCCTAACTTTTCTTCTTCTGTTCTCCTACATTGGTTTATTTTGAATTTTCTTATCTTGATTTGCCTGAATATGTTAACTAAATTGCATCTACTATTGTGGCGTGTAATGACGTAATTTAAAAATTAACAACAGTCTTAAAGTAATCAATATGTGTCGTTAGTTAACTATGACTGCTCAAGGTTTTGGCATGAAAATTGATACATCTAGTATGCCTGAAAAATTTACTAGAACTATTTTTTCTCATTCAAAATAGGATGCAAATTTGGTTTAACATGGTAGGATATGATCAATATCTAGAAGGGGATGAACCCAAACTTGATGAAACTGTCCCTGATAATACTAATTTAATTGCAACCTGGAAGAAGGATGATAAGACGTGCAGAGGGTTGATTTTGTTTGCATTGAACAACAAACTGTGTGGCTCATACTCAAAGCCACCTATTACTATATCTAAGGTTCTGTGGGGGAGTTAGAAAAGAAATATACTACCAAAAATTAGGGAAAGGAAAAATATATAGTCTCTAAATTTCTAAAGTTTCATATGACTGAGGGTAAAATTGTTTCTGATCAAACACATGATTTTCAATTCTGGGGGCAAGAGCTTGCTGATGCGGGCATGGTACTTCCTAAAACGTTTGTTGCGATGTCAATAATTGGGAAATTCCCAAAATCTTGGGAGTCGTTTGGCATGATTCTTAAGCATCACAAAGGAGACATGTCAATGAACGATCTCATGATTGGACATCAATATTTAAGAAGAACATTTGAAAGAGAAGACTATCAAAGTACCCACTGATGTTAATCCTAGTGTCAAATTTACTATTGATAAGAAATCAAAGAATTCACTTAAACCTAAGGCTAAGATCTAGAAGAAACCAAAGAACAAACCTTTTTGGACTTGTGGACAGGTTGGCCACTAGAATAAGGATTGTCCTTCAAAGAAGGCAAAGAATTCTACCGCATCTGCAACTGAGGAGGCTGTGATCAACATGATGACTGCATCCTTGAACCTCAATGATGTATACATGTCTATAAACTGGAAGTTCTTTCTATTTTTGAGTCACTATATTGGATAATAGTAACTGGGGATAATGTACATGTGTGCACTGACAAGTCCTTGTTTGTGTCTTACCAGGCCTATGAAGGTCGATCCGTGACTTTGGGCGATTCCAACACTATAGAAGTCAAAGTTGAAGGACATGTGGACTTGAAGTTTCCTTCAGGAAAGTTTTTGACATTTTATAGAGTTAGACATATTCCATCAATATGACACACATACTTCGTGACACAATTTTAGTTAGAGATGGTTTTAGAATAGATTGCAAGTGTAATAAGGCTATTATTACTCACCTTTGTGGTTCTTTATTTTTTGGCAGGGGTATCCATGTGATATTGAGAACTTGTTTAAGATTCTTGTTGAAACTGTCTCAAATTCCATTTTTAATTTGATTGATTATAGTTTTTATGCTTGAATCTTGTATCATCTAATGTTTGTCATTCACATTTGGGACATGTTAGTATTGGCTCGATGAAATGTATGATGAATATGAATTTAATTGCTAAATCTAAAATTAGCAATAATAAAGGTAAAATCTATGTGCAATCTAAATTACCTAGGAAACCTTTTCATTATGTGAATAGGAATTCAGATATATTGGATTTATTGCATATATATCTATGAATTTAATGGGATTTCTACTAGGGATTAAAAGCATTATTTTATAACCTTTATTGACGATGCCACTAGATAATGTTATGTCTATTTACTTAAAAGTAAAGATGAGGCATTGGATAAATTCAAAATTTATAAGAAAGAAGCTAAAACTTAAACTAGTAAAGTACTTAAGAGATTAAGGTTTTATAGGGGAGGAGAATATACCTTAAACTTGTTTTTGGAATTTTGTCAATTACATGGTGTAATTCATGTGGTTAGTGCTCCTTATTCACCACAGTCTAATGGGATTGCAGAAAGTAAAAACTGAATCCTTATAGATATGGTTAATTCTTTTCTCCAAACCTCAGGTCTACCCAACTTCATGTGGAAGGAAGTTTTGAATACAACTTGCCATATTCTGACTAGAGTTCCCCATAAACATGTAAAGTAGTCCTTTTGAGTTATAGAGAGGAAGAAAATTGAGTCTCAAATATATTCAAGAGTGGGGGTGCCTTGCTAAGGTACTTGTCGCTGAACACAAAAGGAAGAAATTGGGACCGAAAACGATTGATGCCATATTCTTTGGGCATGTAGATACAAATTATGTTTATTGATTCTTGATTGTAAAATCTAATATCTCAAGCATTTATGTAAATACAATTGTGGAATTACGTGATGCTACATTCTTTGAGGATGTGTTTCCCATGAAATTTGTTGTGCCCAGTGAAGTATCTCTAGAGGATTCATTCACCATAGATTCCATTCCCTAGAACATGGAAAGGATGACAAATGTGGGGGGGGGGGCGACTCAGAACCAGCTATTTCTGAATCTGGTGATTATGAAGAAATGGTTGAACCAAGGAGAAGTAAATGGCCTAGGACATACAAGGACTTTGGAAGTGAGTTTCTCACTTAAAATGTTGAGGATGATCTTGTAACTTTCAAACAAACTATGGAATCTCTAGAAGCTAAGTTTTGGAAAGAAGTTGTTAATGATGAAATCTAATCAATTCTCTCAAATGGAACTTGGGAATTGGTAGATTTTCCTCTTGGTTGTTCTATAGTTGGATGCAAATGAATCTTTAAGAAGAAACTGAATGCAGATGGGACGATCAATAAGTATAAAGCTAGGTTAGTTGCTAAGGATTACACATAGAGGGAAGGAATAGATTATTTCAATACATATTATCATGTTTCCCATATGACCACAATCCAAGTGCTTATAGCATCAACTTCCATTTATAATATTTGTAACCATCATATGGATGTGAAGACTGTGTTCCTACAAAGTGATCTTCCTGAAGAGATGTATATGGAACAACCTGAGGGATTTGTGGGTCGTGGAAATGAGTTTAAGGTGTGTAAACTTGTTAAGTCATTATATGGCTTGAAACAAGCCCCTAAGACATGGCATGAGAAGTTTGATTCTGTGATATCATTGGTTGTCTTTGTTTCTAATGGATTTGGTAAGTGTCTCTACTACAAAATCGTCAATGATGGATTCATTTTGTTATGCTTATATGTCGATTATATCCTACTTGTTGGTTCTGATATGAAAGTAGTAAATAAGACAAAGTCATTCTTGTGTAGAAACTTTGAGATGAAGAATATGGGTGCCGTTGACATGATTTTAGGGCTCAAAATCACAAGGTCTACTGATGGTATAACTCTCTCTTAGCCTCACTATGTTGAGAAGATACTGGAAAGGTTTGAGTAAACATCACAAAAACCTGTTAAGACTCGACATGATTTATCCAAGGCCTTGTTCAAGAATGAGACTAGAGTTCCAGTGTCTCAACTACGATACCCTCAAATTCTTAGAAGTTTTATGTATCTTATGAATTGCACACGTCCAGACATTGTGTTTTCCATGAGCAAGTTAAGTAGATACATCTGTTCTCCCGACAAGACCCATTGGGAAGCTCTTGATAGAGTTTTAAGGTATATCAAGGGAACTTGTTCTCTTGGTCTATGTTATGGTGAATATCCTCCTATTTTCGAAGGATATAGTTATGCAAGCTAGATTGTCATGAACTCTGGGAGTAATGGTGTCTCAGGATATGTATTCCTATTGGGAGGAGGAGTTGTTTCCTGGAGGTCTAAGAAATAGACCATATTGTCTCGGTCTACTTTTGAGGTAGAGTTGTGTGCTTTAAATGAAACTAGATTGGAAGCTAAATGGCTACATGGACTTATGTCTAGTGTACCTATGTTAAAGAAGCTACTTCCTACAATTTGAATTCACTGTGATACCACTACAACTATTGTTAATATAATGAGTTCCAAGTACAATAAAAAATAGCATAGACACATCCAAGTCAGACTCAAGTGTGTAAGGGAGTTAGTGTCTAATGGGGTCGTGGTTGTGGATTATGTCGGTACCAAAGATAATATAGTTGATCCTTTCACTAAAGGTCTTACTCTAGACTTAGTGGAAAAAAATCCATGTTGGGGATGTGACTGAAACCCCTCATTATTTGCAGACAGTAGCAACCCAACCTAATAGAGTGGAGATCCCACAAATTGGGTTCAATGTGTCAATAACAAGCTATGGGGTGAATTAGATGACACTATGAAATTTCTTTTAATGCTTCTGGCATCTGCGTGTCTATCCCCTGGGAAACATATTAGTGTCATGATTGTGGTTAGTAAGAGATTAGTCTCTGAATGGTGTCAAGTCTTAGGATAGGAGTTTAGCAGTACATCCCTGGAGACTCCAACTAAATGATTGATGTTGTATAGGCCGCAACATGAGAATTAGGTTGTTCTCTGATATCAATCATGATATAAAATCTTATATGCATGAACTTAACATATTGTCTTCTTTTCTGCCATATCTTTATTGTGTTATTACCAACCTATACTCTTGCACCCAAGGTTCAGGTTCAAGACTTTTATTCACCTAGTTCTTGCGAGGGTCACAATTGGATAACTCAGGTGGATTCAAACTGAAAGGTATCTACTAAAAGCACAATATGAAGGACTGATTGGCAGAGCACATTACACATTGGACTTTGTGGGGGATTGTTAGATATATGGCCGATAGACATCTATTTAGCATAGGTTAAGCCCAATGTAGTGCAACTATATATGGAGGAAATGTAGTTTTGTGTGTATAGCAAATGATTAAGAGTTTTATCCCACATTGGTTACTCCCAAAACTTTTTTTGTACTTATATGTAGGATCATATGTGACACTAGTGTCCAAAGGGTCCTAGGGGAGAGTATACTCACCTCGTTGGTGGGTATGGTGACTGTAACACACACACATATGCATGCATGCCACGACACACCTCGTCTCGTTTGGCCAGGCATAGGCTTGGGCTTGTGGATTGTAGATTTTAGATTGTAGAGAATATCTTCCATCTTCTGTCTTCTTTTTACACCAGGACACAACTACACAATTAATTAATTATTAAGTTAATTAATTGTTTCTTTCTAAAATGAATTTATTAATCCTAATTGAAAAGTGTTTTTATCACGGCTTTTTCCTCAATTTATATAAGAGTGATCGAGTAATCATGTCTTAATGGGAATAGGAGTAAGGGTATAAATAATCCTCCCATCATTAGGGTTAAACACATCTTTTGAACATACAATTATCAACGTTCGAGTTTGTATTTTGTAAACCCTAAAGCCAGACTCTATTGCCGCCATTGCTTCTGTGTTGCTGCATGAAGATCTTCTCCTATGCGTGGCGAGTTCGCCCTTCTTATCCCTTCAGAGACACGATCTGTCATGCGGTAGTTTCTGTGATCGCTAAACTACAGTGGTAGTGCAAGTCATTTGTCGTCTGCATTATTTATATTCAACATGAGCGAGACGATCTCTTCTACAGGTTCGTGGTCGAGTCGAATAGAAGAACGGTGCCTACCCATAACGATTGAGGGTCACTGATTTCTTTAAATATAACATGTTCATTGTTCAACGAACGTTTGCTCTGTGTTTCTTACTTTTCTTCTTATGTTCGCCTGCATTGGTTTATTCTGCATCTTCTTATAAGGATATGCATGAATTTGTTAACTAAATTGCATTGTTGTTGTAGGTAATGACGTAATTTAAAAATGAACAAAACCTTGATTACAAGGCCACTTACAGATGACTACAAAGCAAGAAAGAAGTCCATTGAAATGGAAACTGGGAAGCCCTTTGGAATCTAAGCCTCTGCTTGATTAGGGATTTGATCCAGATTCTGGGTCATTGTTTAGCGCCATGTCTGCTTTACCTGGTCTAGGTTAGCCAAGAATCATGTTTGGTTCGTAATCACAATCCACCTCCATTTTGGGATAACAGAATCCCATAATATGGACCAAGCCGATCCCGATAGAGGTGGGATTTCAATTATTAGTCCGGGTTAGGGTAGCAAGTCCCCACCCCCGACTCTCGACTCCCTCACCCCCTCTCCTCTCCCCGATACTATCCACCATTGCCCCTCTCCTTTGGCCCTCTCCTTTCTCCTTCGACTCTCACCCCTCTCCCTCTACCTCTATTATTACTGTTGTCTTCTCCTCCAATTGTGCATCCATGAATTAAAAGTGAGGCACAATTCTAATGTCTAATACCCCGAGCAATTCACGGACGGAGTGCAGCAGGTGTCTGAAGTCAAGGCATAATCCGAGGGAATCAATACAGTCTTCTACAACCTCCGGGCTACAAGGGAGGCGTAATCCTAAAAAAACAAGGTAAGCCATGTCCTGTCCCTTCTGGTTATCAAGCATTGTCACCCTCCATTGACACCCCTTCTATTATCTGAACATCGTCCCATCTTATCGATGAACAGTTCAAACCCTAGCTAGGGCAATAGCTATCCATCAGCCTACATATTGCTCACATTGTTCACCAACCTCTTTCCCATCTAGCTCCACATCCTCGACTAGGTGTTCTTCGAAGTTTCTACTGATCCCTGGTATTCTGAATTTTGTTGGTTTGTGAAGAGGTGGGTGAGCTTGATTCATGTTTTCTTCATTTCATTTCTTATTTTGATCTGAAAATTATACTGATGTTGTAATTTTTTCCTCCTTTGTGGCATGTGCTGCTTGATTCGGGTCATTTGGATGCTGTCTTTTCTCCCCAAATCTTCCTTCTAATCTCAAGTATTTCATTATTTTCATCCGCCATTAAATGTTGTATGATTTAATGCCCCGAGCTTCTTATTTTTTGGAGTACTTGTTGTACGAGCAAGAATGGAGTTGGTTTTGAGTATGCACTAAATTGGATTTTAGTACCAAAGGAAATCCCACAGACCTCAAAATGGGAAGTAAGATGAATGATCCTCCCAAAGACCACTACAAAGAGCCTCTTTTCTCCAAAAAACATAATTATGTTACTAGAAATGGTACCTCAAGTCTCACCCCACTACTACATTCCTTTTGTACTTCAAACAACACCATTCTACATAAAAAACCCTCCCCTAATGTTATGAAAATTCTATGTTTCTTATAATCTGTCAAGCAAAACATAATTATCTCATTGCATTCATTCAAAGATGATTTCTATTTTACCTTAATTGGACACTCTAAAATATATCTCTTGATCAGATGCACTTTTGTACCCCCCACAATCATGTTAACCTTTCCTGCTTATCTACAAAGTCCAACTACAAGAACATCTACAATCTCACAATCTATGTCTTAACTCTATGTTAACTTTATGATAATACTTTACATTCCATATATAGAACCTTACAGAAGTGCATTTTTTTTAAATAAACATATTTATATTACTATGATATAAATGAGTTTGTTTTATTAATAAAATTAAAGTAACCAAACTCCTTATTAATGATATCCAAATTAATTATATGCAAATAATTCATTATTCACTAATCCTAATTAGATAGAAACTGTAAGTATATTTAGTAACCATGTTTATTTAGTAACACAATTACCAAAAGTTATTTAGTAACAAAATTAATCGATTAGACCTAATGTTATTAGCCCAAACCCTAATTACATAATAACCCTCCTTATATTCATTAACCCTAATCTATAGTAACCATGCATTATTTTGTATTACCCCTAACTTATCTTCCCTAATAATTCATTCACTTTATTTATTTAGTAATACTAACTTAGTACATCCAATTATCCCATCTTTATATGTAACCCTATATTATTCACTAACCTGACTTACATAGTAACTCTAATTATATAGGAACCATGCCTTCTGTTCGCTAACCCTAGTTACATAGTAACCCTAATTAGGGTTACTTCTCTATTAGATCTATGCTCATTAACAACATGCCTTCTGTTCTTCTTACTGAAAGTTTCCTTCTATTATTACCAGAGAAAATGACATGCATGATTTTCTTCCTTTTTATGATGTGAATGATATTGATGTTTGAATTGAAGTTAGGCCGGTTCCAAACTTAGATTTTTTCAATCAATATTCATTCAAGGTTGACAAATTTTGACAACCTAGGTTCTAACATTTGAAACAAATAAATGCTATATGAATATGTATTGAATAATATATAATATGGGTTGTATTCCCAGGTTAGGCATTGCAAAACTAAGTCTAACTTTGGATTTGATGCTATGCAAAAAGATCTAGATATGGTTGGCTTCGATTGGAGGCTGAGAATATTTTGTTGGCAACAATCAAAATTCTATCTATACCTACCTCTCATGGGAGACATGTCTACTTTTTTCATATATAGTAACCCTATATTATTCGCTAACCCTAGTTACATAGTAACCCTATATTATTTTCTAACCATAGTTACATAGTAACCCTAATTATATAGGAACCATGCGAGTTTTGTTAGCAAATTGTTTTGTATTAGCCCTAACTTATCTTCCCTAATTATTCATTAACTTTGTTTATTTATTAATACTGACTTAGTACGTCCAATTGTTATGTAACACAAACTAATTTAAAAACTCTTCCATTAATACTGATTATTTATTAATATAGATTATTTATTAATACTTATTATATATTAAACTAACTTAGTACATCCAATTGTCCCATCTTTATATGTAACTCTATTTATTTATTAATACTGATTATTTTTAGTAACCATATTTATACAGTTACCCTAATCAGCTGGTTCATATAATTGATTTATATCCCAACATTATTTAGTAACAAAATTGATTGTTAACCCTTACTATATACAAAATGAATTTATTAAGTAGGAAAATACAATATATAACTGCAATTCCCAAGAAAAACTCTCCCATTCCTTTCTCTCCACAAATTGTAAATTATCAAAGAAGTAATAACTTTTTTGTGTTTATCCTGTATAGTTAGGAGCTCTTCAGAACACCTTGGACGACATCCACAATGCTTCTGAAAGAGATCCCAAATCTTATAACTGTAATTAAAAAACATATGAACATTGGACTCCTAATTTTTAAAACAGAATGGGCATCTAGATATAAACTGAATACCCATCCTCTTTAAATAATCCATTGTTGGTAATTTTCCCAAAAATAATTTCCACAAAGTAATAGAGCACTTGCGAGGTATAACAAACGACCATATCCACTTACCTCAAGCTACTGCTTGTCATTTCCTCCTACAAATGTTCCAACCATCCCTAGCTGACCTCTTTATATAAAATTCTATCTTCACTATGAATAGGAGCTTCTTGAGCAGCTAACACATCTCGTATAGACTCACTGCCTCTGAACTCATGACATTCCTAAGCACCATCAACAATACAACACTTTACTTTGCAGTTGAAACTTAGACCAAGCCTGAAGACCAATTAAGAATCCACAAGATCTAACAACTTCTATTTATTTCTAAAGAAGCAATTTCGCTGTAGTATGTATATGGATCTGAGAATGACTTTTGTATTTTTAAAATTGTATAAGGGATACTATTACCTGTTTCTTAATATGTATGTGAACGGGTTGTTTAGTTGTATTTGTGGTTGTGTTCATGAAAATGGTGTTTGTTTTTGTGGTGATGTGATGTGGTATGTATATGGATCAATCTTACATAATTTCTATAGAAAATATATGGTATTTGGGTATTTACTAGGATTTTTTGTCTTTAATTATGTCATATGAAATATTATTGAATCTAAAATCCAACTCTTGCGATTTAACAATTCTTTAGAATGAAAACCAACTTTGGCATGAAAAGTCTAGAATAAACTGAACTGAAATGAAACCTAGGCAAGTTGAACCTAATTTTCCACAGGAAATCTATTTGGTGTGTGACTTTTATGTCATATGAAAATATTCTTTATTCTGAATTCCAACTACTGCATAGATGCTAATGTCCATTATGAAAACCAACTTGAACTGGCTTTTACATACAAAATATATGCTTCTATGATATATTGTTCAGTCTGAAATCCAACACTTGCACATAAAATACTCCTTAGTCTGACCACTTTATGTCAACAATCCAATTTGGGCCCATCGTCTACATTTGTATCATCTGACTTTTGACTGTTCATGTAGTTGTACCCAACTTTCCATATATTTAACATGATTGACTAGATTTGAAATTATGTTACATTGATGTCATGTTCTATTGCAAAAAATGTGCTACTATGATGCACATCTAAGCTTACATTGACACCTAGGTTGAACAACTTTTAATCTAAACACCCTACTATCATGTTGTATTGCAGCACCTGTGATAGTATGTCTTCTGCAGTCCGCATGGTCCATATTGTATGGTCGAGGGATTCTTATGAGGCTCTAGTTTCAGAATTGAGGAGGCTGTATGACATAGGTAGGAGTATAGATGGGTAGTTTACTAGGGAGGCTTGGAGGGAGACACTCTGTGATTGGCAGAATAGGATGGCGAACCCATAGTGTGCATTAGACCAAGTGAAAACTCCGTGGAAGAACATGAAAAAGGAATTTGCAAAGTTGAAGCTTGTGACCAATAAGAGTGGTGTTGGATGGGATGAGACCAGGAACAAGCTGATACTGCCAGGCATGCCAGAGTGGAAGAAGACACTTTTGGTATGTAGAATAATACACTGACATAACATTCATGTTTTGCAATTAAATTTATCCTCCAAACTGAAACTATTTGACAATAGGAAAACAAGGAACTAGCAAGGATGATTAACCGACCTTTCTACCATTACCATGACATCGAGTTAATGGGGGGGGAAGGAACATTGCTAAAGGCCATCACACAATGTATTCAGCAGACAGACAACTACCGTCAGACGTCACCTCTGAGGATGATGTTGCTGTCGACTTGGATGCTTTCGATACTCCTGTCAATATAGATAGCCCCAGTGTTGCAGCAGACACAACCTTTTTTGCACTCAGAGTGAGGGAGACAACGTCAGAGCGGATAACCAAGGTGTTGGTACAAGGACTCCTACCCATAGGTGCAGGAAGTGAGCATCAATGACACCTGAGCGATGTTCTCTATCCAGTGATGTGGTATCTGAATTCAAAAAGGTGTATGTAAAGGTGCATAAGTTAGGGATTGGTGTAGTCACCCGAGCTATTGAAAAGGAAGAGTTTGCAATGATTTTGCAACATTTCCATGAGACTTTACCAGATGCCCCTACATATGTTTTTACTACTCTTGTTAATTCCATGAAGAATTCAACCAACCATAGTATCTACCTTAGCCTTTGGCATACCCTGCACAAAGTTATGATCTGGTTGCAAGACCTTTGAGAAATGTCCCATGTTGATAATGCAACACCACCACCTTCCATGACTCCCCCTTTTGGGTCGTCTCCACATGTATTTACTACACAGTTCCCCCCCTTGGGCTTTTAGCAACACATCAAGTATGACATCCATGCGTCATACTGCCAATGATGATGTTGGCACAAGCGGGACTAGCAGAGGTGACACACCATAGTTAGACTCAACACCATCAGTTAGTTGTTTCTTGAATTATTTGATAAGTCTGAGAACATTAACTACATTTGTATATTGCTATGCTTATTGTTGTAATATGTAATTCTATAGTGAACACATTAATTTGATATTCATATATAATTTAGTTACAGTTTTGTTTATGCACACCATGAGTTGTTATCTTATTATTGTTATAGAAATCATATCTTAGTTTTGTCTTCTTTATAATTGTAGGTAGCATGTATGGTACTGAACACACACGTACACCAAACCTAGTTACATAAATTTTGGATATCGTGTCTGGGCCAACTAATCATATTGCTAAAATAGCTGACTCAATAGTGACCGCCATCCTGGCTGACGATGACATAATACGTCCATTACCTAGGTCAGTTAGTATTTGGAGTGGTCACCAAAAAGTTTTAGAAATCATACATGGACATGAGCAGAGGGCATATGACCTGTACCGAATCCATCCACATACAGTTTTAGCCCTCATGGACAAGCTTGAGAGTCGTGGCTTATTATGTGGTAGTAGAGGTATCTCATCAGTTGAGGTTGTATGCTACTTCCTTCAGATGGTTGGCCATGGCCATAACAATCGTGTTTTAGCTGATGACTACATTCACTCTGGTGAGACCATAACCAGAAAACTCAATGAAGTATTGGACAGGGTGTGTGGCTTGTGTCATGAATATATTGTGATACAAACCACAACCACAACACCGCACTGTCGCATCTTGGAGACCCCAAGGTTCTACCCTTACTTCAATGTAATTGTTTTTTATGAAAAATGGTGATTCATAGTAACATTAGAATGTAAGCTGAACAAGTCACTGTCTCATTTCAGGATGCCATTGGTGCAATGGATGCGACATACATCCAAATTTTAGTTATATGAAATCAATAGAACCGACATCGAAATAGAAAAGGGTCTGTATCACTGAATGTCATGGCTACAGTAGACTTCTCAATGGAGTTTACGTACATCCTAACAGAATGGGAGGGTTCTGCAGCTAACCAGAGGATCCTACAATCCGCACAGACCACATGTGGTTTCAAAGTACCCACCGAAAAGTATTACATGGTTGATGCATGCTACGCCAACACCCACAAATTCCTAGCACCTTATCGCAACACAGCTTACCATATAGCTGATTATCGGGGAAACAGACACACATAAAACAATAAGAGGGAGATGTTCAACCACTGACATGCACAATTACACAATATTGTTGAAAGATCTTTTGGTGTGTTGAAGAGGAGGTTTGCTTACCTAAAAAAAGGCACGATGTATTCTGTGCATTCACAATGTCGCCTAATATTGGTATGTTGTATTCTACACAATTTCAAACGATGCCAAAATGATGGTGATGTTATGATGGATGATTTTGTAGAAGGTAGTTTGCCAACCGAGCTCCTAGGAACTGGGGTCGACTTAAGTTCCCTCCAATAAACAACTCAAGCAAATGCTTAGGAGGGTGATGTATTGTGTGAAAACATTTCTGGTTTAATTTGGGAAAATCAATGACCTTCCTTTGTATTTGTTGTGATTTCTGTAGTATTTTTAAACTCATTTACCTCTTGACATGTTCTCTAATCCTCATTAGATTTATTTAGTATAATGGTTCTATGGCTCCTAATTATAAATGTCATATTATGCTTCATTAGATTGTCTTAAAATGGAGAATGGAATGTCGTCGTGTCCATGTGGCCTCCAATGCACCGTACAAGTCTACATGGATGCCACATATGCGGAAAATGGATGGTCTAAAGACAAAAACCCCACAGGTCGTATTTTATATGTGGTAGGGGTCTTGTTCCAAACATATGTCGTATGATGTTGGCCGCACGACGAGTACAACCTACTGTGGCCACCCTTACTTCAATTAGGGATGTGCTAGTAGCACAACTTACTTATGCACACAATGAATGCAAGCACTGGTCTGCATAATGTGACTTTGTCTGTTTGACAAGGGTAGACACCGATAGGCTAGTAGCAGAAATTTCAACTCTAAGGAAGAGGCACCTATATCTTCATGCACTACTTAACCTACCGAATGATAGTGACTCTTCAATAGAGGAAGAGGGCTACAATGCATCATAGTTGTAATACAATGTGATCTATCCAAATAAACTTCACTTGTATGTTAGAACAATCAACTTGTCCTATCAAAATACTCTTCAAATTAGATTTGAAATCTATTTCTGAATCCGACATTATGTTACTAATCAACAACCAAGTTTTAGATGTCGATGAATCCATATGAACTTTCGAGATGTCATTGTGGTCTAGTTGCAGCCTTGTAGATTAACATAGAGGTTGCAAGGTTATATGACTTTGGCATTCTGAGTGAAAGGCCGGGTGAAATGTATTACATATGTCCTACTAGTCAGGTACGATAGTAAATCCATAAACAATCGGGTGCCCTTGTGTAGTTTGCCCATTTGTTGTCATTAATTTGAACTTGGGAATAAATTTTAGGGTAAAGACCGATGCATATACTTCCATTGGGCAGTCGATCTCCCCCCAAAAACTAATTCTTTGAAGGCTGAGATTACGTTACTAACTGGAGAGTGAAAGTCAGTGTGGGGCCATACGATGAACATGAAGGACTTTGTTGAAATCCATCACAACTCCGAAGATATATACACCTCTAAAAAGTACGAGTATGAGGTTCTACAAACCTTCGTTGACAAGATGGAGGAAACTTGTAGTCTTCTTTTAGACATTCCTTCACCTTTGATGACTCCATAACGTTGAATGGTAGAGTTAGATTTAGATTGCCCTATCCATTTATATTGTCTATCATTGGATGTTATTAACATTATAAACTTTCTTAATTCATCGTAATGTTGTTTGAATTACATTATAAGGTTGTTGAATTTTATCGTAATGTTGTTGAATGTTTTATGTCTAGACCAGATAGGAGGGTGTATGTTATTTAAATCTAAATAATCATATTATATCCACATACTTGTGATATACACCCTTACATTTGAAATATATTACATACAAAATCTGTAATATGGTTGGGCAACCAACGAGCATGTTTGCTTTATGGCGTCTAGAGCACGATCAAATCCTACTTGATACCATGAGAAGTCAATATGACATGGGGAGATGTGTCCATGGATTTTATACTCGAGAGGCTTGGGTGGAGACATGGCGTGACATTTGAAACATAATGGGGATGCATTTCATATATTTGGACCAATTGAAAACCATTTGGAAGAACATCAAGAAATTCTTTATCAGACAAAATCATTTCCTTATGGCACATTTATTGCCTCCTCATCCCTTAGCACAATATGTGATCCCCCCAGGAGTTGCAAACCACTTAAACAATGTTGAAAACAACAACAATGGAGTTGCAGGAGTAGGTCGTGAGGGCAACAAATGAAGTTGCAAGAATACCTCTTTTTACAACATGTATGCTCTATTTTTATTTTCTACAATTGGACCCCTGAGTTTGGTTATTGTTAAAGCTACATCATAAACTTGCTACTTTATGCATGATCTTTTTTTATTTTTAATGTTAGTTTTTTATGGCTTCAACAGATATATGCACATTAAATATTTATATTTGAATTATCATATTATGTCCGCACCATTGTAAAATGAACCCTTACCATTGCAATATATTACATGCATAATTTATAATTATGGTCAGACAAGGTATGACGTTGTATGTCATATGGTGTACAGAGAATGATATGGTCCTCAAAGGTTTGATGAGAAACCAATATGACCTGGGGAGATGTGTGAATGGAGTATATACTGCACAATCTTGGAGGGAGGCATGGCATGACTTTAGAAACATAACGGGGGGGCTTACATATCTCTCAGTGAGGTGCAAATTCGATGGCAGTACCTCAGGAGAGAGTTCATTAGAGAAAATTGTTTCATTTTAGGAGCTTTTGTACCTCCTCATCCATTGGTCGTGCAACACGTCATTCCATGCAATTTTGGGACGATTCGACATACTTACCCCCCAGGAGTTGCTGAAATACCTAAAAATGTTGAAAACAACAATGATGCAGCTGCGGGATTAGGTAGTGAAGGCAACAGATGAAGTTGCAAGAAATTGTTCACCACCTTAGAGACGTTCATTTTTTTTGTTTTGTATATATTTAAAAACATACTTGATCCGATGATTATGAATACTAATTGCAAATTATTGTTACCATTAGTTTGTTACTATTAGTATTTAGCCAAATGAGTACTTATTTATATTTGTTCACAAAATTTTATTTTTGTATTGATTATGAACCATTACATGTTGAAGCTTATGTAAAATACACTAACTATTTATTTCAGTTTCTGTTAACTATTTTTCTAGTTTGTGTAACTTATTGTCAGCCTTACTTTATCATAATTTGCTCGGACTTGTACTTATTTATTATGTTTAGATGTCAAAGTCAATTTCAAAGTCGCGTTCAAAGTTTGAAAAACTATTGATGTCACGTGCAAGGATAGAGAAATATGAGAACAAAAAACTCGTGTGCACGCAAAAGTGTTGCGAGCCTTCCCAGTCTCATTCCCTAAATACGAGTCCAGAACAAAGCTACGACGGTGTCACTCACCTAGTTTGTCATCTTCCGTTGTTGTTTGATTGTCCGAAAGACAACGTCAAAGAACAAGACAAGATAGCTCTGTAGGAAGAGTGTCCCGTGTCATGGGACGAGTCCGACGAGGCCCTAAGTTGGGGCAACTGGGATGGTCCCACCCGGGATCAACAAAAACTTACATCCACACCGAAGAATGGGCAACATTGTGGTTGGTCGCCATCTTAGACTGCTTCTGGGTTTCTAGATCTAGGCAACTGCAGAGCAGACCATTTCTTTTTTGTCTCCTCTTCGTTGGACCATGCCACATTTGCCCAATATCTAGACATAATACTATATTATTTTTAAAATTTAAGTTGTGATGTAAGATATGTCATCTTGATTTCTATGGAACAAATACTTTTATATTTTTGTGGAATGATTACTTTTATATGTATTTTAATAAAATATGAATATGATATGTTTGGTTTACTTTAATACCGTTGGTTGAACAAAGTTCCTTGTACCTTACATCTAATTACATTTTATTTTATCCTTTATTACGCATGTATCAAACATCTATATTATTTTAAAGCCATTTCTCTCACCTACTTTTTTGTTATCGAATACATTGGCTTCACTTATGTCATCTATATTATCATCAAATATATTATTTTGATAATTATTAATCTATGCTATAGACACTCTCGCACACAATGAATCAATTTCAATGGGCTGACGAGTCATATTCCGCACTCGACATAGTGTTGGGTCGTCAATACTACTTGCGGCATTTGCGTAGGCCTCATGTACGCCAAGGTTGGTGTGATGCCCTTGCAGAATTTCATACATTAACTAGGAGGACTGACATAAACATGGCTGCCTTTAAGGCAAGGTGGAAAGTGCTAAAAATTATATATAGATGTAGTTCCACGCATATTCTGGACAAGTCCCCGTACTTACCCATTGACAATACAATAACAACTTGATCAAATGGAAAGCTCTCAACCATGCGCAACAACCGATAATCAGAGAGACAGACAAACAACCTAATGTTGTTTAATCCTATAATGATGCAGAAAATGAGTGCAACAAATGCATATTAGTACCTAACATCATTTGACCTTTTTATATATCAAATTGTGATGACAGTTGTATGCAATTTATGTTGTATTGTATAATAGAATATCGTGTATTACTACAAATTTAAGTTGTCCATCACTAGTTATTTTGTTACTTGCCTATTTAAGCAAAAATGCACAAGTATACATACATATGTCATGCATTCACAAAGTAGTGGTTAAAATAATATTTACTTTAAATATACATATAAAAGTAATAATATTCAACTCATATTCACAAAAGAAAAACAACCAGCATAATTTGTATAAAATTATATATTTATTGTAATTTTTAATCTTGTATTGCACAATCAACACAATTCTACAGTCATTATTTATAAAACTGTTATGTAAGAAAAGGACAAACTTTTCTGTAAGAACAGGACAGGATAGTTAGATCCTGACTACGTTGTCAAACAGATTCAGACAGGATCCTGACTGGTAGCCAAACAGAATGAGACTGAATTCTAATCAGTTGACATCAGACTAGATTACCAAATACTAACTCTGACTGTGTGTCCTAACTATAAAATCCTAGTCCCCATCCAAAGAGGGGCTCAGTCCTCTCTTATCCTGGTTTACAGATGTTTGTTTATTTGTTTGAGTTTTTTCCCACATCCCCCTCACTTTTCTGATTATTCCAGAAAACCCCCTTGACTTTCAGAAATTCCATACAGACCCCCCTCCGTTATGCCACCGTCAATTCATTAAAGGTTTCCTCCACTTATGAGTGGTGTGCACAAATTACCCTTACTTGAAGTAGTCAACACTCGGAACATTTTCCTTCGTCCACTCCCATCGGAGAAGTCACCGCGGCTTCTGGAGGCACAATTTTTACTAGGGCTCCACCACAGCTGCTCGTGGGGCCACTGAGGTTGCTGTACGGTTTCGGGTGGTTGTTGGTGCGGGCCATGGAGGTTGCTTTACAACGCTTGGAGGTTGCTCGTGTGGGATGCGGATGCTGCTCCGCGACGTCTAGAGGTTGCTCGTCCCAGCCGCAAAGGCAACTCCTGCAGCTGCTTGAGTACGACTCCCGTTGTGCCTGAACACTGCTCCTCTAACGTCTAAAGACTGCTCTGACAACACTTGAAGCTTGTGGCAACACATCCCATTATCACACAGATAACGAGGTGTTACGTGAAAACGTGCGGAAAACACCATAACCATATATTATCAAAAACACGGGTTAATTAAAACCGATTGCGGAAAACTGATAAACTGTGAAACTATTACTTTCCAGTCCTCATCCTGCACAGAAACATGTCATATAAACATGTACACAAGATCTGACATGTGTCCACAGCTCAGGAACAGCTGTCCATCCATCACATGAGTTCACCACCTGTTCATATATACATAAAGGCCCACATCCGGCCAACAGCAGGATATACAGATATCATCGAACGATCTTCGTGAAACATCGTCAAAACACTGCCAAGGACCTGAGAGTACAGGGATGACTCTAGACTCTACTACAAAACATCCAAAACAGCAGCATGTCCATCGCTTTCCTTATACTGCTCCTCAAGCTGCTCGTCCGCAACACCACAACCACGACCACGTCTACCTCGACCACCTAAAAAGGGTGTAAACCAGCGGAGTGAGACAATTGAACAATTGTCCCAGTGGGAAACATAGCTCCCCACCGCAACCATAGAACCTCAGCAAGAGAATCTATAACAGCAATTATAATATGAGCAGATATATCGGAAGCAGTTATATATATATAGCAAGATCATTCTTACCGGAAAGCATACCAGCTGTACTAAAGCATAAAACCAGATGTCTTTAAAAAGAACATGACTATCAAGATGAGATATATCAACATGTAACAGGATTATTAGAACAGGGTATAATGCCATATAACCTGATTATCAAGATAAGGTAGATTACCACATGACCTGCAAGGTATAACGAAATATTACACAAACAAGGCCTCAACCAATGTTTCGTATTTGATATGACTAGTAAATACCAAACGGCTGTATTATATTTTATTATGCCCTGAGGATTTGAACCGTACCGTTCAAATCCAACCTTCGGTTACGAAACCCAAGACGGTGCCATACAAGGTCAATGGAAGATCCGGACTCCACGACCTCCCACCTCATGGTCAGTACATGAGTACAACACAAGCATGACCGCAGTCACATGCTGAAGTGGTCTAAGCCACAGGGTTAGCTCTATAGGCTACCCATTCTCTTGCCCGCCTTGGTACAAGTCACAACGCTAGTAAAACTGAGCCACGGGCCTGATCACCGTGCTCTGAGCCATGAACGCATTCATGCTCCATACATCACATATCCTGAGCCATGGGCCTGTTCACCATGCTCTACACACATATCTGAGTCTCCAACCGAAGTTACACTCTTACCTCCTCATTTTCAGGCTAGGAGCAACCTACACATATTCAACAATATGCGCTTCCAGGTTAACCCGTAGGAAAACCTGTTTCACCATCACCAAGTCCTGACGATGATGGATCTATGGCCAGGGCAAACTACATGATATATTTCACTGTGCTTAATTAGTATCTTTTAGATGGATTGCAAGATTCAACCAAGTTGTATAACACGCAAAGATATAACAGAAAGTAAAGAACATTATATTATGATCTATTCATATCAACCTGATCCATCTTAAGGATCCAACTTCACATGCTACCACTTGGCCTCTTGCCAACCATCCAGATCCATCTCAAGGATCATCACATACCACGGGGTCTCAATCCTTCATCATGTAATGTCACTGCCTCTTAAGGCTCACATCATCATCATGGGACCAACACATCACATACATAATCTTATAGAGCAATTATCAAAGTAATGTTACTCATTACATATGTCACATAGCCCTTTCATGGCTAAGTCATCACCTGCAAGGTTAAGGTATGCAATAATTGTAGATTCAACATAAGGAATATGCTCACTATCATGAAATATCATTCAAGATAATCTACTTATCAATATGACAATTATTTGGTAATCAAGTATGTTAAGTACATCATTAAACAACCATACTGATACTTACCCTTATATCGAGATTGTACAAACAATCAGGGTATATGGAGATCATGTTGTGTTTACAGAACCAACACTATTATTAACAAGGTCATTACTATGTCATCAACTATTGTCATCTTTATCATGAAGCAACCTTTAACATAACTGTCACTTAGCATCATTATTACCAACATTATTATCATTAAACAAACTACTAGAGTAGTTATCATCATCTTCATTATCATTAACAATTAAGCATAATGGGTCACATCATGCATCTATTACATGAGGGCTATCATCATATACATTACTACCATTAGCATCCTTATTATTTGCAAGGCAACATATTACATATTGATGATATCACAAACACCACCATCGTTTTATTGGTTAATGTAAAAACATCCACTTCTATCACATAAGGGACCGTCACCAAAGAAACTCATACCCTCACTATAGCATCACAACCCTCATCTGAAACCTATCACCCAACATGGGTATCGGCCACCACACTAACCCTATCGGCCATCATGGCCCAAGGCATGTCGCCCAACATGGTATCGGCCATCATGGTATCGGCCATCAGGGCACATAGCCTATCATCCAACATGGCACTACTTGGCCCTATCGTCCACCACATGGACAAGGAGATAACTCAACACAAGAGCACCCATTCTATCGTCCAACTCAAGGACATCCATGTCGCCCAACACCATCAGACCATATCGCCCAACAAGAGAGAGAGAGAGAGAGAGTATCGCCCATCTCCAAGGGTACTCACCATATCGGCCAACAAACCCTAGCTCACCCTATCGCCCAACTCAAGGGCAAGGGTATCGACCAACCTAAAGGACTCATCATGTCGCCCAACACCAGCTACCATATTGTCCACCAAGGGGAACACCATGCCGTCCAACTCAAAAACAAAGGTGTTGCTCAACCCAAGGAACCATATCGCCCAACATGGTCACCATGTCGGCCAACATCCATACTAGGTCAACCTATCGTCCAACCCAAGAGGAAGGGTGTTGCCCAATACCAAGAACACTGATATCGTTCAACTCAAGGACAAGGGTGTAGCCCAACACACCCACAAGGAAGGGATATCGCCCAACCCTAGGTCACCTTCAACCTCCAGCACAAGGGAGCACAAACCCTAAAAAGCAAGGTATACAAGGAACCCTAAACCCAAGAGAGGGATATCGGCCACTAAGGTATATAAGCAAGGTGCACAAGAAAGGAACTAAGCTAGTATACTAACATGTAACAAGGTTAAAGCTAGAGGTAAGAGAATTAGGGTTAGAAACTATGCAACCCGCCTTAAGCTCCAAGGAAGAAGATGCACTTTGAGCTCCAAGGTTGTCGGCCACCAAAGCTCCAAAGCACTCCAAGGTCCAAAGCTATCGTCCACCAAGCTGCTCCAGGAAGGTGTATCGGCCACCACTTCAGCTCCAAGGAAGTGTATCGGCCAACACAAGCAAGATGGAGAGGGATATCGTGCACCAAGGGTGGAGGGGAGACCAAAAGAGCAAAGGAGACTAAGGCAAGGAGAAGAGCTACCTATATAGGAAGAAGGGGAGGAGAAACCAAGGTACAACCATGCTATGTGTCGTCCACCCAAGGGACACATGTCCACCAACTCAAGCCACCTCTCATGCAAGCCATAAGGCACTTGTCCAAGATGTGCACCATGTGTCCATCAACCAAGCCAAGCCATCTGGGCGACACAACAAGAGCTACTGGGCGACACACCAAGCAACTGGGCGACACACCACCTGCCCTGGGCGACACAAGGCTCAAGCAAGCCCAAACAAGGAACTCCAAGGCCCAAACAAGCTCAACTCAGGCCCAAAGGACTCAAACAACAAGCCCAAGCCTTCCTCTCAACCCTAGAGGAAGCAAAGAGGGAAAACATATCACAAGATGGCAAACTTGCCCACAAAACCCTAAACTTGGGTTATTTGCAAGTAGCCCCTCGAACTCTCAACAAAGCACAACCAAACCCTAATCACCACAAAAGGTGATTAGCAAGCACCAAAGCACCAAGATCAAGCAAAACAAACAGGGTAAACCCTAAACGCAGGTCAGGGTCCTTACAGCCATAAACCTCTACAAAAGGATTTCGTCCCCGAAATCCGAAGAGAAAAGCGAGGGATACTTCCTCCTCATCTCTTCCTCAAGCTCCCACGTGGCTTCCTCAATGCCACGGTGATGCCAAAGGACCTTCACAAGAACCAGATCCTTTCTCTTCAACTTCTTGACTCTTCTGTCAAGGATCATCATAGGACCCTCTTCATAAGTCACATCTTTGTCAAGCTCAACTTCAACTGGTTGTATGACTGTTCCTGTATCCGGATGACTTTTCTTCAGCATACTGACATGGAACACTGGATGTAACCTGTGCAACTCTGGAGGCAATTCTAACTCATAAGCCACCTTGCCAACACGTGCTAAGACTGGGTAAGTCCCCATATATCTGGGAGCTAACTTACCTTTCCGTCCAAACCTCAGCACACCTTTCCACGGAGAGACTTTAAGATACACCTTGTCTCCCACCTGGAACTCCAAGGGTCGTCGGCGATTGTCTGCATAAGACTTCTGCCTGTCTTGTGTCGCTTTCAACTGTTGTTGTATCACCTTGATCTTTTCTGTCGTTTGCTGTACTAACTCAGGGCCGAAAAGCTGATATTCACCTGATTCATACCAACACAAAGGAGATCTGCACTTCCTCCCATATAAAGCCTCATAGGGAGCCATGTCAATGCTCCGCTGATAGCTATTGTTGTAGGCAAACTCTATCAAACTGAGATGTACGTCCCAACTGCCTAGGAACTGCAAAACACAAGCACGAAGAAGATCCTCCAAAGTCTGAATAGTCCTCTCAGACTGTCCATCTGTCTGCGGGTGGAAAGCGGTACTGAACTTCAACTGCGTTCCCATCGCCCTGTGCAACTGTTCCCAAAAACGACTTGTAAACTGAGGACCTCTATCAGAAACTATCGTTGTTGGCACACCATGCAAACAAACTATCTCATCCACATATACTCGAGCGAGCTTTTCAGCTGTATACGTGGTCTTCACAGGTATGAAATGGGCAGACTTCATTAATCTGTCCACTATCACCCAAATGGAATCATGATTCCTAGTTGTCCTGGGTAGACCAACTACGAAATCCATGGTTATATGATCCCCTTTCCACTGTGGTATAGGCAAAGGTTGCAACGTACCTGTCGGCTTTTGATGCTCAACCTTGACTTGCTGACACACTGCACAACTAGCCACAAACTCAGCTACATCTTTCTTCAAGCCGGGCCACCAGTACAAGTCCTTCAGACTATGATACATTTTGGTGATGCCTGGATGCATATCATACATCGACGTGTGTGCTTCCTCGAGCACCAACTCCCTCAGATTATCAGCATCTGGAACCACCATCCTATTATGATAGCAAACCACTCCATCCTCGGACTCATGGAACCCATCACGCTTTTCGCTGCCAAACTCTGATCTGATTAGTTGTACTGTATCATCCGTTTGCTGTGCATCCTTGATCTGCTGTCTCAACGTGAGCTTGATTTGCATCTGCACTAAAAGTCCAGCTAACGAGGAAACCTCCATCTGTACGTTCATCTGCCGTAAGGAGACTAACATGTCCCGCCTATGGCATACCAAAGAACTCATCTGTGCCTTCTTGGGAGTAGAAGACTTTCTGCTAAGCGCGTCTGCTACCACATTCGCCTTACCAGGATGATACTCGATAGTGCAATCATAATCATTGATCAACTCCATCCATCGATGTTGTCGCATGTTCAACTCTTGCTGTGAGAAGATGTACTTCAGATTCTTGTGATCTGTAAAGATCTGACACACTTCCCCATAAAGATAGTGTCTCCAAATCTTTAACGCATGAACCACTACTGCCAGCTCCAAGTCATGGGTCGGATAGTTCTCCTCGTGTTTCTTAAGTTGTCGCGAAGCAAAAGAAACCACATGATCTTCCTGCATCAGCACACAACCCAAACCTTTCTTGGACGCATCACAGAAAACAACATAGCCTTTTCCAGATTCTGGCAAGATCAACACTGGAGCACTGGTTAGCTTTTCCTTCAAACTTTGGAAAGCTTGCTGACATCGATCATTCCAAACAAAAGGTACATCCTTCCTGGTCAACTTCGTCATCGGTAGAGCTATCGAACTGAAGTCCTTGATAAACCTCCGGTAGTATCCTGCTAGACCAAGGAAACTACGAACTTCTGTCGGCGTCTTCGGCTGTTCCCAATCCGCAACGGATTCCACTTTCTTCGGATCTACTTTGACTCCTTCAGCAGATATCACATGACCTAAGAAAGTCACTTCATCCAACCAGAACTCACACTTACTAAACTTAGCATACAACTGATGTTGACGAAGGAGAGTCAACGCTTGACGAAGATGTTGCTCATGCTCTAGCCGGTTCCGACTATAGATCAAGATGTCGTCTATAAAAACTACAACAAACTGATCTAAGAACGGACGAAACACTCTGTTCATCAGATCCATGAAAGCAGCAGGTGCATTGGTTAATCCAAACGGCATAACCACAAACTCAAAATGACCATACCTCGTCCTAAAAGCTGACATTGGTATGTCATCTGCCTTTATCCTCAACTGATGATATCCAGACCGTAGATCGATCTTCGAAAACACTGTAGCACAACGCAACTGATCGAACAGGTCATCTATCCTCGGCAACGGGTACTTATTCTTGATCGTGACCTTGTTCAACTGTCGGTAGTCTATACACAACCGCATCGAACCATCCTTCTTCTTAACGAACAACATGGGAGCACCCCAAGGTGACGTGCTCGGTCTGATGAAACCTTTCTCCAACAACTCTTGTAACTGCTTCTTCAACTCTGCCATCTCTGCTGGAGCCATTCTATAAGGTGTCTGTGCAATCGGTTGCGTTCCTGGAACCAGATTGATCTCAAAATCAATCTCTCGGGGTGGAGGAACACCAGGAAACTCCTCGGGAAACACATCTGCAAACTCTCGGACCACTGACACTTCTTCAAGGTTAAGGCCTTTCGCCTTGGTATCCACAACGGTATCCACAACGTGAGCTAAGAACGCCTCACATCCTTGTCGCAACAACCTATCTGCCACCATAGCTGACACCAGACACGTCAGAAGAATCTTCCTATCTCCCTGGAAGATCCACTTCTCTCCAGCAACATCAACACCGCCTGCTTGGAACCACAGTCCAAGACAACCTTATACTTCTCTAAGGTATCCATCCCAAGGATAACATCAAAACCATGCATATCAAGTGGTATGAGATCCACCTGAATGCTGTGTCCCGAAAAAGACAAAACACAAGATGGACACTCTTCTCGAAGCAAAGAGGAACCATCAAGAGGGGTTTCTAACAACAAGCTATCCTTCTTACAACTAACAGGTAGATGACAGTTTTCAAGCATACTATAGGCGATAAAAGAGTGTGTAGCACCCGGGTCAACCAGAACAGATATAAAGCAAGAAGAAGACATATCAGAATGAAATAACTCCATCTGACCTGTCACCACTCGCGGGTTGACTATCGCCTCCGGCTGATTCATGGCATAGAATCGAGTTGTTGCTTGCTGTCCACGACCTCTGCTCCCTTGAGCAGACGATCCAGCTTGAGACGCTTGACCGCATCCTCGTCCTCTGCTTCCACTGGGCTGTGGTCTCTCAGACTTCTGGAAACTCTGCCTCGGTTGCTGCGTCACTTCAACATCTCTATTCGGGCAATTGAACTTCCAATGCCCGACTTGTCCACAGAGATGGCATGCTCTATTGTCAAATCGTGGCCTAGATGGCCCTGTCACTGCCACCAAAGCTGAACTGGGCGCCTTGGACGGTGAAGAAACATAACCTTTTCCCTTACTCGGAGACCACTGAGATGGTACACCAGAACTTCTCATCACTGACGGTGCTGAAAACCTGGGTTTCTTGAAGCCACCAAACCTTCGTCCTTGAAACTGAGCAGGTCTTTTAAGAGACACCGACTCTCTTTTCTCCCTTACTGTCCTCTCGATCCGTCGAACTGATTCCACAAACGTAGCAAACCGCTCTCGGTTTTCCAGCGCAGACATAGGGGTTGTCAACTCAGCACTCAAACCCTTCTCGAAACGTCTCATCCGTTCATCATATGTCGCCGCCATGTGAGGACAGAACCTCAACAGATCCATAAACTTAGCTTCATACTCGGTGACGTTCATCGTTCCTTGCCGCAACTTCTCAAACTGACTGATCTTCTCATCCAGGTACGTCTTCGGAAAGTATCTGGTGACGAACTCGTGTCGAAACACTTCCCAACAGATCACCTCACCAGGCCGCTTCTCTTCCTCGATGGTCCACCAGTGACCAGAACTACCCTTCAAAAGGTGGACAGCATGCTTTACTTTGTATGCTTCGGGGATGTCGAGGATCCGAAAAGCCTTTTCAAGACTCGTCAGCCACAGATCTGCATCCGCTGGATCAGTCATTCCAGCATAATTCGAAGCTCCGACTCGGCGAAGCCGCTCAAAGGTCTCCCCGATACCCGATGCTTCTCCATGGGGAACCTGTGCTCGCAGAGGAGGCATTGGTAATCGCTCAACCATGAGATTCATCGTAGCCATTAACTGCCCCATAAGCTGTTGGTAGGCAGGGTGTTCAAGTATGGCTGGGTCTGGTTGGGGGACCTCAGGCACCCGATCTTCATGTGCCTGTCCATCTGCTCCATCAATCGATGCAGCATCACTATGCTCAGGAGCATGTTCTTTGTGGTTTCCAGACATCTTGGCATTTCTTCTGCTTAGGGCAGAAGATTTTTGTAAGATAACCTGGAAAACTCATAAGAACAGACTCAACCTAGTCCTAGATCCTTGTAGACTCAGCGAACCTAAAGCTCTGATACCAAACTTGTGGCAACACATCCCATTATCACACAGATAAC
Organism: Alisma plantago-aquatica; assembly: GCA_963693085.1. NCBI lineage: Eukaryota > Viridiplantae > Streptophyta > Magnoliopsida > Alismatales > Alismataceae > Alisma > Alisma plantago-aquatica. The sequence goes on along the minus strand of OY856411.1, from coordinate 1,197,646,978 downwards.
GAGGTGTTACGCGAAAACGTGCGGAAAACACCATAACCACAGATTATCAAAAACACGGGTTAATTAAAACCGATTGCGGAAAACTGATAAACTGTGAAACTATTACTTTCCAGTCCTCATCCTGCACAGAAACATGTCATATAAACATGTACACAAGATCTGACATGTGTCCACAGCTCAGGAACAGCTGTCCATCCATCACATGAGTTCACCACCTGTTCATATATACATAAAGGCCCACATCTGGCCAACAGCAGGATATACAGATATCATCGAACGATCTTCGTGAAACATCGTCAAAACACTGCCAAGGACCTGAGAGTACAGGGATGACTCTAGACTCTACTACAAAACATCCAAAACAACAGCATGTCCATCACTTGCCTTCTACTGCTCCTCAAGCTGCTCGTCCGCAACACCACAACCACGACCACGTCTACCTCGACCACCTAAAAAGGGTGTAAACCAGCGGAGTGAGACAATTGAACAATTGTCCCAGCGGGAAACATAGCTCCCCACCGCAACCATAGAACCTCATCAAGAGAATCTATAATAGCAATTATAATATGAGCAGATATATCGGAAGCAGTTATATATATAGCAAGATCATTCTTACCGGAAAGCATACCAGCTGTACTAAAGCGTAAAACCAGATGTCTTTAAAAAGAACATGACTATCAAGATGAGATATATCAACATGTAACATGATTATTAGAACAGGGTATAATGCCATATAACCTGATTATCAAGATAAGGTAGATTACCACATGACCTGCAAGGTATAACGGAATATTACACAAACAAGGCCTCAACCAATGTTTCATATTTGATATGACTAGTAAATACCAAACGGTTGTATTATATTTTATTATGCCCTGAGGATTTGAACCGTACCGTTCAAATCCAACCTTCAGTTATGAAACCCAAGACGGTGCCATACAAGGTCAATGGAAGAGCCGGACTCCACGACCTCCCACCTCATGGTCAGTACATAAGTACAACACAAGCAGGACCGCAGTCACATGCTGAAGTGGTCTAAGCCACAGGGTTAGCTCCATAGGCTACCCATTCTCTAGCCCGCCTTGGTACAGGTCACGACGCTAGTAAAACTGAGCCACGGGCCTGATCACCGTGCTCTGAGCCATGAACGCATTCATGCTCCATACATCACATATCCTGAGCCATAGGCCTGTTCACCATGCTCTACACACATATCTGAGTCTGCAACCGAAGTTACACTCTTACCTCCTCATTTTCAGGCTAGGAGCAACCTACACATATTCAACAATATGCGCTTCCAGGTTAACCCGTAGGAAAACCTGTTTCACCATCACCAAGTCCTGACGATGATGGATCTATGGCCAGGGCAAACTACATGATATATTTCACTGTGCTTAATTAGTATCTTTTAGATGGATTGCAAGATTCAACCAAGTTGTATAACACGCAAAGATATAACAGAAAGTAAAGAACATTATATTATGATCTATTCATATCAACCTGATCCATCTTAAGGATCCAACTTCACATGCTACCACTTGGCCTCTTGCCAACCATCCAGATCCATCTCAAGGATCATCACATACCACGGGGTCTCAATCCTTCATCATGTACTGTCACTGCCTCTTAAGGCTCACATCATCATCATGGGACCAACACATCACATACATAATCTTATAGAGCAATTATCAAAGTAATGTTACTCATTACATATGTCACATAGCCCTTTCATGGCTAAGTCATCACCTGCAAGGTTAAGGTATGCAATAATTGTAGATTCAACATAAGGAATATGCTCACTATCATGAAATATCATTCAAGATAATCTACTTATCAATATGACAATTATTTGGTAATCAAGTATGTTAAGTACATCATTAAACAACCATACTGATACTTACCCTTATATCGAGATTGTACAAACAATCAGGGTATATGGAGATCATGTTGTGTTTACAGAACCAACACTATTATTAACAAGGTCATTACTATGTCATCAACTATTGTCATCTTTATCATGAAGCAACCTTTAACATAACTGTCACTTAGCATCACTATTACCAACATTATTATCATTAAACAAACTACTAGAGTAGTTATCATCATCTTCATTATCATTAACAATTAAGCATAACGGGTCACATCATGCATCTATTACATGAGGGCTATCATCATATACATTACTACCATTAGCATCCTTATTATTTGCAAGGCAACATATTACATATTGATGATATCACAAACACCACCATCGTTTTATTGGTTAATGTAAAAACATCCACTTCTATCACATAAGGGACCGTCACCAAAGAAACTCATACCCTCACTATAGCCTCACAACCCTCATCTGAAACCTATCACCCAACATGGGTATCGGCCATCATGGCCCAAGGCATGTCGCCCAACATGGTATCGGCCATCATGGTATCGGCCATCAGGGCACATAGCCTATCGTCCAACATGGCACTACTTGGCCCTATCGTCCACCACATGGACAAGGAGATAACTCAACACAAGAGCACCCATTCTATCGTCCAACTCAAGGACATCCATGTCGCCCAACACCATCAGACCATATCGCCCAACAAGAGAGAGAGAGAGAGAGAGAGTATCACCCATCTCCAAGGGTACTCACCATATCGGCCAACAAACCCTAGCTCACCCTATCGCCCAACTCAAGGGCAAGGGTATCGTCCAACCTAAAGGACTCATCATGTCGCCCAACACCAGCTACCATATCGTCCACCAAGGGGAACACCATGCCGTCCAACTCAAAAACAAAGGTGTTGCTCAACCCAAGGAACCATATCGCCCAACATGGTCACCATGTCGGCCAACATCCACACTAGGTCAACCTATCGTCCAACCCAAGAGGAAGGGTGTTGCCCAACACCAAGAACACCGATATCGTTCAACTCAAGGACAAGGGTGTCGCCCAACACACCCACAAGGAAGGGATATCGCCCAACCCTAGGTCACCTTCAACCTCCAGCACAAGGGAGCACAAACCCTAAAAAGCAAGGTATACAAGGAACCCTAAATCCAAGAGAGGGATATCGGCCACTAAGGTATATAAGCAAGGTGCACAAGAAAGGAACTAAGCTAGTCTACTAACATGTAACAAGGTTAAAGCTAGAGGTAAGAGAATTAGTGTGGCAACACATCCCATTATCCTACAGATAATGAGGTGTTACGCGAAAACGTGCGGAAATCACCATAACCAGAGATTATCAAAACACGGGTTAATTAAAACCGATTGCGGAAAACTGATAAACTCTGAAACTATTACTTTCCAGTCCATATCCTGCACAGAAACATGTCATATAAATATACACAAGATCTGATACGTGTCCCCAGCTCAGGAACAGCTGCTCATCTATCGCATGAGTTCACCACTTGTTCATATACATAAAGGCCCACATCCGGCCAACAGCAGGATATACAGATATCATCGTGAAACAACGTCAAAACACTGCCAAGGACCTGAGAGTACAGGGATGACTCTAGACTCTACTACAAAACATCCAAAACAGCAGCATGTCCAACGCTTGCCTTCTACTGCTCCTCAAGCTGCTCGTCCGCAACACCACAACCACGACCACGTCTACCTCGACCACCTAAAAAGGGTGTAAACCAGCGGAGTGAGACAATTGAACAATTGTCCCAGCGGGAAACATAGCTCCCCACCGCAACTACAGAACCTCAGCAAGATAGCTATAACAACAATCATAACATGAGCAGATACATCAGAAGCAGTTATATATATATGTAGCAAGATCATTCTTACCGACAAACATACCAGCTGTACTAAAACTTATAACCAGATGTCCCTCAAAAGAATATGATTATCAAGATAAGGTATATCAACATGTAACAGGATTATTAGAACAGAATATAATGTCACATAACCTGATTATCAAGATTAGACAGATTACCACATGACCTGCAAGATATAACAGAGATATTACACAAACAAGGCCTCAACCAATGTTTCGTGTTTGATTTGATCAGTAAATACTAAACGGTTGTATTACGTTTTATTATGCCCTGAGGATTTGAACCGTACCGTTCAAATCCAACCTTCGGTTACGAAACCCAAGCCGGTGCCATACAAGGTCAATGGAAGAGCCGGACTCCACGACCTCCCACCTCATGGTTAGTACATGAGTGCAACACAAGCAGGACCGCAGTCACATGCTGAAGTGGTCTAAGCCATAGGGTTAGCTCCACAGGCTACCCATTCTCTAGCTCGCCTTGGTACAGGTCACGACGCTAGTAAAACTGAGCCACGGGCCTGTTCACCGTGCTCTGAGCCATGAACGCATTCATGCTCCATACATCACATATCCTGAGCCATGGGCCTGTTCACCATGCTCTAAACACATATCTGAGTCTGCAACCAAAGTTACACTCTTACCTCCTCATTTTCAGGCTAGGAGCAACCTACACATATTCAACAATATGCGCTTCCAGGTTAACCCGTAGGAAAACCCGTTTCACCATCACCAAGTCCTGACGATGATGGATCTATGGCCAGGGCAAACTACATGATATATTTCACTGTGATTAATTAGTTTCTTTTAGATGGATTGCAGGATTCAACCAAGTTGTATAACATGCAAGATATAACAGAAAGTAAAGAACATTATATGATGGTCTAATCATATCAACCTGATCCATCTTAAGGATCCAACATCACATGTTACCACTTGGCCTTTTGCCAACCATCCAGATCCATCTCAAGGATCATCACATACCGCATGATCTCAATCCTTCATCATGCACTGTCACTGCCTCTTAAGGCTCACATCATCATCAAGGGACCAACACATCACATACACAATCTTATAGGGCAATTATCAAAGCAATGTTACTCATTACGTATGTCACATATCCCTTTTATGGCTAATACATCACCTGCAAGGTTAGAGTACACAATAATCGTAGATTCAACATAAGGAATAAGCTCACTATCATGAAATATCATTCAAGATATTGTACTTATCAATGTGACACTTATTTGGTAACCAGGTATATTAGTTACATCATTATCAACCATACTGATGCTTACTCTAAATCTCAGGATTATACAAACAATCGAGGCATATGGAGATCATGTTGAGTATACTGAACCAACACTGTTACTGTCAAGATCATTATTATTGCCATCAACTGTTGTCATCTTTATCATGAAGCAACCTTTAACATAACTGTCACTTAGCATCTTTATTACCATCATTATCATCAGTAAACAAACTACTAAAGTAGTTATCGTCACCTTCATTATTATTAATAATTATGCATAAAGGTCACATCATGCACCTAATACATGAGGGCTATCAACATATACATTACTATCATTAGCATCCTGTTTGATGATAAATATCACCATCATTTCCTTGGTTAATTAGCTAATTATTTCCATCACATGAGGGGCCGTCACCAAAGCACCTCAAACCCTCACTAAAACTTCACAACCCTCACTTAAACCTATCTATTCAGCATGGGTATCGGCCACCATCCTAAACCCTATTGGCCATCACCATTACTAACTCTATCGGCCTACACACTAGCTAATAGGGTAGGGTATCGTTCAACTGGACTATCGGCCACCAAGGCTATCGGCCATCACACTAAGCTCACCCTATCGCCCATCATGGGCAAGGGTATCGTCCACCATGCTACTAACCCTTATCGGCCATGAGGCACAAGGCATGTCGCCCATCAAGAGAGAGGGTGAGAGAGAGAGAGAGTGTATCGTCCACCAAGGTACTAACCAAAACACAAGGGACATCACTATGTCTCCCATCATATCGGCCAACCAGACCATCAACTATATCGGCCAACATGGGTAGGGTATCGCCCATCATGACTATCGCCCAACATGGCTATCGGCCATTAGGGTATCGCCCACCATGGTCACCATGTCGGCCAACACACTAGCTAGGTCAACCTATCGACCTCCAACTCAAGGAACTCAAACCCTAAAGCATCATATCGTTCAACATAAGGGCAAGTGTGTCGCTCAACACACTCACAAGGAAGGGGGGGGGTATCGCCCAACCCTGGGTCATCTTCAACCTCCAACACCAAGAGGACAAACCCTAAAAAGCAAAGGTACACTAGAAGCCCTAACCCTATGGGGGATATCGGCCACCAAGGGAAGCTAAGGAAAGGTACAAAAGCAAGGAGCTAAGCTAAACTACTAACATGCATAAGATCAGGCAAGAAGTAAAGGAGTTAGGGTTAGAAGCTATGCAACCCGCCTTAAGCTCCAAAGCACTTTAGGGTCCAAAGCTATCGTCCACCAGGCTGCTCCAGGAGGGTGTATCGGCCACCACAAGCTAGATGGAGAGGGCTATCATGCACCAAGGGTGGAGGGGAGACCAAAGGACCAAAGAAGACTAAGGCAAGGAGAAGGGCTACCTATATAGGAGGGAAGGGAGGAGAAACCAAGGTACAACCATGCTATGTGTCGCCCACCCAAGGGACACTTGTCCTAGGGTTCCAGCCAACACATTAGCAAGGCAAGAGACACTTGTCCAAAACATGCACCAAGGGTCCACTACACCAGATCAAGCATCATGGGCGACACAGGCAGCAGCTCTGCTGGGCGACACACCAGCCTGCTGGGCGACACACCACCTGCCCTGGGCGACACAAGGCTCAAGCAAGCCCAAACAAGGAACTCCAAGGCCCAAACAAGCTCAACTCAGGCCCAAAGAACTCAAACAACAAGCCCAAGCCTTCCTCTCAACCCTAGAGGAAGCAAAAGAGGGGAAAACACCTCACAAGATGGCAAACTTGCACACAAAACCCTAAACTTGGGTTATTTGCAAGTAGCCCCTCGAACTCTCAACAAAGCTCAACAAAACCCTAATCACCACTCAAAGGTGATTAGCGAGCACCAAACCACTAAGGTTAAGCAAAACAAACAGGGTAAACCCTAAACGCAGGTCAGGGTCCTTACAGCCATAAACCTCTACAAAAGGATTTCGTCCCCGAAATCCGAAGAGAAAAGCGAGGGATACTTCCTCCTCATCTCTTCCTCGAGCTCCCACGTGGCTTCCTCAACGCCACGGTGATGCCAAAGAACCTTCACAAGAACCAAATCCTTCCTCTTCAGCTTCTTGACTCTTCTGTCAAGGATCATCATAGGACCCTCTTCATAAGTCACATCTCTGTCAAGCAAACCTCAACTGGCTGTATCACTGTCCCTGTATCCGGATGGCTTTTCTTCAGCATACTGACATGGAACACTGGATGTAACATGTGCAACTCTGGAGGCAACTCTAACTTGTAAGCCACTTTGCCAACACGTGCTAAGACTGGGTAAGGCCCCATATATCTGGGAGATAACTTACCTTTCCGTCCAAACCTCAGCACACCTTTCCACGGAGAGACTTTAAGGTAAACCTTGTCTCCCACCTGGAATTCCAAAGGTCGTCGGCGATTGTCTGCATAAGACTTTTGCCTGTCTTGAGCCGCTTTCAACGGTTGTAGTGTCACCTTGATCTTTTCTGTCGTCTGCTGTACTAACTCAGGACCCAAAAGCTGATATTCACCTGATTCATACCAACACAAAGGAGATCTGCACTTCCTTCCATACAAGGCCTCATAAGGAGCCATGTCAATGCTCCGCTGATAGCTATTGTTGTAGGCAAACTCTATCAAACTAAGATGTACGTCCCAACTGCCTAGGAACTGCAAAACACAAGCATGAAGGAGATCTTCCAAAGTCTGAATAGTCCTCTCATACTGTCCATCTGTCTGCGGGTGGAAAGCGGTACTGAACTTCAACTACGTTCCCAATGCCTTGTGCAACTGCTCCCAGAAACGACTTGTAAACTGAGGACCTCTGTCAGAAACTATCGTCGCTGGCACACCATGCAAACGAACTATCTCATCCACATATACTCGAGCGAGCTTCTCAGCTGTATACGTGGTTTTCACAGGTATGAAATGGGCAGACTTCGTCAATCTGTCCACTATCACCCAAATGGAATCATGATTCCTAGTTGTCCTGGGTAGACCAACTACGCAATCCATGGTTATATGATCCTATTTCCACTGTGGTATAGGCAAAGGTTGTAACGTACCTGCCGGCTTTTGATGCTCAGCCTTAACTTGCTGACATACCGCACACCTAGCCACAAACTCAGCTACATCTTTCTTCAAGCCGGGCCACCAATACAAGTCCTTCAGACTATGATACATTTTGGTGACGCCTGGATGCATAGCATACATCGACGTGTGTGCTTCCTCAAGCACCAACTTCCTCAGATTATCAACATCTGGAACCACCATCCTATTATGATAGCAAACCACTCCATCCTCGGACTCATGGAACCCATCACGCTTTTCACTGCCAAACTTTGATCTAATTAGCTGTACTGTATCATCCGTTTGTTGTGCATCTTTGATCTGCTGTCTCAACGTAGGTTTGATTTGCATCTGTGCTAAAAGTCCAGCTAACAAGGAAACCTCCATCTGCACGTTCATCTGCCGTAAGGAGACTAACATGTCTCGCCTATGGCATACCAAAGAACTCATCTGTGCCTTCTTGGGAGTAGAAGACTTTCTGCTAAGCGCGTCTGCTACCACATTCACCTTACCAGGACGATACTCGATAGTGCAATCATAATCATTGATCAACTCCATCCATCGACGCTGTCGCATGTTCAACTCTTGCTGTGAGAAGATGTACTTCAGATTCTTGTGATCCGTAAAGATCTGACACACTTCCCCATAAAGATAGTGTCTCCAAATCTTTAATGCATGAACCACTGCTGCCAGCTCCAAATCATGGGTCGGATAGTTCTCCTCATGTTTCTTAAGCTGTCGCGAAGCAAAAGAAACCACATGATCCTCCTGCATCAGCACACAACCCAAACCTTTCTTGGACGCATCACAGAAAACAACATAGCCTTTTCCAGATTCTGGCAAGATCAACACTGGAGCACTGGTTAGCTTTTCCTTCAAACTTTGGAAAGCTTGCTGACATCGATCATCCCAAACAAAAGGTACATCCTTTCTGGTCAACTTCGTCATCGGTAGAGCTATCGAACTGAAATCCTTAATAAACCTCCGGTAGTATCCTGCTAGACCAAGGAAACTACGAACTTCTGTCGGCGTCTTCGGCTGTTCCCAATCCGCAACGGATTCCACTTTCTTCGGATCTACTTTGACTCCTTCAGCAGATATCACATGGCCTAAGAAAGTCACTTCATCCAACCAGAACTCACACTTACTAAACTTAGCATACAACTGATGTTGACGAAGGAGAGTCAACGCTTGACGAAGATGTTGTTCATGCTCTAGCCGGTTCCGACTATAGATCAAGATGTCATCTATAAAAACTACAACAAACTGATCTAAGAACGGACGAAACACTCTGTTCATCAAATCCATGAAAGCAGCAGGTGCATTGATTAATCCAAACGGCATAACCACAAACTCAAAATGACCATACCTCGTCCTAAAAGCTGACTTTGGTATGTCATCCGCCTTTATCCTCAACTGATGATATCCAGACCGTAGATCGATCTTCGAAAACACTGTAGCACCACACAACTGATCGAATAGGTCATCTATCCTCGGTAACGAGTACTTATTCTTGATCGTGACCTTGTTCAACTGTCGGTAATCTATACACAACCGCATCGAACCATCCTTCTTCTTAACGAACAACACGGGAGCACCCCACGGGGACGTGCTCGGTCGGATGAAACCTTTCTCCAACAACTCTTGTAACTGCTTCTTCAACTCTACCATCTCTGCTGGAGCCATCCTATACGGCGTCTGTGCAATCGGCTGCATTCCTGGAACCAGATTGATCTCAAAATCGATCTCTCGTGGTGGAGGAACACCAGGAAACTCCTCGGGAAACACATCTGCAAACTCTCGGACCACTGACACTTCTTCAAGGTTAAGGCCTTTCGCCTTGGTATCCACAACAGTATCCACAACGTGAGCTAAGAACGCCTCACATCCTTGTCGCAACAACCTATCTGCCACCATAGCTGACACCAGACACGTCGGAAGAATCTTCCTATCTCCCTGGAAGATCCACTTCTCTCCAGCAACATCAAACACCGCCTGCTTGGAACCACAGTCCAAGACAACCTTATACTTCTCTAAGGTATCCATCCCAAGGATAACATCGAAACCATGCATATCAAGTGGTATGAGATCCACCTGAATGTTGTGTCCCGAGAAAGACAAGACACAAGATGGACACTCTTCTCGAAGCAAAGAGGAACCATCAAGAGGGGTTTCTAACAACAAACTATCCTTCTTACAACTAACAGGTAGACGACAGTTTTCAAGCATACAACAGGCGATAAAAGAGTGTGTAGCACCCGGGTCAACCAGAACAGATATAAAGCAAGAAGAAGACATATCAAAATGAAATAACTCCATCTGACCTGTCACCACTCGCGGGTTGACTATCGCCTCTGGCTGATTCATGGCATAGAATCGAGTCGTAGCTTGCTGTCCACGACCTCTGCTTCCTTGAGCAGATGATCCAGCTTGAGATGCTTGACCGCGTCCTCATCCTCTGCTACCACTGGGCTGTGATCTCTCAGACTTCTGAAAACTCTGCCTCGGTTGCTACGTCACTTCAACATCTCTATTCGGGCAATTGAACTTCCAATGCCCGACTTGTCCACAAAGATGACAGGCTCTATTGTCAACTCGTGGCCTAGATGGCCCTGTCACTGCCACAGAAGTTGAACTGTGTGCCTTGGATGGTGAAGAAACATAACCTTTCCCCTTACTCGGAGACCACTGAGATGGTACACCAGCACTTCTCATTACTGAAGGTGCTGAAAATCTGGGCTTCTTGAAGCCACCAAACCTTCGTCCTTGATACTGAGCAGGTCTTTTAAGAGACGCAGACTCTCTTTTCTCCCGTACTGTCCTCTCAATCCGTCAAACTGATTCCACAAATGTGGCAAACCGCTCTCGGTTTTCCATCGCAGACATAGGTGTTGTCAACTCAGCACTCAGACCCTTCTCGAAACGTCTGATCCGTTCATCATCTGTTGCCGCCATGTGAGGACAGAACCTCAACAGATCCATAAACTTAGCTTCATACTCGGTGATGTTCATCATTCCTTGTCGCAATATCTCAAACTGGCTGATCTTCTCATCCAGATACGTCTTCGGAAAGTATCTGGTGACGAACTCACGTCGAAACACCTCCCAACAGATCACCTCACCAGGCCGCTTCTCTTCTTCGATGGTCCACCAGTGACCAGCACTACCCTTCAGAAGGTAGACAGCATGCTTTACTTTGTCTGCTTCGGGGATGTCGAGGATCCGGAAAGCCTTTTCAAGACTTGTCCGCCACAGATCTGCATCCGCTGGATCAGCCGTTCCAGCATAATCCGAAGCTCCGACTCGGCGAAGCCGCTCAAAGGTCTTCCCAATACCCGATTCTTCTCCATGGGGAACCTGTGCTCGCGGAGGAGGCACTGGTAATCGCTCAACCATGAGATTCATCGTAGCCATTAACTGCCCCATAAGCTGTTGGTAGGCAGGGTGTTCAAGTATGGCTGGGTGAGGTTGGGGAACCTCAGGCACCCGATCTTCATGTGCCCGTCCATCTGCTCCATCAACCGATGCAGCATCACTGTGCTCAGGAGCATGTTCTTCATGGTTTCCAGACATCTTGGCTTTTCTCCCGCTGAGGGCAGAAGATTTTTGTAAGATAACCTGGAAGACTCATAAGAACAGACTCAACCTAGTCCTAGGTCCCTGTAGACTCAGCGAACCTAGAGCTCTGATACCAAAACTTGTGGCAACACATCCCATTATCCTACAGATAACGAGGTGTTACGCGAAAAACGTGCGGAAATCACCATAACCACAGATTATCAAAACACGGGTTAATTAAAACCGATTGCGGAAAACTGATAAACTGTGAAACTATTACTTTCCAGTCCATATCCTGCACAGAAACATGTCATATAAATATACACAAGATCTGATACGTGTCCCCAGCTCAGGAACAGCTGTTCATCTATCGCATGAGTTCACCACCTGTTCATATACATAAAGGCCCACATCCGGCCAACAACAGGATATACAGATATCATCGTGAAACAACGTCAAAACACTATCAAGGACCTGAGAGTACAGGGATGACTCTAGACTCTACTACAAAACATCCAAAACAGCAGCATGTCCAACGCTTGCCTTCTACTGCTCCTCAAGCTGCTCGTCCGCAACACCACAACCACGACCACGTCTACCTCGACCACCTAAAAAGGGTGTAAACCAGCGGAGTGAGACAATTGAACAATTGTCCCAGCGGGAAACATAGCTCCCCACCGCAACTACAGAACCTCAGCAAGATAGCTATAACATCAATTATAATATGAGCAGATATATCGGAAGCAGTTATATATATATATATAGCAAGATCATTCTTACCGGAAAGCATACCAACTGTACTAAAGCGTAAAACCAGATGTCTTTAAAAAGAACATGACTATCAAGATGAGATATATCAACATGTAACAGGATTATTAGAACAGAATATAATGTCACATAACCTGATTATCAAGATAAGACAGATTACCACATGACCTGCAAGATATAACAGAGATATTACACAAACAAGGCCTCAACCAATGTTTCGTGTTTGATTTGATCAGTAAATACTAAACGGCTGTATTACGTTTTATTATGCCCTGAGGATTTGAACCGTACCGTTCAAACCCAACCTTCGGTTACGAAACCCAAGTCGGTGCCATACAAGGTCAATGGAAGAGCCGGACTCTACGACCTCCCACCTCATGGTCAGTACATGAGTACAACACAAGCAGGACCGCAGTCACATGCTGAAGTGGTCTAAGCCACAGGGTTAGCTCCACAGGCTACCCATTCTCTAGCCCGCCTTGGTACAGGTCACAGCGCTAGTAAAACTGAGCCACGGGCCTGTTCACCGTGCTCTGAGCCATGAACACATTCATGCTCCATACATCACATATCCTGAGCCATGGGCCTGTTCACCATGCTCTAAACACATATCTGAGTCTGCAACCGAAGTTACACTCTTACCTCCTCATTTTCAGGCTAGGAGCAACCCACACATATTCAACAATATGCGCTTCCAGGTTAACCCGTAGGAAAACCCGTTTCACCATCACCAAGTCCTGACGATGATGGATCTATGGCCAGGGCAAACTACATGATATATTTCACTGTGATTAATTAGTTTCTTTTAGATGGATTGCAGGATTCAACCAATTTGTATAACATGCAAGATATAACAGAAAGTAAAGAACATTATATGATGGTCTAATCATATCAACCTGATCCATCTTAAGGATCCAACATCACATGTTACCACTTGGCCTTTTTCCAACCATCCAGATCCATCTCAAGGATCATCACATACCGCATGATCTCAATCCTTCATCATGCACTGTCACTGCCTCTTAAGGCTCACATCATCATCAAGGGACCAACACATCACATACACAATCTTATAGGGCAATTATCAAAGCAATGTTACTCATTACGTATGTCACATATCCCTTTTATGGCTAAGACATCACCTGCAAGGTTAGAGTACACAATAATCATAGATTCAACATAAGGAATAAGCTCACTATCATGAAATATCATTCAAGATATTGTACTTATCAATGTGACACTTATTTGGTAACCAGGTATATTAGTTACATCATTATCAACCATACTGATGCTTACTCTAAATCTCAGGATTATACAAACAATCGAGGCATATGGAGATCATGTTGAGTATACTGAACCAACACTGTTACTGTCAAGATCATTATTATTGCCATCAACTGTTGTCATCTTTATCATGAAGCAACCTTTAACATAACTGTCACTTAGCATCTTTATTACCATCATTATCATCATTAAACAAACTACTAAAGTAGTTATCGTCACCTTCATTATTATTAATAATTATGCATAAAGGTCACATCATGCACCTAATACATGAGGGCTATCAACATATACATTACTATCATTAGCATCTTGTTTGATGATAAATATCACCATCATTTCCTTGGTTAATTAGCTAATTATTTCCATCACATGAGGGGCCGTCACCAAAGCACCTCAAACCCTCACTAAAACTTCACAACCCTCACTTAAACCTATCTATTCAGCATGGGTATCGGCCACCATCCTAAACCCTATCGGCCATCACCCATTACTAACTCTATCAGCCTACACACTAGCTAATAGGGTAGGGTATCGTTCAACTGGACTATCGGCCACCAAGGCTATCGGCCATCACACTAAGCTCACTCTATCGCCCATCATGGGCAAGGGTATCGTCCACCATGCTACTAACCCTTATCGGCCATGAGGCACAAGGCATGTCACCCATCAAGAGAGAGGGTGAGAGAGAGAGAGTGTGTATTGTCCACCAAGGTACTAACCAAAACACAAGGGACATCACTATGTCTCCCATCATATCGGCCAACCAGACCATCAACTATATCGGCCAACATGGGTAGGGTATCGCCCATCATGACTATCGCCCAACATGGCTATCGGCCATTAGGGTATCGCCCACCATGGTCACCATGTCAGCCAACACACTAGCTAGGTCAACCTATCGACCTCCAACTCAAGGAACTCAAACCCTAAAGCATCATATCGTTCAACATAAGGGCAAGTGTGTCGCTCAACACACTCACAAGGAGGGGGGGGTATCGCCCAACCCTGGGTCATCTTCAACCTCCAACACCAAGAGGACAAACCCTAAAAAGCAAAGGTACACTAGAAGCCCTAACCCTATGGGGGATATCGGCCACCAAGGGAAGCTAAGGAAAGGTACAAAAGCAAGGAGCTAAGCTAAACTACTAACATGCATAAGATCAGGCAAGAAGTAAAGGAGTTAGGGTTAGAAGCTATGCAACCCGCCTTAAGCTCCAAGCTCCAAAGCACTTCAGGGTCCAAAGCTATCGTCCACCAGGCTGCTCCAGGAGGGTGTATCGGCCACCACAAGCTAGATGAAGAGGGCTATCGTGCACCAAGGGTGGAGGGGAGACCAAAGGACCAAAGAAGACTAAGGCAAGGAGAAGGGCTACCTATATAGGAGGGAAGGGAGGAGAAACCAAGGTACAACCATGCTATGTGTCGCCCACCCAAGGGACACTTGTCCTAGGGTTCCAGCCAACACATTAGCAAGGCAAGAGACACTTGTCCAAAACATGCACCAAGGGTCCACTACACCAGATCAAGCATCATGGGCGACACAGGCAGCAGCTCTGCTGGGCGACACACCAGCCTGCTGGGCGACACACCACCTGCCCTGGGCGACACAAGGCTCAAGCAAGCCCAAACAAGGAACTCCAAGGCCCAAACAAGCTCAACTCAGGACCAAAGAACTCAAACAACAAGCCCAAGCCTTCCTCTCAACCCTAGAGGAAGCAAAAGAGGGGAAAACACATCACAAGATGGCAAACTTGCACACAAAACCCTAAACTTGGGTTATTTGCAAGTAGCCCCTCGAACTCTCAACAAAGCTCAACAAAACCCTAATCACCACTCAAAGGTGATTAGCGAGCACCAAACCACTAAGGTTAAGCAAAACAAACAGGGTAAACCCTAAACGCAGGTCAGGGTCCTTACAATTAGGGTTAGAAACTATGCAACCTGCCTTAAGCTCCAAGGAAGAAGATGCACTTTGAGCTCCAAGGTTGTCGGCCACCAAAGCTCCAAAGCACTCCAAGGTCCAAAGCTATCGTCCACCAAGCTGCTCCAGGAAGGTGTATCGGCCACCACTTCAGCGCCAAGGAAGTGTATCGGCCAACACAAGCAAGATGGAGAGGGATATCGTGCACCAAGGGTGGAGGGGAGACCAAAAGAGCAAAGGAGACTAAGGCAAGGAGAAGAGCTACCTATATAGGAAGAAGGGGAGGAGAAACCAAGGTACAACCATGCTATGTGTCGTCCACCCAAGGGACACATGTCCACCAACTCAAGCCACCTCTCATGCAAGCCATAAGGCACTTGTCTAAGATGTGCACCATGTGTCCATCAACCAAGCCAAGCCATCTGGGCGACACAACAAGAGCTACTGGGCGACACACCACCTGCCCTGGGCGACACAAGGCTCAAGAAAGCCCAAACAAGGAACTCCAAGGCCCAAACAAGCTCAACTTAGGCCCAAAGGACTCAAACAACAAGCCCAAGCCTTCCTCTCAACCCTAGAGGAAGCAAAGAGGGAAAACATCTCACAAGATGGCAAACTTGCCCACAAAACCCTAAACTTGGGTTATTTGCAAGTAGCCCCTCGAACTCTCAACAAAGTACAACCAAAACCTAATCACCACAAAAGGTGATTAGCAAGCACAAAAGCACCAAGATCAAGCAAAACAAACAGGGTAAACCCTAAACGCAGGTCAGGGTCCTTACAAAGCTGCTCCTATGTAGCCTGAAAGATGATCATGCGGTTCCCTTTCCGTCAGATATACCTAGCAATTTCACAGCATTGGGTTTTTTCTGGACATCCTCAACTAGGTCGTCAAAAAACAACTTGGAATACCGCTCTACTACTGTCTTTGACCATCTTTGCTTTTATCAGGTTATCATTATACACCCCCTCTTTCACCATTTGTCTCCAATGCTTATTATATAAATTATCCCCTTAATTGACGTACCTTCACTCACAACTTTCTCATATGTTAATTTGGGATGCATAGTTATTACTTTATTTCCGACATTATCATGTTATGCAATTGATCAGTAATCTGTCTCTGAATATTTGTCTTTCTTTGTTTAGTAATGTTGGTTTTTTGAATCCTTAGATATGGATGCATTTAAATTCAAAGTAATTATAAGGCACGGTGGCTACTGGAAAACATCTAAAGGAAGTGGTCATATGAAGTATTATTTTGGTCATAAATTATTTGTAGAGTGCGACTCTGATTATGCAAACTATCGAGATTTCGTTGAAGATATATCTCAACTTGTGCATTGCAACTCAAATTACACATTTGATCTTGCATGGTTGCTTCCAAATTCTATGCCTAAGCAATACAACTTTGTGGTTGATGACAAGAGTTTAATGGACATGTTTTCAGAAAATAGACTGACAGATGGAATTATAAGATTGTTAGTGAGTCTGCAAAGTTCTAGAACCCCATATGGGATTGAAAAATTGACAAATCATAGCTTGAGTATACAAGATATATCTTTGAATTTGTTAAAATTGGTTGATGATTTTTCTCCTCCTAGTGAACACATTATAGATGTCAACAATGGTGAGATTCATCTAGATTCAGATTATTGTACATCAGAATCAAGTTACCATAGCTTAGCATCTTCGTCAAGTGAATATGAATGTTCTATTGTTGGCTTGGAAGCCAAAAGTGATAAAGATGAGCATGAGGAATATGATAGTAGTGCTGAAATTCATTCTAATAATGTTGAGATTTTGGATGATGATATTGTTGAAGATTCTAGAAATGAAATCATGGTTAGTATTGAAAAAATCGAACTTTTTGTTGGTGCATTATTTCCAAGTGTTCTGCATTTAGACAAGCATTAAGACAACATTGCATAAAACATTATTTCAAAGTGGACTTTGTCAAGAATGAAAGTTACAGAGTTACTGCTAGGTGTGGGACTAGTGAGAGTTGTCCATGGAGGATACATGCTTCTAGGCTTCAAGAAAAAGTTACTTTTTGTATCAAAACCATGTTAAATGAACATAAATGCTATGCAGTGACTAAAAGTGATAATAAAATGGCAAATTTTGAATGGATATCCACTAAAGTTGCGGAAGAAGTAAAGAAAAATCCTGATATTTCCGTTTCTCTATTGCGGTCATTTATAAATACACAATATGGGTTGAACTTGCCATATAAGAGAGTTTGGTTAGGGAAAGAAAAGGCTCAAGAAATGATCTTTGGAAATATTGAAGCATCCTATAAGAGCATACCTGATTTGCAAACTGAATTATTAGCTCGAAATCCTGGAAGCATTGTGAGATATGAGTTGGATGATGACTCTTGTTTTCTTAGATTCTTTGTTTGCTTTAAGGCATGCTCTCAAGGTTTTTTGCATGGTTGTATAAGATTTATTGGTGTTGATTCATGTCACCTGAGGGGAAAATACAAAGGAGTTCTACTAGCAGCAACTGCATTGGATGGGAACAATCAGTTATATCCTATTGCATATGTGGAAATAGTTGGGCATGGTTCTTGCACTGCTTGAAAGATGCCATTGGAGATTTACATGATCTTACATTCATGAGTGATAGAATGCAAGGGATTGATTCTGCTATGAGTGTTATATTTCCAAAAGTAGAACATTGGTTGTGTGTTTGCCATCTTTACAAGAATTTCAAATCTAAATGGCCAGGTAAAAATGATGTTTGTGTGTTGTAGTTTTTTCTCAGTGTTAAGAAAAGTTCAATATTTTACCTAATGTTTTCCTTGATCATTGCATATGATCTGAAATGGAACACTTGGTATGGAATGCTGCAAGGGCCTTTGTAGAACCAATGTATGATCATTATCTCAAGGAAATTGAAGCTCGCGATGTTTCTGTCTATTCTTATTTGAAAGAGATCAAAACACATAAGTGGAGTAGGTGTACATTTGGCAATGGCGCTAAATGTGACTACCTTACTAATAATTTATCTGAATCTTTCAATAAGATGATTTGAGAAATAAGGTATTTATGAATATCATTACATTATTTGTTTTTTGGTGTCCTTCTAAAATCCAATTCAATTTTTTTACTGATTTAGTTATAAAATTTAATTTAATGAACTAAATTCAGAACAAGACCGGTTTTGGAGTTAATTGATGCCTTAAGAAGGCAGCTAATGGTAAGAATGGATGAGAGGATAATCAAAGCACTGAAATGGAAGGAGAGATTGACACCAAGGACTCATCAATATGTTAGAAACATTGCAAAAGAAACTCATGAGTGGTCTATGTACAGATCTAGTGATGTGGAATGTGAAATGGAAAATTGTTATGGTAGGTACACTGTCAATTTGGTGCAAAGGACGTGTGATTGTAGGGCATGGCAAGTAACCGGGTTACCATGTATTCATGCAGCTGTTGCTATCATTCAACTTCGATATAATTTGGAGGATTTTGTGGATGATATGTACAACACCCAAAAGCTTAGAGTGGCTTATTCTTTGCCAATCACCCCAATCTCAGAAAAGTCACTTTGGAGGAAGAGTGATCACATTGTTATTATCCATGCTCCAAAACAAAAGCGACATGTTGGGCGGCCGAAGAAGCAACGGATAAAGGGAAGAGATGAGTTATTATGTGTAGAAAAAACCACAAGATGAAGAAGATGTGAAAAGCTAGGGCATAATAAAAGATCTTGTAAGGAACCTATTGGAAATTTGAATAATGTGGGTGCACAGGGAAATCAGAGAAATATTCAAAGAGGTGTTAAGAGTGGTGGTAGGAATGGGGCTAGAAGTCTAAATCGTGTGGCTGGTAACCTTGGTGGAAAAGATGGTTCCAGTTGTGGTATGGGTAAAGATGGCACTACACTTGTTGGTTCCAAGCGTGGTAGAACAGATAATGGCTGTGATTTGAGTTATCCCTCAAAAAATGCGAGTTCTACAGCTGAAGATATTGGTTTCATTGACTTGTTACTTAGTCAAACTTTAACAAATACTTTTGAGCGCAACCCACTGGTATGAAAATTTCTTAGTTTGTGATTAAATTGATCTTTCTTCATTATTTTTATGATTTACACTGTTATGCTTGTGTTATAGATTCTAGTTGGAGTTTTTCTAGAGTGGATGTGATTACAAGTACAAGTACATCTTTTTAAGCTTACACTACATTATATTAGAGAGTTTCCAACTAGCATCTATATTAGAGTGTGGATTAGATTATATTAGGATCATTATGCCCTCAACTAATATTATTTGCATGTATTGTTTTTGGGGATATAGTTGTATGGTGAAGATATATCATCCTTTGGCAATTGGACGGTTGCTCCAAGTTTTCTTGTGAAGCTTCCATCTAAAGAAGGTCTTCCACCATAAATGTCTAAGTTGCTATCTCTGTGAAGCCATTCATACTTTTTTTGTAAAGATATCATGTAAAGAGATACATGGAGTGAAATCAGAAATGGTCTTTAGATTAGGAGCCGTCATCTTGATATTTTTTGTTGAAGATGACAAGCTTCAGGAGGGTTTGGATTGTAAGACCTGTCATTTTATTTTTTGAAGTTGACAAGATGTCATATTTTATTTCGGCAATCCATGTATCTCTCTGTTACTAAAGTTATTTTTTAAACAAACTTGAATGGCATTATATATGGAATGAAGCATATTATTGATCAACACAGTCCCATAATCTCTGTCCAGATTTTTATACAACCATGTTAGGCATTTCATTTTTGATTTCATGTATGTGGTTGTAACTTGTAGCTATATTCACAGGTCTTTTGTATATGTTCAGGTGGTTGTTGTAACTTTGTATTTACAAGTTTTCTAAGTGAATAGTAGTTCACTATTTTTAGGGGTGTTTCATTGTTGATATATAAGTTGTTGTAAATTTGTAAAGTTGTGTTCAGTTTGATTTATTAGTATATTTGATTTACCCACGTTCCTTAGTACTTTAAGTGTTAGCTTTATTTATCGATATGCAGATTGTTAATTACATATACAGTAGGAAATGTTGCGTTATTCTTGTATGCGTATCCTTTCAGTCTAATCTGCATTGGTGCATTTTTTTCGTTCTATTTCTTAATCATTCTTGTTTTTGTTTTGTTTTATTCATACTTGAACAGGAGGGGATTTTTGTCTGAGAATGAATCCTGTTCGATGCCTAGGTGATCTTCTGTGGTCACACGTTAGGTGGAGGGGGCTGCTTGGAATTAAATGAAAAGGAAAGGTGGGTTACTGGAATTTGTTAAAGGATAGGGGGTATCGTGGAATAATGGGAAAAGAAAGGGGGTTCTAGGGGAAAAACTCTATTTGTTTCCCTTCCCCAAGGTCTTCTTTTCAAATTCAAATCTTCCCCAAGAAGGCGTCTGCGTGTCACGGTCTGGACTCTTCGCAACGCAGGCTTTCACGCCACCTAACCCCCAAATATATAGAGAGACAGTACCGTTCCAATTCAAAATCCCCATCTCTGGGGTAGTAGGGAAGGAACAACTGAAGCAGAGGAAGCGGTTAGCGATGGCTTCTGGTGACATCAAGGGCTTCTACCGTCAACGGAAGAAGGGCGGCGGCGTCTCAAAGCCCGCAGCCCCATCCTCCAAGCGCAAGGCCACCGGCACCAAGGCTACCGCCGTGCATGCCGCCACTCTAGGGGGTCCCGACCCCGTGCAGACTCCAGCCCTGGTCACTCACGGTGGCCTCGACCTCAAAGGTATGGATTGATTCCCTTATCCGCGGTCTTCACTTTTACCTACCTCCTGGGATGCCTTCTCATCATGACGGGTTCCGTGGTTGTTCTTCTGGCAGACGATTACAGCGCTGAGGAAGAGGCGCTGCGTCAGTTCGACATGGACCTCAAGTACGGGCCGTGCATTGGCATGACGAGGATGCAGCGCTGGGAGCGTGCGGCCGGCATGGGCCTCGACCCGCCCGCGAAAGTTGCAGTGCTTCTGAGGAGCGGCGCGAGCGGAGGAGGTGGGGCACCCGTCGGGCTGGACTGCCTTTGGGAAGGGCGCGTTTGATCGTCGTTGTCTTTGGGGGTGTTCTGAGACCTGTGATCTTCCCAAGTTGTAACGACTGGTGAGGGATTTTTGCTTCAGTATCTCGCTGTGGAGCAAAGCAGATTCTAATCAGCCCTGTACCTGTTTCCCCTTCCCAATCTTTGCCTCTTAACTCCCTCGGTCGTGTGATTATCTGCTTTAACAAATGGTAAGGGATGTGTTGATGTGGATATGGACTAGGCAGGATGCTGCCGTGCTATCGTTGTCATCTTTGCCTCGATCTAGTCTTGCATTGCCACTTTTCAATCCAATAAACCATGAACGAACGCTAGATTGTCTTTTTGGTTGATTGAATTGGAATTGCGTGTCTGATTCCCGTTCCTTTGGGAAACAAAATTTACTTTGCACATTATATTTCAACTATCATCATTGGGAAAATTCAGTCATTTGGCCTTACCTGAAATGGCACACAGTGCAGCACCGGATCCAGCGTATCTCCAAAAATTGTACAGTTGTGGCTGTTTGCGGAAGTAATCAGCCTGTATGTGTGTTGTTTTAGGAAATGTTCTCACTGGAAAAGGGGGGTATAGTGTAGTGTTAAAGATGCCTCGATATATGTTAGGCCTTAAAAAGAATCGTAGATATGCAGGTTGTGGTGTAAAACGCACATGTGGATTCTAAGATGAGGATACTTTTGGCATGGTAAATTTAAAGCAGGCATAATGCTAAAATGTACAATACGCATACGTTATACAAACAAAATAGTGTATCCTGCTTCGGATAGTCTCATTCCCTCTGTTTGTTCATCAATCAGCTAAACAAACATTGTCCAACCGACGGCATTAGGGCCCCTTGGGAGTAAGGGGCGGGGCATAATCTGCTAGTGGACAATATCCCATAATGCTCGTTAGTCATTTTCGTCACATGAAGAAAGTTCACCTAAAATTTATCTTGCATATAGGCTCATTTCTCATAGAGAAAGGCCTAATGCGTAATAGTCAAATGGACTCCCAAGACACAGGTCTGCCAATAATCATAAAACGTGTACACGTATGCGCATATATAGCCAGATATCTATGTTGACTGGATTAACTTTCACTAGCAGATCAGGGTCGGATGAGATCGTTAATGTTCAAGTAATATAAGATTTTTTTTAAAATAACTGCAATGCATTAACATCTGACCGTTTAGTCTCTAATTGTAAAATATGTTAAGTTATTAGCAGCATATCGAGCTTTGCCGTGCCACACGAGCACAAATTTAGTGGCATACATCAGCTCAAATGAAAGGTTAAATATGGTTGTTTTTGGAAGTGGGGAACTAAAAGATGCTCCCTCGAGATCTACGCTATCATACATGGTCCATGTATTGGGGCTTAGTAGGGGAAGTGAGGTCACCATGAACCATAAATCAAGAAACGTGGAAGAAGAAGATATTCAAAATTCCTTTGATGTCGGTGAATGGGATAATGTAATAGAGTAGTTGCAGCAAATTGAAATATTTTCTCAAGATATTTATTTTCCTACATTTAGTTCCGTTAAGGAACCATTTGATCTCAAAAAGGGATTCAGTAAATCAAACTCATAAAGTTGGGTTCATATTGATAGATAACTTGATTGTGTTAGTGATTTCTTTGTACTTTTGATTGTTCGGTAAGGTAGTGGAACCCAGGAGAAATATCTGAATGTAAAATCTATTTGTAATTATCAAAACAAGAAAATTATAATCTAAGGTTTTGGGAATTAAGCATACATTTAGGGTTAAGCTTATTTTGGTCTTCTTAAATTGAATCTCGTCAGAGCTAGTTTAAGAAATAAAAGAAGGAAGAACAAAAATGAATTGATTCCATTGAAGCATGGAAAAGCCATGTAGACTTATCATATACTGATTGTGTACCCAATTTTCCATATAGTAACCCTGCTTTTTAGTTCTTTTAGCTTGATATGTTTTTCTTATAAAAAAATCATGCTTTAAGGTTTTCTTACAAAAAAGCAAAACGGGTTTAAGAAACCCCTTACAATATATATAGCTTTATATGATTTTTAAGCAATAGAAAATCCAATTTTCCATATATAAACCCTACTTTTAGTTCACTTGAAATTAGTTATATTGTCCATTTATTAAAGCGGGCAACTATGTCATAATGAGATATAAATTAAGATATCTATGTATGAAAAGGATATATAGAGATATTTTGATGATCGGAGAGCGTGGTAATGAATGTGTGGTAACATATCTAAATTTCAAGATATTCTCTAAAGATATATATTTTCCTTCATTTTATTTTAGTTATAACACCATTTGATCCCAACAAAGATATACTAATTTAGAGTCATAAAAGTGGATTTAGACTATTAGATAATTTGTTAGTAGCTTTTTGATACTTTGGACTACTAGTTCCTACTTATTGCGGTGTTTGGAAACTAAAAAGTTTTATACTAGAATCTAAAATTAAGTGGTAGTTACCAAAGAATGAAAATTAGAATCTATTATCTAGGAATTAAGCATATAGTGAGGGTTGTATCATTCTATTTTTCCTATATTAGAGGTTCTTATGACCATTAGTTAACCCAATAGCTAAAACAAGGTAGAAATAAAGGAAATTAACTCAAGTATATCATAGAAAAGACATGTAAACCAATTTTCTCTTCACAATGTATTCATTTTTCATATATTTGTCATCCTTTTTAGTTTTTAGGTTTATGTGAATTTTCTAAGAACTACATATCTTTTGGTTACTGCAAACTGTTTTTCTTTAAACCTAGGCAGTTACAATGTACGAATGGTCGTGATAGTGCTCCGTATAGAGGTCGGATCCAAGACACTTGTGGAAACTTAGGTTTCCCTCGATCATATGGCAAGGAAGTGGTCCCTGACTTTCGCAGGATTTATAATGGTTGTTTTATCCTTTGAGGCTGAGAATATGTAGATACTATCTAGGGTCACAAGGCTGACTTAACACTCGAGTGGCACACTTGTATTTTTATTGTTGAGATTGTTCTCTAGCCTAATGCTTAGAATTAGCAGTAGAGCATTTGTACTTCATGTTCGATGAGTCTCCCCAGACTCCCTCAACAGGAAAACACATAGAAAGGGAATAGTTAGTTCATATTTTCTAGAGGTTGAGTTGTGAGGTCAGAGATGAAACAGAGTTTTGAGACCTATGTTGGTTGAAGGTCATAATTCATGAATCTCAATTTTTTTGTATGCTAACTATTTCTAAATTAATGTTGGTGTAATTTTTAAACATTTTAAATATATTAGTTATCTTCCAAAAGTAGAATTAATACTAATTTCTTTTACATTTTCTTATATTATAATTAATTATATTGTTTATCATGGTGGTTACATCACTTAGCTACAAAAATGTAAATATCAAGTTTTTGAGTGCCATATTATGTCAAAATTCATCTTTACTACTACATCACATGAGGATCATTTGTGTCAATATATACCATGTGACAACACCAAAAGTTAAATGGACTTGTCCTGAGGAAGTCCACCCAAATTGTCAGACCTGAATGCCATACAAGTTTGACTGGATTTTCCTATAAGATATATTGCCAACTTGGAAAGCTGGATGGATTTTATTATATGAAATTCAACCATCTAGACACCTAATCCAGAATTATATAATAGGCCAATCAGATTTGCCTTGTAGAAATCTAGACAATCTAAGAAACTAGCCATTTTGTGGTTGGAATATGGGATATTTTGTTGGTTCTCCACTAATTTGTTCTCAGATGACCAAGATCATTTCTAAATAGAAGAGGGGGAGCCTAAGGTTATTATAGATATAAATAAGATGTTCTTAAGCTATTCTGACTACTCATGTGTATCTACAATTGATAACATTTAGAGTTGAGCTACGTGATACCCTAGTCATGATTGAGAGCACATAATATCTTCATATTGAGTTGTGAGTCATTCCTTAGTGTATAGTGGGATAATCAACTTTACTAAAGGTCAAATTTACCTAGAGTAGTTGTACTTTATCTAAAAGATAGATTTGTAATAGGATACTCTTATTTTATAATGTCTCCATCAAGATCCTTATTTCTTCATTAGTAATCTACTTCAAGTGCCAATATACAATGATCATCATTACCAGGGGTATTATTTACATTGAGATTTAAAGAATACATATTCATTTCATAGACATCTTCTTTCTTATAGTCCCATTCACTTGTTCAATAACCTTGAGAAAGGAGATCTTATGTGTGGTAGGAGAGTTTCTTCTTCTCCATTACATATGTTCCCCTATAAAATGTGAAGGAGAGGTTGTTGGGAAATTGGGGTGACATATAAGGCAGCTGAAACAAAAATTTAAAGTCTGACTCCTTAATCAACATGATCACGTCAACAACAATGTGTCTAAGAAAGAGGGCGACAAGAGTTATACTTGGTCCTAGAGCAAGTCCAGCGACAACTCTTATTATAGTAGCGTGCTTCTTCTTCAAGTAGTAGCATGCTTCTTCTCCAGGCAACATCACTCAAACAGTTCAACAATGACCTCCTGGTACAACACCAAAGACGGCGGTTGACATTGTCCTCCTAGAGGCAGGCAACAACCTCCTTGCCTCAAGGGTAGTCCGTGCAGACCACATGTCCCTTTGAACGTAAACCCACCAGGGTTGGTTCATTCTCCTAATTGTCTCTCCCTTGCTATCCCCCCTTTTTATGGGTAGGGCTTGCTCAGACTCTCTATTGGTTACCACAACCAGAGAGGTCAAAAATTGTTAGAGCTTATTGTTGTGTCTGGGAAGCCCCGGTACCCCTATATTTATAGCAAGGGCCAGGGTCAAGGCTTCCCGTCATTCTGGGAGTCGAAGGGAGACAAAATTCACATTTTTTTTGGAAACTACGAACGATGAACCAGTTGGTTCACTGTCCAACCACTCGGCTCGGAGGTGAACCGGTTGATTCATCTATTGAATAGGTTAGTTCATGTACGTCCCTCTTAGAATCAAATTGGCATTCAATATTTTGATTAATGCACAATCATGACAACATCAACCCTTGATCCAATCAAATTGATCATTGAACCATGCAACCCAAATGATGAACCGCTCGCTTCACTTTTGAAATGGTCATTTCATATCATGAAACGGCCGTTTCATATCATGAAATGGTTGTTTCATATGTGAAATGAGCGTTTCACATGTCCACCTCAGGAAAATATTCAGCCAATTTTCCAATTGACCTGACACTCCAACTAATCAGGTCAACACTTCATCGGTCGGTTCAGAGTCTAGTTAGTCAACTTTGAATCTTAGTTGTTTAAATTGAATACCTAAACACTTTTAATAATCAAGTTAAACATCATTCATCAATAAACTCCTATTCCAAGTGTGTCATATGTGTGTCACCATATTGATCCCAAATTACGTTGACAGTGATTGTCCATACCCAACTTATGACATCACAAGCAATGAGCAATATCTAGAAACACATCATTGCTACCCAAGTAATTTAGAAATTTGGAGAACAACTTAAACATACAATTTGTGATCAGTGTTACCATGATCGTATAGTTCCTTTGTCTCTAATATTTGGATTGAACTTGAGACATGGAATCGTCATCCTCTACAACGTTCAATCCATGTTCCTTGAAATAGAGCAGACTATCTGAGATGCATGTGGGTTCACATATCACATATTGAATCACATGATTATGGCCATACATTTCTCAATCTCTCTTATCAAGAGGGCTCACATATCAATCTCCTACACAAGGAACGAATCTCATCGACATCACTCACGCTCAGTCCCCATGTGTTACAATTCACCTGAGCATCACCTTTATGGCAACCCTTATTCAATGTCAAGGTGGATGGTGTCAATGTACATCGAATGGCATGTGATGAGTGTAGTGACTTCATGTCTAAGAACTACAATCACCACTATCACTATGAGAGATGATTTTGACTACCATTCTAAGGTATTCATGTATCTCTCTCAAGGTGGGTCTATCTCATACACTATTCTCTAACATGTACATGTGTGTTTGACTTGATATCACATATCATGACTAATGAGACTATGTCATCATTCAACACACACTCTAGTCTTATGCATTATTATTTTCTATTTTTCTTCCACAATAATATTCGACTAGGGACATAACAAGAACGTATGCACTCTTATCATACATATGATCTCATTGTTCAAGTCATCTACCTGAAGACGCATGCCATTAAGTAACATCATTCTTTAGACATATACTATGTATGTGTCATCATGTCATGATTGACACAAACATAATATACAGAATTACCTTTATTATTATCAAATTAGGTATCTAATGCCCCATTACAATCATCACATGATTGACTCTCTAGGCATACATACCAACTGACTCCCACTTGCACTTAGATCCAATCACCCACAAATCTTATTCCAAGTGATCTTAATATGTCCATCATGCTTTTTCTACACAAGTAATTTTCATAACGCTTTAGCAACATTTGCTTTTAGTTGATATTTTACAAATTTCACATCTCTTCATTATACGACATTTTTTATATGATGGAAGTGTTGTAGTATGTTATCTGGGATTCCTTGCCTAACCAGTAGATCCGGTGTTGTCACAATATTTCTACTATGTCATCAACGGTTGCAACCTCCCACAAGTTCATATATATGGACTTCTTGATCCATATAATATCCTATGTTATTCTCAATACACCAAGGTACTCAGCTTCTATTGTAGAATTAAACAACTGTGCTTTGTTGAGAACTTTTCCAGCTAACAATCCTTGTTTGAAGGTCAAACACAAATTTTGATTGTGATTTTTATTACTTTTTTGTCATTTTGGAATCTTGCATCACTGTAACCCTTTACACCCAACACTTCCTTATTACCATAATCAAGGAACTAATCCTTTTTTACTTCTCATGTACTTAAGGATGCTCTTATATGATAGTCTAGTGACTCTCACTGGGATTTGACAGATATCAACTCATCATGTCCAATACCTATGAGATAACATGATGAGTATGTATCCTCTCATCATGTCCAATACATAGGAGATAATGGGAGAAGTACATAAGATTGCATGCATGATAGATTGAATCGGGAATGCATATGGCAAATTACTCATGTATTCCCATTCTTCACAAGAATTGGTATACTAATCTCTTGAGAGACTAACTCCATGGAATATGGACAAGTTTTCTCTCATTGAGTCTTACATGTTGAACCCTTCAACATCTTGCCAATGTATGTGGTCTTTCTTCCGTCGAGAAGCTTTGTAGATCTATCTCTATAGATCTTAATTCCTATCACATAGTATGTTTTTCCTAAGCCTTTCACAGAGAAGGTACTACACAATATGAGGATTTTATTCCCCATCATTATGTGAAATACAAAAATGCTCCCACTAAATATTTTGTAATCACAAATTTCTACTTCATTCTGACTCAAGTCAAACTCTTTGACTATCTTGTCAAGTTGAAGATTCCAATTCTGAGATGCTTGCTTCAATCACATTGATCGACCTTTGTCTCTTACAAACTTTATTCGCATTATTGGATTTATAAAACCTTTAGGTTGTGTCACGTACACATCCCGTACAATATTTCAGTTAAGGAATGTAGTTTTAACATCAATTTTGCCAAATCTCATAGTCACATTAAGCTGCAATATCAAGCATTATCCTGATGGATTTAATCATGACAACTAGTGAAAAGATTTCATCATGTTCAACGCCTTGAACTTATTTGAAACTCTTTGCAACCAATATGCTCTTATACATTTGTATACTACTATCCATGTCGGTCTTTTCTCAAATACACTAAATGCACCCTATGGGTTTTACCCTTCCGGTGGATCCATCAAGGTCATACCTTATTGGCATGCATGGACTCCATCTCGAATCTCATGGATTCAAGCCATTTCTCAGACTCTGGTACCAAAATATCTTCTAGGTAGGTTGTTGACTCATCATCTATGATCAACTCACTGCCTTCTTGAATTATAAGATATCATAATATTCCAAACTTGAGGTGTGTTTTACTAGATCTATGAGATTTCAGTTACATAAGGAACTTGAGATTCCACAACAATTTGTGATTCTCATTGTTCCTATCGTACCTTTTTTAGGTTTAGTGATTTCTTGTTTGTCTCGGACTTTTCGAGCTCTACTTTTCTCCCACTAATTCCTTTAGAATTAAATTCCCTTTCAGGAATACAACCATCCAGGCAACAAATAATTTTGTTATCAAATTGGAATTTAGAAGTAACATCTATGTGATTTGTGGACAAAGCTTTTCAAGAAACTATTTTCTTACGCAAGCTTTCAATACTGATCTTTCTAAAAGACATATCAGGACACTTCCCATGCCATATCTCATATGGTGTCTTTCAAACCATTTTATACGACACATTGTCCTAGTGTAAAACATGTGCATGAGGAAATTGGAATATCGACTAGATTTATTGATAATCGCACCATGATTTAATAGGTTGTGATTCCCTCTTTCTTACATCATTATGTTTTAGGTAGAGTTTATTGTGATACACTATCACGGTCTCTCCATAAGGTTCTCCTCGTGGTTTAAAATATTTCAACATTGATCATATCGAAGTGTCTTAACCAAGCTAGTTGCGTACTTCATTCATAATTATATCCTTGAGCACTTCAAGAGATCTTATACTTGTATTTAATTCAATACAAACTTTCATATCTACTGATATCATTAGTAAATATAATGAGGTAACTACCTTTACCATTTATTCTAAAAGGTCTATTTACATCAATATGTATGAGACATAATAGAATAATCACTCACCCACTACATCTAGTGAAAGATGCTTTTGTCACATTATCCCAAAAACAAGACTTGCATGTCTCTATTGGTTCAATAACCAAGAGAGTCTAGATAACCATCATTAAGGATTCTAGAAACACAGTTCTCATTTACATTCTTTAGATGAAAATACAATTGGTATTCATTATTTGATCATCAAGTCATTCAATATGTATGAAACATCAATTCAAGATACATGATGTTTTCATCAATGGCAGGTACATAATATCAATTCACTAATTTGATTTTATGCCCATTAGATGAATGTCAAATTTCAACTATAGTGCAACAACTCTTGCTCTGTACAATTCTAGATTACCTCTTCTACGGTTCTGGAGTGGAGATCTCTAACTCCTTCTTCTTCCTAAAATCCTCTATATAAAGTGGACAATTCCTTTCCAATGTCCAAACTGGTGACAATGGTGTCAATTTCCTTCCTTAACCTTTTAAGTGAAAATAATATATTCTTTTTGCACTTACCCCTCTCCTTATATTGAGTGTAGAAGACTTCAACTTCAGCTTAGCCTTAGAACTCTTCTCGGCCTTGGGGTTTTGTCCTTGGAATATGTTTAGCTGATCATAATCATGAGTTTGTTCATCTTCATTTGTGCTCTGGAATTTATCAACATGCCAAGCAATTCTGAAAGTGGTTTAGCCAAGTTACTTAAGTGATAACACTTCATAAAATGGCTATATGATTCAGGAAATGATTGTAGAATCATATTCATTGCCAATTCTTAACCTAAAAGAGATATCACTTTTCCACATGCCCATTCATATTGAGTACATGGGGCTCTACCGGATTTCCCTCTGTCGTTTTGCACTTATACAACACATTGGAGGCATTATACCTTGCTTGCTTTACATGATTCTTAAGATGTGTTACCATCTCAAGAATGTCCATGTTTTCATTTTGTTCATGCAACTCATTGTTCATACAGCTCAACATAAGGTCTTTGATGTCTGCAACATCATTGGCATGCTTCAAGTATACATCCATTTCAGCCTTAGGTGCATTTGGAGCGGGTTCCTCTGGCTCTATTCTTTCAAGGACATAGAGCTTTCGCTCATTTGTGAGAACGCTTCTCAAAGTCCTAAACCATATGTGGAAGTTAATCCCGTTTAGTTTGTCCTACTCAAGGACTGGTCACAACGATAACGTGTTTGTGTTTACCATTATATTCTACTAAAGAAATGTTACAAGTTTTGTTAACAATTTTTTATTTTATTTGGTAATATTGTCGATATTATTTAGGTCTTTAAATTTATTATTGCTCCCACTATTTTGTTCAAAAGAGCTTCCACTAAAAATTAGGAAGATTGTAGCATAGAATCTTCTAGTGAGACATGACCAAAAAAATTGAATTATTACCCGGATAACACTAACGTCCATAACCAATTATTAAGGTAGGCAACTTTTTCCAATTGCGTCTCTTTGCCATTGTCCAATTTCATGCTTCTAGGTGCTTAATATCATTAAGTTCACCTAGTTAAGCCTGACTTAAAAGCCAACACGGTGGAATGCACCCTACTTGGTAGGCCCACATAACTTCCATCATACTTCCACGAGATAGACAGTGCACCATGCTTGGCGTGCCCACACTTAGTTAATCATGCTTTTCATGTGTGTTTCTAATGGAAAGCATCTAAGATGTAATATGTTTGATCGAGGGATTTTATTTAAATACATACACATATACAATCACCAAATACTTATAGTATGTATTATATACATGCTGTAACCATAATGAAAACATGCAATTATAAACACAAGTGATGGTTATGACCATACTATTGTAATTCCTTAGAGCTACAACAAAATACTACCACCTAAGGTCTACATCACATGTAATAACATATTGTTGATGAATATTTGTGCTCAAACCAATCCAGGTTGATCAGTTCAACACTTGAATTGATTGGCTTGCCTCATGGACGCTCGGTTGGACTCTTGAAATGGTCATATGGACTTAGGTTCAAGCAATGTATGGACTCCTCTAGCAGACTGGTTAGGCCACCAGTCGATCAATTCATCCTTTCATCTTGCCTCCTCCATCCTTCAACCGATCAGTATGAATCCTGAGCCTATCAATTCGTCTGGTGCAGACCATCTACTCACAAAAAAAACATAAATTAAAACTATCCTATTTCATATTACATTGTAAAAGGCAAAACCTCGAGTTACATTCAAGGGGAAATAGGAAGAAAAGCATTAATTTACATTTCAAAAGGAGGAGAGATGCTCAGTATTCAAATCAAGATATAAACAAGAATAAACAACCACAACCATTCACATACAGATCTAGGGTTATTGTCCTAACCATGATAACATCCACCATCAAAACCAATTTTAGGGCGTTGCGTG
This sequence comes from Alisma plantago-aquatica, assembly GCA_963693085.1. Lineage (NCBI taxonomy): Eukaryota > Viridiplantae > Streptophyta > Magnoliopsida > Alismatales > Alismataceae > Alisma > Alisma plantago-aquatica. Next base: position 1,197,614,148 of record OY856411.1, on the reverse strand, counting down.
TAAGTTGGATATATATATATATATATATATATGTGTGTGTGTGTGTGTATATATATATATGTATATATATATATAAGTTGGGATCATATATAGTATTTAATTGGATCTGTACATTAATCATTTTAATATTCACATTGAAAATTATAAAATCAATTTGATCATATCAATTTAAATCCAGACACATCATAAATTGACGTGCCTCTGATACCACTGTTGGAAAATTGGGGCAACAGATTAGACAGTAGAAAAACAATAATTTAGAGATTGATTCCCTAATAAGCAATATCATGTCAAGTACAATGTATCTAGGAAAGAGGATAATAAGAGTTATATATGATCCTAAAGCAAGTCCAACGACAACTCTTGTTGCAATAGCATGCTTTTTCTTCAAGCAACATTGTGCTTCTTCTTTAGCAGCAACACTTGAACAGTTGTCAGCAACGACCTCCTGGTACATCACCATGAACGGTGGTTGTAATTTTCCTCCTAGTGGAAGGAAATAACCTCCTTGCCTCTAGAGTATTCCACACGGACCATCGGGAACTCCACGTTGTGCTACCAGAGCCAACGAGAAGGAGTTTTCCCTTCAAACGCCAACGAACTAGGGTTGGCGTGCTCTCCCAATTGTCTCTCCCTTACTATCACTCCCTTTTACATGTAGGACTTGCTAGGAATCCCTATTGGCTATCACAAAAGTTATATAAACACCTCCACTCATTTAGATATGGCCTGCAACCTCAAAGCTATTGCAGGTCTTCTTTGTTAGGTCCTAAATCCCAGTCGTACACACTATCATGGTGGAAAAACACTCACACGATGGTTGATTATGCCATGGTTGAAAAGCAGAAGACAAACACACAACAAGATTCGATAAGAGGTCTGACTTCTTACTTTTTATTTAACTTTGTCATCTACTTATCTTACTGATAACTCACTAAAAATAGCCATACCCATGGTCAGGCAATTTCCTTAACCAAAACTGACCACACACCTCCTTTCTATTTCTGACTTCCTCGTATATGGAGGACACATCAGTTGCTTGTTTAACACACGATCTTTGTGGCTTATACAAAGAAAAAAAAATATACATGAGAATAAAATAAGCAACAAGATTATAATTAACAATCACCCCCTTAATCTTGTGCTTTCTTCTTCACCACCCAAATTCTAATCCTTTTACGCATTTCCAAGAACTTGATGAGTGGTAGTGGCTTTATAAGGATGTCAGCTAGTTGATCACTAGATCTGACATGTTCCATGGTGGCTTTCCCTTCTTCCACGTGCTCATGAATGAAATAATAGTGTGCGTTAATATGCTTTCTTTGATCTTGATGAACTGGATTCTTACAAAGTGATATTACTGACATATTTTCCACCCTGATATCGATTGTACAAGGCTTTGCATTTAATAATTAGCGAGCACACGATTAATCCATATGACCTAACAAACTACAGTTGTAGTTGCCATATATTCAACCTCACATGATGATGGAGCTACCACTTCTGCTTTTGTGACACCCATATCACAAGATTGGAGCCCAATAAGAAAACTATGTTGATTGTGCTCTTCCTATCATTGGGGTCACTAGCTAAATCACTGTCAGTAGCCAATAAGATAGGGATTCTCCTCCTCCTTCCTCACATAGTAACAATGAAGGCTTAATGTGCCACACATATACCTAAGTATCTCCTTCACTGCCGCCATATGGTGCACCATAGGGGCTTCCATGAATCAACTAACAATGCCCACAGAGTAAGTGAGATATAGCCTCGTGTTCATTAAGTATCTCAATCTTCCAATAATGTTGCAGTAGCGGGTGGAATATTCCTTCTGATCTTGATGCAACCTATGCAACTTTAGCCATAGCTATTGACACCTGACACGGGTTACACTCTACCATACTGAGCTACTCAAGTATTTTGAATGCATATCTAGCCTGCTAGAGGGCAATTCCATTGGATTTTTGGGATCCTCAATGCCCAAGTAGTAAGATAGTAATCCTAGGTCACTCATTTTAAACAAGCTAATCATATGTTCCTTGAACTTGTCCATCTCTTTCTAGATTGATCCAATGATGATAAGATCATCACGTCAACATGCACTAACAATACTTCTCATGTATACTACATGCTCGAGGGGACATCTCTCAAACCCAAGTGTCTACAAGCTAGCGTCGAGCTTCATGTTACACGCATGTGGTACTTGTCATAGTCCATATAGAGCCTTATTCAACTTCATCACCTTGTGTTCACTATCATTCTCCTCGTAACCACAAGGTTAGCACACATACACCTCTTCCTAGAGTTCTAAATTGAGGAATGAAGACTTCACATCCATGTGATGTAGTTGCCACCCCTCTTGTACTGCAAGTGCGATGAACAAATGCATGGTCTCCAGTTGTGCCACGAGAGTGAAGACCTCATCTAAGTCCACCCCTTTTCACTACACATGCCCCTTGATGACGAGCCTTGCTTTATGTTTCACAACAATGCCATTTATCTCCTTTAATCTGTATACCCATTTTAGCCCAATGGGCTTCTTGCCTAGTGGATGGCCCACCAACACCCATGTGTCATTGTTTTTGATGGAATCGAGCTCTTCATCCATGGCACATCTCCAACTTGATTGTTAATTTTGTGCATCAATAAGAGTTTTTGGTTCCTCTGCTCCAAAAAGGCACAAATCACCTTCATCATTGTCGTCATACCTAAGCCCATTAAGTCTGGTGTGATCCATCAACTCCATAATTCTATGGTAGCCTCACGCCCAACACTAGAAGATTTACTAGATCTTGTAGGGGCCATGTCACCACTACCTCCTGCACTAGGAATTATAAAGGTTGTGGGTGCAGCCATTCTTGACATGGATCCAGATAGGAGTACTCTTGGCATGCCTACATATGTAACACTTCCTCTGGTGCCTCCATCAGGTGTCTTATCCTAGGGTGTGCACGGTGTGGACCCAACATCATAGTCCTCCACCGTGGAAGGATCACCTATACATGTGGTGTAATGAGATGGATTCACAACTATGAAAACATCACCTCGTGGTTCATGTTCTTGCATGGAACTCCAATCCCATTGCTTTCCTTCTTCGAACACAACATCACGTGAGATAATGACTTGCTTCTTGACTAGGTTATATACCTGATATGCCTTTCTATTTGTCTTGTATCCCAGAAGCAAGTTCTGGACACTTTTTTTTCAACTTTGACATATGTGTCTCTGTTACCTTAACATGGGTGATACACCCAAATGTGTAGATGTGATGCATGATAGGCTTCTTCTGGTACCAAGCTTCATATAGTGTCCTTTCTTCCACATTTTTGGTTGGAGTCTGTTTAAAATGTAGACAGTCATTGTCACTACCTCCCACCCCAAATTCACTAAGCATACCTTGCTCTTCGTCAAGCTCTGAGCCATCCCTATGATGGCCTGGTTATTATGCTCCACTATGCCATATTGTTGAGGCGAGTATGATGCTTTCAAATGGTGTTTGATGTTGAGTTCATTGTAGTATGCCATGAATTTGTTTGAGGTGAATTCCCTCTCCTATCAGTTTTGAGTGTTTGCACCTAAGATCCACTTCTATATCAACATGCTTTCTGATCTTATGAAATGCATTAAGGGCTTGATCCTTGATCTTTAAAAGCACAAGACACAAATACATTCTATAGTCATCAACAAGTAGAAAGAAGTAGTGATTTCCTACTGATGCCGGTGGAGACATTGGGCCGCACAAGTCAACGTGCACCAGTACCAAAGGCTTCTCTGTGTGAAAGGTGGTTGCACTTAAGAATGAGGCATGGCGTCGCTTGCCCACAAGGCAACCATTACACACTTGATCGACGTGATCGATATATTGTAGCTCACAGACCATTCCCTTCTTAGCGAGTTCGCAGAGTGCCTTGAAATTTAGGTGGCCATAGCATGCATGCCATAATCACACTGGATCAATGTAGCTTTCCACCAGACACATTGGTTGTGTCAAGTTGAGATTGAGAAGGTAGAGTCGGTTGTGTGACTGGGTCACCCTAGCGAGAACCTTCCTTTCCTAGTCATTGATGTAGAGGTAAGGTCTTTCCATCACCACCTTGAAACTACACTCAATGAGTTGCCCCAGATTGGTGATGTTACTTTATAGGGATGGAATGTTATGATGTTGGAGAGAATGTGATGCTCACCATTTTGGCACTAGAACAACAATGTCCCTCTCCCAAGTATTGGAACTGTCGATCCATCCCCAAACTTCACTTTCCCCTTGAATTATGTGTCAAGATTAGTGAATTTTCCTTTTCTCCCCATCATATGATTACTAGCACTTGTATCTAGGTAATAGATATCATTGTCATACCTCTCATTATCATAAACTTACAACTGTACCTTCTCTTCATTGAGGAAAATTTCACCACTAACATCCTCGGTTTTGTGTGTCAATGTGCATATCTATACCATTAGCGGTCCCAACCCATCGTCATCCTTTTCAGTGGTAAGGGAATTTTCTTTCTTTGACTTGCAATAATCTTTATAAAAGTGTCATTTTTTGCCACAATTTTGGCATTAAAAAAAATTCTTCCATTCATTTTTTCTCATGCCAATGATTTTTTTTATCGTTGCCTACATGAGCTTTGACTTTTCCATGACCACCACCACAAAATCCACTCAGCTTTGCACTCCTATTGGATCCTTCCCCACCGTTCTTCCTAACTTTGAAGTGTTCCCATTGGGAGAGTGAAAGCAACAAGTGCTCTCCTTCCTTTGGGTCACTGAACGACAAACAGACTTGCTCATCCTACGCCTTGTATCTTCGCATGAGATCTTCTACTGTCAACGTCATCAAATTCACACATTGGTCAATGTTGGTGATGAGTTGCATTTACCTTGTCGGGGCATCCTGCAAGAATTTGTGCATGAATGTTGCTGACAAGTAGTATCACTCACCCTACAAAGTCATCGATGAATTCTCCATCTTGCATCTTGAGGCCTTCAAAGTGTTGGTTAAATTGGACATTAATATAATCCCTTTGTTTTGATGATGACAAACATTTCTTTCTTGTGGTTTTAACTTGCTATTTGAGTGTTTTAGGGACAAGCATATAACGTGGTGGATAGCGAAGACTTGGAAGATCAATTTACTAAAATTGCTTTATTTTCATGATTGTAATCAATGTAAAAACTTATACAGGTTTATAATGTACAAGTACTTAGATATCATATAAATCAAGCGTTTAGATCTTCCTATCCACTCATAACACTTAGATAGGTCATTCCCCAAGATAGTATCACAACTGCACATTGATACACACACTTAGTAAATGAATGCATTGAAACATGGATATTCTCGGTCGACAAAAACTTTGACCGAGACACTCTCAATCGACAAAGTCCTCGACCAAGAATAGACCCTCCTAGCCTTTAGACTGAGTTAGAAAAGTGGTTGGGAGTTGGAATCAAATGTTACAATATATTAACTCAGACTCCCACTCGATCGACAAATTCCTCGACCGAGAGACACTCGGTCGACAAACTTCTCGATCGAGAAAGGTTTTGGACTGTACTTTTCAGCATTAAACAACTAGTCATTGCAATGTAATTAGTGGACACATAATGTCTAGTTGAGCACTAAGAACACCCTAGAAGGTGTCTAGAACATCCCCAAGCATTAGTAAACCATAGAAGGTGTCTAGAACACCCAAAGCATCACTTGTGCATACAATTACACTTGAGAATATTCTTTATGAGTAATAAGCTGAGCTATACTTGCAATCTATTTCATTGAGCTCTACATTAGTATCCTATAGCTTAGTATCTTCTAGCCACCACACTACCACATTCATCCACAATGGATAGGAGATCAATACACTTGATATAGGATCAAAGCGTTGTACTCAATTGGTAACATTATTTCTTTCTTCCAATCTTGTTCCGTTTATTATTTTGTTTCTCCTTTGCTACTCCTAGGTTGGAGGCTGCGGAAAGGAGGTTGTAGGAGTTTCTTTGGTGGTGAAGGTAGCTCGGCGTGACTTTGGACTAATCTAGAAGGTCTCAACGGGAAGCTACTTCAAGGAGGAAGTCTACTTCAAGGGGAAGCTTGAAGTTACGTCAAGTGAAGGTTGCTTCAAGGTTGGTGAGATGACTTCAGGGTGAAGGCTATCCAAAGGGTTGTGAAGGTAGTTGTATCTTATGTAACATCCTTGCGAGGTAATAAAATACAATTGCTTTCAAAATCCCAATTGGAAACAATTGGGTAGTGGACTGACTCCCTTAGTATTTGCTAAGGGTGTAACCACTCTAAACACCTTGTCTTCTTCTCCAATATTTTTGTGGTTGTTTGTTGAATTAATTTTAAAAATATCATAAAACCCTATTCACCCCCCCCCCCTCTAGTGTTTTTCACAAAGCTCTTCTTATGAACCTACAACTTTGCCTCTCTCGCCGCTCGTGCCCCATGTGGACAGTCTTGATCGTTTCCCAGGCTTCCTTTGTTGTATCCTTCCTAGAGAGGGAGGACATTATAGATTCTGGCACGGCCTGGTAGTACGTGTAGATTGCCTCCCTATCCATATGGAAGTATGTTGTCCCAGATTTCACCACGTCTCTTATAATCTCAATTTTCCTAAATCTGAATTGAAATGTAATTTCTCCTATTAAAGATATATGAATAAATAATTGAATTATTTGATTTAAATGAGTGGATTTCCTTGCTGATAGCCTTGTTGTTTGTTTTTATGGGATTTATTGGCTACTGGGCCCGATAACAAGAAAAAAAAATTCAGTTAATAAAAGATGAAATAAGAAAAGGAGAAAAGAAAAGGAGGTAGAAGCCCCTAGAAGGTAGGAGGTAGACTCCAAAGGTAGATTTCATGTCTTTGAGATTTCTTGGGTTCCAAGAAGCCCAAGTTGCAAAGATAATAAGAAAGGAAAGAGAAAATACCAATTAAATTAGCTTTATTCAATGATAACTTGCTTATTAATAAAATATCCTTTTCCTTTGGTATTTGGGTCTCAAATTTGGTACACAAGTAGATAGTACCAATCTAGAATTTTCTTTAAAATTTGGATGAAAAAGGATAAACGAGGAGAGAGTTATGGATTTTGTAAGTTTCCAATGAATTGAATTAAATATTACAAGTATTTTCTCGATTTAAAGGAAAAAGGATATAGCGGAAGCGATGATAGCCATCAGATCCCCATGTGGTCTAGAGGACCACAGATATAACAGTGGTTGTGCATCATCAACCCCGATTCACAAAAGGAAAGGGAGAGGGGAAAATTGGGATTTCAAATCCAATATTCTCGCATCTCACGACACCAAACTAGAATCCAAGACCATGAGGGTATTTGGGAGGGGATTCTATGCGCATCAAGCCTGGGTTTTGGGTGGTTTCAAAGGCTCTAGAGGAAACACCCAATTCACCTAGAGGTTTGGGCGGCGGCGGGTTAGGGGAAACCCTAGATGGACCCCCAATCCTATAAATAAGACCCCCTCTCGACTCCTTACAACCTCACGAACCTAACCGGATACCCCGCGACCTCTAACTCCCTGTCTCTGTCTCAATTGGTTGCACTCCGGTGAGGACGTCATCACGGCATCACCATGGGCCGAGAACTGAGGAAGAAGGAGGACAAATAGTAGCAGCAGTCTGATTGAGGTCTAGTGTGGACTTGTGAAGAGATCCAACGGTTCGACGGATTGTCAGCGTGCGCAAGCAAGTTAGTGGAGGTGCACGTAGCAGATCGTCTGATCCTATGTGGTATAAAAGACCACTGATCGAGTGGCCAAGCTTTTTGGCAATTTTCTAATTTTTGGTAAATAGCTCCTCTCTGCCAAAAAAATTTAAGAAAACACTTTTCATTGCAAAAAATCATAACTGATTCTAGGATGGTCGAATTAAAGTGAACTTTATATGGGAATTGATAAAAAAATTATGTAGAAGCCATTAAAAATAGATTCAAGGCTAAAACTTCTTGTAATTAGAAAAGTATGCAAAGTCGTCATCTTTAATGAATTCATCAATACAAAACCCTAAAGCTTAATGATAAATGAATCAAATGATGATTTTTGAATACTTAGAGTGGGAAATGAACTTCCTATTAATAAAAGAGTATTTAGGTCAAAAAGAGTGATCTTTATGTTTAATTGGCTTGGTTCAAGACCCCATATGTATGAAAGTACTTTAATGGATCTAAAAGCTCTAATTTTGGTAAAAATCATAGAAAGTTATAAGATGTTTGTATGAGGAAACTTTATATATGAAAGTTGATTAGAAAATCATGGGGAATCTATTAAAAATGTTAGTAAAGCCTGATTTTGTTTTGAAATTCAAAAGTGCTTAAAGATTGTTCATATGATGCACTAAACTTGGATTAGAAACCCTAATTTAAGTTAGAAAGGGTGGTTAGCATGATTAATTTGAGATTCCATGGAATAATGTAATTATGAGTTGATCCTAAGCCTATTAGGAGGAATATAACAAGCTAATTAGGGTTTATACTTAGATTTGCTGATTTAGGGTTTATAATATCAATGATGAGGATGAACCCCAGTGAAACCCTAAAAGGAAGTAGGAAAACCCTAAGCGAGTTCATATGAGTGTAATTGTAGAAAGTGAATGGTAATTAAATTATATGATTGTTTCAGGATCATTGCTTGTGTGAACTGCCTACTTGCCTGGATATTTCTTTGCTTGGATTATTGTTAGCTTGTTGAATCGACTGAATAGGTATGTGGTTATTTATGAATAATCAATTTAGTTTCACGGCGTTTCCCAAATGTTTTATCGATTAGACGCAACCTAAATTGTTGGATGTTTAATTCTACAATCTTATAAAGTCCCTATGACTATCACAATTAAGTACATATGTGTATTCTCGAACCTACATGCCACCCTGACGTACGTTGCATGACCAAGCCCCGGAGGGAAGGTCTATTCGGTCAAGCCCCAGAGGGAAGACCATTGGGCACCTCGAGAGGTGACCCCAGGCACCAAGCTCGGGATGGAGAAGGTGGCCTTATGTCCCTTGCAAGGATAAAACCCTAAGAGAGGGTAATCCAAGGTTTAGGGAAAAAGCGATTGAGAATGTCACATTGAAAATGTAATTTGGATTGTTAATAACATATTTGTGATTATTAGGTTGTTAGAAACTATTTGTGGAAATTTGATTGTCCCCCACATACCAGTATAGAAATATACTGACCGGCGTTTTGTTTGTCAGTGTTTTATGTACGATTCTAAAAATGGTCAAACAGTAAATCGAAATTTGTGAAGATACAACTAACCTTTTCAAGAAGGATTAGTTAGATAGACTTTTTCTATGGACAGAAGTCTAGAATCCAAATTTTATAAGGTATGTAAAATCTTTTTTTTTATTCCAGCTTTTCAGTTTAGTAATAGTAAAATTTGATAATTATTTTTGATTAAATGTCAAACCATGGATCCTAAAATATTAGGATAACGTCTCTGACCTTCTGGTCTCCCTTAATTGGAGGTTACCAGGAGGTGGGGTCGTTACATTTGGTATCAAAGCTGTGTTTTTCATTTAATCCTTAGTAATTATTAAATTTTACAAACTCTGTAGAACCGAGGGAGTTATTAGATGATTTTCCAAAGACGGAGGTGTCTAGAAAAGGATCACGGTTCGGGGGTTGGCAATATTTTCCTCCACCCCGCTAGTCGGTCACAAGGACTCCCGGATGCAGTGTGACTGCCTGACCAATGTCTAAGGTTCTGACTCAAAATAAGATACCTTTAGGACTCTCTCATCTATTTCGTCCCTTATCAACCCTAATTTAATTAAGGATTCTAGGATTTAGGGTTTTTCTCTCTCTTACCCACCCTCTTGAGGTCAGGGTAAGTATGATAAGGATTAAGGGATTCTCCACCAAATTAATAAAAGATACATAAACAAGATGCCATCAACATAAGTATAACTAGTTTAAATGTAAACAAAAGTTTGATTATATGCTTATGTAGATGGATCATGTGAAGACTCTAGCTACTCCTGTCGAGGCCACCGAGAGACTAGCTAGGGGTAGTTGGCCTCCCCATAAGAGGAGGGGATCTTTCGAGAAGAGGAAGAGGGACTGGGGTGATGAGTCCTCAAAGAAGAGGAAGAAACCCGAGGAAGCCTCAGAAGAAGGCCCATATCCCAAGCCAGTTCCCTTCGACAACCTTGAGGTGGACCAGGAAGAGGAACACATGTCTGAGGATGAGGTCAAGTTTGAGGAGAACTAGATCAGTGGTCCAGGACCGGCAATGGTGGTTCACACCCCTGATGCCCTATGGATGGAACAGCAGAAGAGGCTAACTGAGGCCATTAGTGCCATGGCCCTTAGGGATATAGCCAAGGATGAAAATGGTTAGTCGCTTTCCATTCATCCCCGAATCGGAGTCACCATTCTAGACTTCGTCAAGCTAAACATCAAGAGATTTTGGGGAGAGGATAAGATCGAAGTGCTCAACAAAGCGGATGCTTTCCTACTGGCAGTCGAGAACAGTTTCCGTATGCTGGAGGTACAGCCAAACAAGAAGGTTATTTTTGCTACTCATCTCTTGGAAGGAGCAACCAAGATCTGGTGGGACAACCACATCATGGGATGAGATCTAAGTGAGGATTCGATGGCATGGACCGACTTTAGGATTATCTTTACTGCCAGATTCATCCTCACCTCAGTTAAGAAGTAGAAGGAAAGAGAGTTCACCAACATGATCCAGGGTAACCTATCCGTTGTGGATTTCGGCCGCAAGTTTCACATCCTGGAGCATTTTGGGCACATGATGGATGAGGAAAGACGAGTGGACCATTTTGTGGAGTGTCTTCACCCCTTAATCAAACCACATGAGATGGCGAGTAAACTAGGAACTTTCTCTGAAGCCTACAACACTACCTTAGACATGTAGAGGATAGTGATGCCTACTCAGAACCCACCCAAAGGATATCTGGGTTTCAGTGAAGGTACTCAAGGACAGAAGAATGACCACAAGAAAGGACAAGGGAATAAACACACCAAGGGCAAGCATGGACACAAAGGAAATCCACATGGTGAGAGTCACTTTTAGAAGTGACGTACATGTGGATGGACACATCCTGGGAAGTGTCGCTTCGAGAAGAGGGTGTGCTACCGTTGCCAGCAGGAGGGACTTCATCACCAACTGTCCTCTTCCTGATCTGAGAGGTCCAGTGGCAGCGCAACCAGTGGCAACATCACCCCCAGTAGGAGGAGGAGTACCGTATGGAGGTCTACCTGTTGGAGAGAGAAGGCAAGCTAGAGTGTTCGCCATCAACAATGAAGAAGCCCAGGTGAATGCTAATAGGTTGATCGAGGGTAATAACCCATAGATTTTTCCTTTTAATTTAGTTTGATCATGTAATAGCAGTCTGATACAGTATGAAACTATGTAGGCATACTTGAAGTCATGAAACAAAATGTAAAAGCTCTTTTTGATTCTGGTTCTACTAATACTTTTATTTTGAGAAATCTGGCAACTATGCTTTGTTTGTACATCAAGGATTTAGGCTATGTTTTGGATGTAACAACCCTGAGTGGTAGGATATATACATCAATTTTAAAAACCCCTATCTTTCCAGTTAAGTACCTGAGTCACGAGCTTCCCACTAACTTCATCCTCCTCGATATGAATGATTTTGATGTAATCATTGGTATGGATTGACTTTATACCTATAGATCACAAATCGACTGTAGAGAGAAGCAGATCCTCATTAGGAAACTTGGTCATCCACACTCTACCATTCGAGGAAGGAGAGATGTGACTACCAACCTTTATGTGTCGGCTTTGAAGGCTGAGAAGATGATATCCAAAGGTTGTCGAGCATACTTGGCCATAGTCACAAAGCATGAGGCCAAGGTATGACCCTTAGAGAAGATAGAGGTGGTTCGGGAGTATGCGGATGTGTTTCTAGATGATCTACCAGGGATTCCCCCTGAGAGGGAGGTAGATTTCTCCATTGAGTTAGCTCCCAGGACTAGCCCTATATCTAAGGCACCCTATAGAATGGCCCCAGTTGAGTTGCTTGAGTTGAAAACTTAGTTGCAGGAGTTTCTAGATAAAGGTTTTATCCGACCTAGTACGTCACCATGGGGAGCACCAATCCTTTTTGTGAGGAAGAAGGATGGATCACTCCAGATGTGTATTGATTACTGGATGATCAACCAAGCGACCATTAAGAACAAGTACCCCTTACCCAGGATAGATGACCTTTTTAACCAACTCAAATCAGCCCAAGTCTTTTCCAAGATCGATTTGAGGTCAGGATACCATCAAGTGAGAGTGAGAAGTGAGGATATACCTAAGACGGCTTTTCAAACCTGATATGTCCTTTATGAGTTTGTGGTCATGTCGTTTGGGTTGTACAATGCACCCAGTGTCTTTATGAACCTTATGAACAATGTGTTCCAACCCTTCCTTGACTCATGTGATCATGTTCATAGACCACATCTTGGTGTATTCTGATGACCTAGTTCAACACCGTTCCCATCTGGGTAGAGTCCTTGATATCCTGAGAAAGCATAATTTCTATGGAAAGTTCTCGAAATGTGAGTTTTGGATAGACCGAGTCATGTTTCTCAGACACATCATCTCAGGAGGAACGATCACTATAGATCCAGCTAAAGTGTCGGCAGTTTGAGACTAGCCTGTACCGAAGAACCCCTATGAGATTCACATCTTCTTGGGGTTGGCCGGATACTATCAGCGCTTCATCAAGGATGTGAAGTTCGTGTGGTCCGATAGATGTGAGGCTCATTTTCAGGAGCTAAAGGAGAAGCTGACCACCACTCTAGTTTTGACCCTACCTTCAGGTAATGAGGGTTTTGTGATATTCACCGATGCTTCAAAGATGGGACTTGGCTGTGTGTTTGAGCAGAATCAACATGTGGTTGCATATACCTCCCGACAACTCAAGCCCAACGAGGTGAACTACCCAACACATGACTTAGAGCTAGATGCAATCATCCATGCATTGAAGATATGGTGACATTACCTATACGGTGCTACCTTAGAGATCATCACTGATCATAAGAGCCTAAAGTACCTCCTGACACAGAGAGACATGAAGCTACAACACCGACAATGGATGGAGTACATGAAATATTATGACTTCACCATCACTTATCATCTTGGAAAGGCGAATGTCGTAGCTGATGTGTTGAGTCAAAAACAACTCAGGTGTGTGACTATTTTATCCAGTCAATGGAAGAGCTTAAAAGAGTTGGTGGAATGGAATCCGCAAGCGTTAGATAACCGAGTGCGATTGGCCAATATTCAGATTCAGTCAGAGTTGTTGAATGAGATAGTGGCGACACAGTTGACCAGTCTGGAACTCTACAAAATGAAGGGATTGTTGGAGAAGCCAAAGACTTGTCTCTCGGTGGGAGTAGAAGGATGGATCAGATGTGAGAACCGTATATGGGTTCCTGAAGATTTACCGTTGAAGGAATGTATCTTGCAAGAGGCTCATGGTTCTAAGTATACGGTACACCCGAGCGCTACAAAGATGTTTAAGGACCTGCAGAGGTATTTTTGGTGGCCAGGGATGAAGAGAGACATTGCGACATATGTGGCCAGCTGTCTTACATGCCAGATGGTGAAGGATGAACACCAACGACCTGACAGCCTTTTGCAGTCGATAGAAATTCCAGAGTGGAAATGGGAGCAGGTCAGCATGGATTTTGTGGTGGCTCTACCCCAGACCAGGAGAGGTCATGATGCGATATGGGTTGTGGTAGATTGCCTTACCAATTCAGCATACTTCATTGCCCTAAAGACCACTGCCAAGGTGTCAGACCTAGCCGAGTTGTATATCAGGGAGATAGTATGTTTGCATGGTGTACCCAGTTCCATCATCTCTGATAGAGACCCAAAGTTCACTTCCAAGTTGTGGAAGCAAGTACAAGAGGAACTTGGTACAAGGTTGAAATTCAGTACCGCTTATCACCCCCAGACGGATGGTCAGTCAGAGAGGACGATCCATACATTAGAGGATTTGTTGAGAACTTGTCTGCTCGATTAGGGTTGAACATGGGAGCAGTACTTACCTTTAGCTGAGTTCACCTACAACAATAGCTACCAATCCAGTATCGGGATGCCCCCGTATGAAGCTCTTTATGGGAGACTATGTCGGTCACCACTTCACTGGGATGATGTCGGTGAGAGGACCATGTTGAGGTCAGATGAGCTCCAAGTATATGCAAATAAAGTTGCTTTGATCAAGTAGAGGCTGAAGAGAGCCCAAGATCGACAAAAGTCGTATGTTGATGCGAAGCGGATTGACGTGTAATTCACTATGGGAGAGCATGTGTTCTTGAAAATCTGACCGCTCTGAGCTATAGCCAAAATAGAGGAAAGTTGAGTCCCCGATACGTGGGTCCGTTTGAGGTGTTAGAACGGATTGGTGAAGCTGCATACCATTTGGCGTTACCCCCTCAGTATAGTATGATGCATGATGTGTTTCACGTGTCCAATCTGAAGCGATATGTGCACGATCCGAGCCATGTGTTGAGAATTGAGCCTATTGAGCTTCAAGGGAAGTTAACATATCTTGAGTCACCTTTGCGGATTCTAGATACCAAGGTGAAAGAACTTAGATGTAAGAATATAGAGATGGTAAAGGTTCTTTGGAAGAATCATGGAGAGGATGAGGCCACATGAGAGCTAAAGACAGACAAGGAAAAAGCATATCCTTACTTGTTTGTTTGATTGCTGAATTTTGAGGGCAAAACTCTTATAAGGAGGGGAGGATGTTATAACCTGAATTTTCCTAATTCAAAATTAAAATATAATTTCTCCTTTTAAATATATATGAACAAATAATTGTATGATTTGATTTAAATGAGTGGATTTCCTTGCTAATAGCCTTGCTATTTGTTTTCATGGGCTTTATTGTCTATTGGGCCCAATAACAAGAAAAAGGAATAAAAAAAAGAAAAAAAGAAAAAGAAATTCAGTTAATAAAAGACTAAATAAGAAAAGGAAAAAAGAAAATGAGGTAGAAGCCCCTAGAAGACTAGGAGGTAGCCTCCAAAGGTAGATTTCATGTCTTTGGTATTTCTTGGGTTCCAAGGATCCCAAGTTGCAAAGATAATAAGAAAAGAAAGAGAAAATACCAATTAAATTAGCTTTATTCAAAGATAATTTTCTTATGAAGGAAATACCCTTTTCCTTTGGAATTTGGGTCTCAAATTTGATACACAAGTAGATAGTACCAATCTAGAGTTTCCTTTAAAATTTGTATGAAAAAGGATAAACGAGGAGAGAGTTATGGATTTTGCAAGTTTCCAATGAATTGAATTAAATATTACCAGTATTTTCTCGATTTAAAGGAAAAAGGATATAGAGGGAGCGATGACAACCATCGGATCCCTGCATGGTCCAGAGGACCATGGATCTGACGGTGGTTGTGCATCAAAAACCCTGATTCACATAAGGAAAAGGAGAGGGGAAAATCAAGATTTCAAATCCAATATTCTCGCATCTCACGACACCAAACTAGAATCTAAGACCACGAGGGTCTTTGGGAGGGGATTCCATGTGTATCAAGCCTGGATTTTGGGTGGTTTCTAAGGCTCTAGAGGAAACACCCCATTCACATGAAGGTTTGGGAGGTGGCGGGTTTGGGGAAACTCTAGATGGACCCCCAGTCCTATAAATAGGACCCCTCTCGACTCCTCACAACCTCATGAACCTTACCGGCTACCCCGCAACCTCTAACTCCCTGTCTCTCTCTCAATTGGTTGCACTCCAGTGAGGATGCTGCCATGGTGCCACCACGGGCTGAGAACTGAGGAAGAAGGATGATGAATAGTGGCAACCGTCTGATTGAGGTCTAGCATAGACTCGCGAGGAGATCCAACGGTTCGACAGATTGTCAGCGTGCGCAAGCGAGTTAGTGGAGGCATGTGTCACAGATCGTCCGATCCCGCGTGGTCTAGCGGACCACTGATCGAGCGGTTCAGCTTTTTGGCGATTTCCTAATTTTCGGTAAATAGCTCCTCGCTACCAGAAAATTTAAGAAAACACTTTTCATTGCAAAAAATCATAACTGATGCTAGGATGGTCGGATTAAAGTGAACTTTATATGGAAATTGATCAAAAAATTATGTAGAAGCCATTAAAAATAGATTCAAGGCCTGAAACTTCTGGAAATTAAAAAAGTATGCAACGTCATCATCTTTAATGAATTCATCAATACAAAACCCTAAAACTAAATGATAAATGAATCAAATGATGATTTTTGAATACTTATAGTTAAAAATGAACTTCCTATTAATAAAAGAGTAGTTAGGTCAAAAAGAGTGATCTTTATGTTTAATTGGCTTGGTTCAGGACCCCATATGTATGAAAGTACTTTAATGGATCTAAAACCTCTAATTTTGGTAAAAATCATAGAAAGTTATAGGATGTTTGTATGAGGAAACTTTATATATGAAAGTTGATTAGAAAATCACGGGGAATCTGTTAAAAATGTTAGTAAAGCCTGATTTTGTTTCTAAATTCAAAAGTGCTTAATGATTGATCATATGATGCATTAAACTTGGATTAGAAACCCGTGGTTAGCATGATTAATTTGAGATTTCATGAAATAATGTAATTATGAGTTGATCCTAAGCCCATTAGGAGGAATATAATAAGATAATTAGGGTTTATACTTAGATTTGCTGATTTAGGGTTTATAATATCAATGATGAGGATGAACCCCAGTGAAACCCTAAAAGGAAGTAGGAAAACCCTAAGCGAGTTCATATGAGTGTAATCTGAGAAAGTGAATGGTAATTAAATTATATGATTGTTTCAGGATCATTGCTTGTGTGAACTGCCTACTTGCCTAGATATTTCTTTGCTTGGATTATTGTTAGCTTGTTGAATTGAATGAACAGATATGTGGTTATTTATGAATAATTGATTTAGTTTCACGGCGTTTCCTGAACATTTTATCAATTGGAAGCAACCTAAACTGTTGGATGTTTAATTCTACAATCCTATAAAGTCCCTATGATTATCACAATTAAGAACATGTGTGTATTCTCAAGCCTACATGCCACCCTGATGTACGTTACATGACCAAGCCCCGGAGGGAAGGTCTATTCGGTCAAGCCCCGGAGGGAAGACCATTGGGCACCTCGAGAGGTGACCCCAGGCACCAAGCTCAGGATGGAGAATGTGGCCTTATGTCCCTTGCAAGGAAAAAACCCTAAGAAAGGGTAATCTAGGGTTTAGGGAAAAAGTAGTTTAGAATGTCACATTGAAAATATAATTTGGATTGTTAATAACGTATTTGTGATTATTAGGTTGTTAGAAACTATATGTGGAAATTTTGATTGTCCCCCACATACCCGTATAGAAATATACTTACCGGCATTTTGTTTGTCAGCATTTTAGGTACAATTATGAAAATGGACAAATAGTAAATTGAAATTTGTGAAGATACAACTAACCTTTTGAAGGAGGATTAGTTAGATAGAATTTTTCTATGGATAGAAGTCTAGAATCCGAATTTTATAAGGTATGCAAAAAGTTTTATTTTATTCCATCTTTTTAGTTTAGTAATAGTAGAATTTGATAATTATTTTTGATTAAATGTCAAACCATGGATCTTGAAATATTGGGATAACATCTCTGATCTTCTGATCTCCCTTAATTGGGGGTTACTGAGAGGCGGGGTCGTTACAACGTCCCACATGTGTTGCGCTTGAAGTACGACACACATCTTCTTTCCCAAAATGTGTAGTTGTATCTCGTTAGCTGTGGGTACATAATCTTCTACGACACACTCTTCTTCTCCTCGACTGACTCACTATCATCCATGTTGTGCTAACATGATGGCAATGTAGACCCATCTTTTTCCTTTCCATCATCCAAAAGCACGGATACTAAATGTTAGGTCTTGAATCCCACCCGTACACACTGTGATAGTGGGAAAACACACACATTGTGTTTGATTATGCCAGTGTTAAAAAAGAAAGACAAACACACAACAAGCTCCTATAAGAGGTCTAACTGCTTGCTTTTCATTTAACTTTGTCGTCTGTGTATCTTACTAAAAACTCACTAAAATAGCTATACCCATGGTTAGGCAATTGCCTTAATTGGGACTAACCACACACCTCCTTTCTATTTTGACTTTCTCCAATATTGAGGGCTCGTTGGTTTCTTATTTAACGCAACATGTTTGTGTCTTATACAAAGAAAAAAAAGATTATAGGTGGGACTAAAATAAGTAAAAAGATTAAAATTAACAATATCCAACATCGAAGAATCCCTTATCTTGATTACAAGTGTGACGAGCAAATGTAGGGTAATGCAAGGTGCCTTCATAGTCTCTTCTGCCACCCTTGTTTACAACATTCTCTTTGCTTTCACGTGGTGATGGTCATAGAAAAGTCGAATCTCATCAAAGGTTTGGTATATTTGATACGAAATGTTAATCCTATTAATGTGAGCAATAAGCCCCACTTAGCAAAGTCATGGTTGCGGTGATGCCCAATTTAGCAAGTATTCTTTGAGCCTTGCATTGTTTGGACACACTATCACATTGTCTATGAACCATTGCTTTATTTAAATATTCACTTCTATGTTCTCGTATAAATAGAATGTTGTAAACACTTGAACGTAAAAAGTCAAGAATTACAAAATAGGATATATTTCCCAAAGTTGTTTTCCCTTATATTTCTCATGTACCTCATTCATTGTCTTCTTGGTTTCATATTAGTGTAGGGATCCATGCCAAAACCAACATTTGGTATCAAGAGATTTGGCACATTAATACATGATAGAAGCCATGCCAAAGAAGACGAGGTCCTAGTCACCTCCTCCATTGTAGAAGGTCGGGAAGGATGGGAGCATAACGCTCCATTACCCAGTGCTCGCAAGGAAAAACTATGCAAATTGGTCGCTTAAGATGGGGGTCAACCTACAAGCGCAGGGGGTATGGGGTGCCATCAATAATGACGACGTCGACGAGCGTCAAGACTAGATGTTTCTCGCTGCCATCTTTCTAGCTGACACAAGGGAGATGCTCCCCTTGTTGGCTAAAAACATTGAGCCAAAGAAGCGTCGAAGAAACTAAAGATAGTGCACATGGGTGCAAAACGCTTCAGGGAGGCCAAGGAGAAGACCTCAAAAGCTGATTTTGAGGTGATACACATGAAACGCAATGAGTTAGTGGATGGATTTGACATGCAGTTGATGAGAATCATCAATGGAATTTGTGCACACGATGACAAGATGGAGGAAGTCCACACCATCAAGAGGTTCCTCTGGGCTGGCCCACCAAAAATTCTTACATATTGTGTCTTAAATCGAGCAACTAGTTTATTTCAAGACACTCACCGTAGAGGATCTCATTAGCAATCTTAAAAGTCCATGAGGAAAGGATGCACATATACAATGATAAGGATGAACAACAACATTTGTTTCTCATACATGCGGAGTGGGAGGCTCTAAATAAGAAGAAGAATGTAGGAGGTGAATCATGCTTGAGCTTAAAGGGTCGTGGTGGTAACAACAATGATGGTCTTGGTCATGGAAGAGGGTGCAATAGAGGAAGTTGTGACAACACCTCACCACATTGTGATGGTGAGAACAACCACAGGAATAAGAGCAAGGTAAAGTTTCACGCGCGACTACTACAAACACTGTGCATCCGAGTGTCATATCAAAAAGTGTGATGGGGAGACAAACCTCGCATGAGTGTACGATGAAGACCCCATACGTATGATGGTCGTGTCACAAGAGGAGACACCCAACATGGTGGTGCTCAATGAAGAGAAAGTTGTGGCTAACTTTCTTATGGCTAGAGAAGATAGGGCTGTAAATGGGTACGGGTAGACCCGCGGACCTGCAAATCTGGACCCTTAAAAAACCCATCACGGGTCTAATTTTTTATACTTGTATATCCTTGGACCCGTATACCCTTTGACTCGCATATGAGCGAGTCCAATAATGGGTATGCTTGGACCCAGACCCGCTAGACCCGTGTACCTGCTATACGTAAGTAACTACTAAAATAATATGTTATATATATCATAATTTACTAGTCCAATGAATATAATAATTGAGATTATATCCTACTTTAACCACAATAAGGTTGAGACTAGTCATATAATTAAGAATTAACTATTCTAGTTATAATAATGAACATCATACGTAAACTTAAAATCAAAATGTCTACTATATTACATTACTTTCTACATAAATTAAATGTTATGATCATGACTACAAATATGTAAACAATTACTCAATTAATGTTATTGCATATAATATACCATTGTCTAATATAACTATTACATGTTAATATACTATATGATAACAATATCTTGTTGTGTTAAAAATATATAACATAGTCATTTCTCTTACATAAACAATATGATGCTTTATAGAACCGCTTACCCGCATACCCGCACTGCAAACTAAGTATTATTGTGGGTACGGGTATGGTACGTGTCCAAGTTTTATATAATGCGGGTCTAGAACCGAAATCAGACCCACTAAATTAGATGGGTATGGGTATGGCCAAACCCGCACCATACCCACACCATTTACACCCCTAAGAGCAGATCGTATCGATACCAATGTATGGTATCTCGACAATCATGGAAGCAACCACATGACTGGTCATAAAGAAAAATTCAGGGATCTTGATGATAACATTATAGGACATGTGAAATTTTAAGATGACTCAATCATGGAGATCAAGAGAAAAGGATCCATCCTATTTTGATGCAAGGGTGGTGATCAACGTCTGCTGGTCGAGGTATACTACATTCCAAGTTTAAAGAGTAATATTATTAGCCTTGGTCAGATGACATGGGATGGAAGAAAGGTTGATCTACTTGGATGATTTGTAAGGGTGTTTGATAGGAACAATGTCCTTTTATTCAAGGTGAAGAGGCAAATCATTTATATGAGCTACTCCTCGAGACCAGCCAACCTACATGTTTGTTGATGGCACTTAGTGATCTGGTCTGGATATGGCATGCAGGACTAGGGCACATAAATTTCTATGAACTCAAGATTATGGGGGAGAAGGAGATGGCTCTCGATGTTCCTAATAGCACACACCCACACCAGTTATGTGAAGGATACCTAGTCGCAAACCAAGATAGGTTGATATTTCCTGTACAAGCCAATTTTAGATCATAACAACCATTACAATTGGTCCATGTTGATCTATGTGGCCCGATCACTCCCACATCACTAGTTGGTAATAAGTATTTACCCTTACTCATTCATGATTATATCCATTGGATGTGGGTTTACATGATTAGGGAAAATAGAGATGCACTCGGTGCATTCAAGAAATTCAAGAAGCTTGTTGAGAATGGGTCCCGACACAAGCTCAAGACCTTGCGAACTGATCGGGGTGGAGAGTTCATGTCCCATGAATTTACAAGATTTTGTGAAGAAGAAGGGGTGGAGCATCACCTCACTGCATTATACACCCCACAAAAAATGGTGTGGTGGAGCGAAGAAACGGCACCGTGATGGCAACTGCACAGAGTCTTCTCTAAAGCATGCAAATCTTGGTGGGACTCTGGTGGGAGGTAGTGTGACATGCAGTCTACCTTTTGAATTGCCTATCAACAAATTCATCGGGCGATCACACCCCCTATCAAGCATGGATTGGTAAGAAACCAAACCTAGAACATTTAAAGTTATTTTGTTGTGTGGCATACATGAATATTATAGGGCCACACCATAAGAAACTTGATGATAGAAGTACAAAAATGGTTTACCTCGAGGTTGAAGAAGGAAGCAAAGCCCATTGCCTCTTTGATCCTTGTTGTGGCAAGCTCCACGGCAGTAGAGATGTTTTTTATGAGGAAGAAAGGAAGGGAGACTGGACTCAAACCTTCAGTGACAAAACACAAACCTTGGCAAAGTTCTTGATCATTGAAGTACAAATGGAAGGTGCATAGACATCAACAACATCATCCCAACAGGTCACATCCATCTCGATGCATGATAGTGTGACATATGCAAAGGTCATGTTACTACCTGGAACAAAAACACCGTCAAGCCCGAGTTCGTTCTCTCCCATTACACCTATAAGCATACCAATTTCTCCTATACCACAGAGGAGCACTGATGGGTCCACAAATGATTAGGTTCCAAGTAAATTTTGATCCCTAGCAGACATTTATGCAGATTTGCATGAAGTGGATCTAGACCCTGATGATATACTAATGCACATTGTTGACAAGCCAACAAACTACCATGAGTAAATAGTTGATAAGGCATGGAAGGAAGCATGCAAAAGGATTTGGAGGTCATTGAGAAAATTAAGACTTGGACCCTAACTAACCTGCCACCAAGCCAAAAACCCATTGGTCTAAAATGGGTGTTTAAGCTTAAGAAGGATAGTGAAGGAAACATACTCAAATACAAGGCATGATTGGTGGCAAATCTCTATGTGCAACAATAAGGTATTCATTTTGATGAGGTCTTTGCTTCAATGGCCATACTCAACACTTTTAGGCTTATCCTTTCCCTTTTGGCTCATCATGGTTGGGAGAATCATCGCCTAGACGTCAAGTCAGCCTTTCTTAATAGCAACCTCCATGAAAATTTATACATTGATCAACCAGAATGTTTTGTCATCGAAAGCCAAGCACAAAAAGTGTACAAGCTATCCAAGGCTCTCTACGGTCTACACCAAGAATAGAGGGCATGGAACATGTGCTTGGACCGAAGTCTAAAAGATATCAAGTTTGTGCGATGTACACAAGATCAAGCAATGCAAAAAATAAGAATATCCCAAGTATGCTCATAGTTAGAGTGTATGTTAATGACTTAATCGTCACTGACATGAGTGTATATACAATCATGGAGTTCAAGAAAGAAATGATGAAGGATTTAGAGATGAGTGATCTTATCTTGATGTCCTAATACCTTGGGATTGAGGTGGATCAATCACGAGGTTGCATCACACTGTGGCAATCAGCCTATGCAAGGAAGGTGTTACAATAGTTTGGGATGATAGAGTGTAACCCAAGCAAGTACCCCATGGAGACAAAGCTTCAACTTGGGAAGGATGACAAAGGAACAACAGTGGATCCAACATACTACAGATGAGTAGTCAGGTTCCTAAGGTACTTAAACCACACTCGACCAGTTCTCTCATACGTAGTCGGGATGGTGAGGAGGTTCATGGAAAAACCAACTACCATGCATCACCTGGCAATCAAGCAAATACTCTATTATTTTAAGGGATCCATCAATTATGGGCTAATGTATCAAAAATGTCATAGAACTAAAGAACTGGTTGGGTTTATTGATAGTGATCTTGCCAGAGATATTGTTGATATAAGGATAACTAGAGAAATGGCATTCTATCTCAGTGGGAACTTAATAACGTGGACATCACAAAAGTAGAAAATTGTGGTATTTTCCTCATGTGAAGCTTAGTTCATGGAGGCAACTGTGCAGAAACTTGTTGAGTGAGGTGACTGGTCTTGATACTAATATGGTCACCCTCTACGTCTACAATAAACCTGCAACTGGCTTGATGTAGAATCCAACATTTCATGGTCACAACAAGCACATTGACACTTGTTTCCATTTCATCTGTGAATGTGTAGAACGGGAACATATCAAGATGGAATATGAGGGAACTAGAGAGAAATGTGTTGGTGTCCTCACAAAGATCTTCCAAGGGTCAAGTTTCCATAGATGCAAGAGATGCTAGGTGTGAAGAACCTGGAGCCAGGTCAGGCTTAAGGGGGAGAATGTGAACAATAAGCATGACTTAGCGAAGTCATGGCTGCGGTAATACCCAATTTAGCAAGTATGTGTTGATCCCTACATTGTTTTGACATGGTCTTACATTGTCTATGGACCATTTCTTTATTTAGATATTCACTTATACACTCTTATATAAATAGCATGTTGTAATTAGTTGAACATAAAAAGTTGAGAATAACAAAATATGATATATTTTCCAACGTCACTTTCCGTTAGATTTCTTGTGTACCTCGTCCATTGTCTTCTTAGTTTCTTGTTAGAATAGGGATTTAGGCCAAAACCAACATTTGTTAGTATCATATCAACTCTGATACCAAATATTAGGTCCTAAATCCCACTCGTACACACTATCACGGTGGAAAACTACACACATGGTGTTTGATTATACCAGTGTTGAAAACAAAAGACGAACATAAAACAAGCCCTGATAAGAGGTCTAATTGCTTACTTTTAATTTTAGCTTTATCATCTATTTATTTTACTGACAACTCATTAAAAATAGCCATACCCATGGTTAGGCAATTGCCTTAACCGAGACTGACCACACACCTCCTTTCTAATTTTAACTTCCTTCTATATGGAGGGCATGTCGGTTGCTTGTTTAACGCAACACATTTGTGGCTTATACAAAGAAATAGAAGATAATACATGGGAATAAAATAAGCAATAAGATTATAATTGAAAATCACCCCTTAATCTTTTGCCTTCTTCTTCACCGCCTGAAGTTCGATCCTTTTGTGCATGTCTAAGAACTTGATGTGTGGGAGCAACTTCATAATGATGTCAACTAGATGATCACTAGAACTGACATGTTCCATGGTGTCTTTCCCATCTTCCACACACTCATGAATGAAATGATAGTGTGTGTTAATATGCTTGCTATGATCGTGATGAACTGGATTCTTGCAATTTGAATTTTCTGACTTATTGTCCACCTTGATCTTGACTATATGAGGCTCTACATTTGATAACTTGCCAAGCAAATGATTAAGCCAAATGACCTAACAAGTTGTAGTTGTAGCTGTGATATATTCAGCCTCACATGATGATAGAGCTACCACCTTCTGCTTCTGTGACGCCCATGTCACAAGATTGGATCCCAAGAAGAAAACCACCTCAATTGTGCTCTTCCTATAATTGGGGTCACCAGCTAAATCACTGTCGCCATAACCAAGAAGACAATGATTTTCCTCCTCCATCCTTTCATAGTAACAACCAAGGTGTAATGTGTCACACTCATACCTAAATATCTACTTCATTGTCGCAATATGGTGCGCCGTAGGGGCTTCCATGAATCAACTAATAATGGACATGAGTAAGTGAGATATGGTCTTGTGTTCATTAAGTATCTCAAGCTTCCAACAATGCTACAGTAGATGATGGAATCTTCCTTTTGGTCTTGATCCGACCTATGCAACTTTAGCCTCAGCTCCATCAACACATGACACGGGTTACACTATATGTAAGGGATGTGACCTTGCTTAAAGTGTTGAAAAAGCTTAATTACCATAATTGAGTGCTTAAAACCTTAATGTAACATTGTGATATGTTTTGGTATTATGTGATGAGATTCAAATTTGGTCCAATTTGGACAATGTTTGTGCATGTTATGCAATATTATGCACAATTTGGGCTTTTCTACAATTTACCCAAATTTGAGGTTTTCTTTGTAATTTGTCACATGCAATATGTTCCTCAGATGTCATCTTATCATTCTTGAGATTTTTTAGCCATCAGGCACTTGCTTGAACCTTGGTTTGGTGGTGATTCATTTCTATGGTGAATTAGGGTTTTTACCCCTTCATGGATGACGGAGTTGCTAAGTGTGCAACAAAGGAGACCGAAGGTTTTGCCTAGTAGGGGTGCCAACTGATGGTTACCCTAGATGTAGGTAGGTCGAAGGTTCACCCTAGAAGTGGTGCAATCGATGGTTGAGGTGGGTAAAGGCTCTCAACCATGGTGGGGCGTAATGTACCTTTTTGTCCTTTTGTGGTGGTATGTGATGGCCGATGGTCCTTTTAGGGGTGGGGAGTGATGTCTAAACTATGTTGGATGACCTATGGCCCTTCTAGGCATCAAGGCTGATGGTTAGGTTGTAGGACAACTGATGGACCCACTCTTGCATGGTTGTGGAAGCTTTAAGCCATGGATACATGGATAGCTGCTTGGACACCTCAAGCTTCTTTTCTCCCTTATCCATAAGCTTTATATACCTATCCTTAAGCAACCAAATGATACCTTTGGCCCTCTATTTCTTATTCTCTCTCTAGATCTTATCTTTTCTCTATTTGTTGGTGGAGGAGCTTCCCAAGGAAGAAGATGGCCAACTGTGACGTCCCCGAATTTTCTAAAACTTAATCTGATGTGTGACATCCAAATTGAAACCCTCACCTCAGCGAGAATCCCAATTTAAACACCACACACTAGGCTAAGAAGAAGAAAATCAAGGGAGTCAGAAGGAAAACAATCAGTAGCACATGTACATGAACAATAATAAAACCATACACACATGTTCACCATTCAACATATAATTACAACATGAATTGTTACAACATTTGATATTACATATTGAAAGGTAAGCTATACATATACATGTACTACATCTAAACTACAGGATCTTAAGACAACAGGTCCACCTGTACATCAGCTCACCATACAACTCTCACTATCCTGGATCTTCAAGAGCATAACCACAACCTAAACAAAAGATTACATGCGGTACACGTCAGCACAATATATCAAGAATATTATACTGAGTACACCTACGTGTCTTTTTATATACCTCTCAACATATCTCGGCAATAAGATAAAACTAATATACTTGGCAGTAACAGAAGAATATAAGAAAATCATATACTAGCACAAAGATATTTGTTACCAGAAGAGAACACATATTTTAGGCACATTTCCATTATATGTAAACTTGATCAACCACATGCACTATTCTACCAAAGAGATTTAGTGCTCACATGTACTATTCTGCCAAAGAGATTTAGTACTTCATAAATGCACTATTCTACCAAAGAGATTTAGTGCTCACATGTACTATTCTGCCAAAGAGATTTAGTACTTCCATCAATGCACTTTTCTACCAAAGAGATTTAGTGCTATCATATAATGGACCAGGTATCTTATGTTTCATGTGTTCATAGCAATAAGTATGGAAAATCATGCAACATATCATACAAGAACAATCATTTCAATCAATATCATATGCCAAGTTTGTACTACCATATAACGCAAGCATATTGTATAATAAGCCAAGTAAGAGGTAATGGCGTACCTTGATCAAGACAAATGTAAATGCATTCCTGATGTCAACTCTAACCTTGGTCAACCCTGATTAAGACAAGATCATATACTATAATCAGGTTCTCATCATCTTACATCTCATCTTAACCCTATTCGTGTTCATTAGGGTTTATCTTATCTCATCAGGATATTCCCATCATTACTTGCATTCTTGTCTTATATTTATCTCATTGATGTCATATTCTAGATTATAGTTCATCAACTGGATATACTCATGTTTCACATTATCATGTGGACATATTTGACATTATGTCACTTTCATTAACCATATTAGGGTTACATCTCATGTATTAAGGGTGCTTTTAATATAACATGAATTATATGCATCTAAGTGATATTCAATTTACATATTAGCTTCAGATTACTGATATAAACCTACTCTATAAATTTCACCATTTATTGAGCATGCATGTATTTAATATATTTTATTTAGGATTATTAGCCCTAATTAGCCATATGGAGTAAATTAAATGATTTCGTGTATCAACCTGATCATCACTATCATCAGGTGAATTATAAACATTATTATGGAGTTAGTGATATTTTTCCATAATTTTATATCATCATTTGATATTTATTATCTATGAAATAAGCATTACAAATCTTACATTATATCACTAATATTTAAGCTTCAAAAGACTGATATTATGATTTCGTATTGTTGTACACATTTTTCTAAGAATTTTGATACCTTGTTTGTAATTTTCTGATAAACGAGCTATTTTCTACGAATTATGCAAGATTGGAGTATTTTGGCTTAATTACCTTCATTGGGCCAATCACGAGTCGACATGTCAGCGTCGAGGGCTGGCACAACTCCTTTGTTTGGCCTGCTGGGGTCCGGCCGGTTCAGGGTTGGTTCACTACTATTGGACCGAGCCTGTCTAGCTCTCTTTCTCTCGCCTCTTTCTTTCTCTCGTGTGAACGCGAGCCTGCCCTCTGTGCTCTTCGTCTGCGTCGCTTGGCCGCCGGCTCTTTGTCTGTGTCGCCTGGCCACCGGTGCATGGCTCACCTCTCTTCCTCTAGGTTCACGATTCCTTCTGGCTGGGCGCCACTGTGAGGCTACTCTCCGGCCAGAGATAGGCTATGAGGTCGTCCTCCTCGCCATGACCTTCCCTCTGCAACTCCTCCTTGAACTGTTGCCGCTAGGGCTAGACCTCCGGTGAGCCATCAGCAGATTCTCAATTCTCCTCGATGCCTCCACCCTCTAGTTTGTTGTTATTATGGATGCTCCTCATAGAGCTTGTCGTCATCAGCTTCTCCTGCTGTGCGTGAGTGAGTCTGCGGGACTCTATCTCCAGCGTGCGCCTCCATGTCTGCTCCTGCAGGTGGCGCTGCGGCCAGAGGGTCTTATGAGAAATCACCTCCGCAACACTCTGCTCATCATCCAGAGTCATACCAAAACTCTATTCGTGAGGGATGCATGTGTGGTCTCGACTCTTCTTCCCAAAGCCGCCGCCGTAACGCAAGCTGGTTTCGACGGATGACCCCTCCTTCTGTTGCCGAAGCTCCCACAATGCAGTCACCGTTACGAGATCCTCCACTCCCTTCTCAGGTGCTGCTGTGTGTTTGGGATGGCTCCGGTGACCCGTTTGCACTCCTCTTCGTCAGGTCTTCCATACTCACTATCGGCCTCTCCCTTTTGTTGGTATTGTGGTTCATCCTTGCAAGATGAGGAGCTCGTCCCTCATGGCTGCTGGTGCCCCTTCTTACTCCTTCATCTAAATGTTGTTGTGAGGATGCAGGGGAACTGGGAATGATCATATCTTTGAGGGGTCTGCCACACCGAATACAACTGCCCCGTCTCTCCTTCCATCCCACGATCAACCACAAACCCAGCAACCACGTTGCAGCCTCCTGTCACCCACACTTCTATCTGCAAGGGAGATGATAATACCAGGACAGTCTAATCTCACCCAGTTGTGGCTGTAACCGCGTCAGGGTATGCTATCCGTGGGGCAAGCCCACTAACTAGGTCGTATGTCACTCAAATATTAGGACTTGCATAATTAATCAAAAAGCTTATTCTCCATGCATCCATACATTATTTCACGGTCTAAGTATCTCCCTCTAGGAGTATTGAAACCTAATGAAATGTTAATCGTGCCCTTGTTACCTTCCCAACTTCAACCCATTCAAACTTTGTCCCAAGTTTCCACTATTTTGATCAATCGACAACTTAATTCAAAAAGGCACATTATAAGGGCATTAATCATCTTATTAACATCAATGACTTTCACATTTTACCGGGTTGATTAGAGTACCTTCATATGGTCACAATTTACTTCAAGGACTATCATTATGTCATAAGGTATATTAATATTCCAAAAGATCACTCCATCACATCAATCAAGCAAGATATCACTTGTGACGTCCCCGGATTTTCTAAAACTTAATCTGATGTGTGACATCCAAATTGAAACCTAATGAAATGTTAATCGTGCCCTTGTTACCTTCCCAACTTCAACCCATTCAAACTTTGTCCCAAGTTTCCACTATTTTGATCAATCGACAACTTAATTCAAAAAGGCACATTATAAGGGCATTAATCAT
Source organism: Alisma plantago-aquatica (assembly GCA_963693085.1). NCBI lineage: Eukaryota > Viridiplantae > Streptophyta > Magnoliopsida > Alismatales > Alismataceae > Alisma > Alisma plantago-aquatica. The sequence continues at coordinate 1,197,584,524 of OY856411.1, read as the reverse complement.
CTTATTAACATCAATGACTTTCACATTTTACCGGGTTGATTAGAGTACCTTCATATGGTCACAAATTACTTCAAGGACTATCATTATGTCATAAGGTATATTAATATTCCAAAAGATCACTCCATCACATCCTACACACCTTAAAAAATATTTCATCCTCGAAATTAAGCCAGCAACCACTTTGTCACACCAACCTTCTTCCTAGAGCTTCTAGGGTTTCACTTTGCTCTCTGGAGTTTATAAAGATTCCTTTTGGTGATCTTGACCTAAAAGAGTAAGTATCTCCTTCTCTCCTTCGTTTCTTATTCTATTATTCTTATTCCTACCTTCTTCCTGGACAAAATTCTATTGTTCCATGGTAAAAGTTTCTTTAAAGCTTAAAGAACCTACCTTTCTTGCTCCTTCTACCTAGGGTTTGCTTCCCTTGTGGAGAAAGGTGCTACTTGGTCGAGTTCATACCTAAATCTAGGGTTTCCCTACCTTGTTTGCTCAAGTTTCTTGCTTCTAGAAGTCTATTATTATTCCTAGAGGCGAGTTTTATAACCCTCTTCACTCTTATTGCTTACTACAAGCTTGTCTACTTATGTTCTTGCTCTAAAATGAAGATCTACGCATTTAGAAGTTATGCTTGCTTGGTGTTTTGATTTTTATGGTGTTCCTTGCTTAGTTTCCAGATCTAGATGAACCTGGAATCATGTGCATGTTCTTCCTAAGGTATAAGATGACTTAGTTCATGTTGGCATGACAATTGATGGTGCTAAGCACCAATCAAATGATGGTCTCTACTTAGGGTTATATGCTATTTTTCACTTTACACAGGAACCCATGATAGTATCCTTGTGACAACCGATGGTGTTGTCTTCTTGACAACTGATGGTGATGATCTATGGTAACAACTGATGGTGTCAACAGATGGTCACACCTTAGGTCAGCTATAGGCTCCTTTATAAGCTTATCAAGTGATGGTCTAATGTCGTATAGATGGCATTAACCGATGGTGGTTTAACTCAACATCTGATGGTGACAAAGGATGGTAAAGTTGACCCTATTAAATGATGGTGACACAATGTGTCACAACTGATGGTGGATTAGGTCACCACAACCTATGGTGAGTCAAGGATTTATATGTTGCTTCAATTAATCCCTAAACCAATGGTTTCTTGGTTCAATTAATCTAATGGTTAGACCTATACTTAAACTAATGGTTTTGAGTTATGAACCCAATCCAATGGTTGAGATTGGATGCTTCAACATCCAATGAATTAGAATGAATCCTATAATATGATATATTCGTTCTAAGGATGAGAATTCAATGCTCCAATGCCTTTAATTTGTAGTCTTATGTTTGCCCTCGTATGAGTATACTTGATTAATCACCATAATAAGTGGGTATGTAACTCTAATGTGAAAGAGATTGTTACACCTAATCTAATGTAACTAAATGATGGTGATTAGTTATAATAAACCTTCTTAAATTATTAAATGTGATAATGAAATTCTCTCTTCTTGTGTTGAAACTATGACATTATGCTAATTAAATACCATAGTCCTTGCTATATGTCACATGTGTGATTGATGACATGTTGAGCCTTGTCCTAAGGTATTGAAAGATAAATGATGCTCTTGCAGAGACTGGTATGATGATCTTTATGACCTATTGGGCATGGTTGACCCCTGATGGAGGTATTATCCTCTTCATGACACATTAAGGGTTGGAACCCTGGAACTTTGTGATAAGAAATTGGTATCTTGTGATGGTATGATGAGAAATGTGGTCCATTTATTATAATGAATCATAGTAGGTGGTAATGTGATTAAGATTTGTACCTCAAGCATTTTATATCTTCCGAAGTTGTAATAGTTATACTCTTGATAGAAATGAATTAGGGTTTGTATGTCCAATTGTATGATGAAGCATGAATTCACCCAACTGGTAGTAATTAATTAAGTATAACCCTAATCATGTATTGCCCTATGTCGTAGAACCATCTTCAGCATCAAAATTTGCTGGATGGTGAAAAGAATATTCCTAAGGGAAACTCAGAGCACATACTGTTGAGTATGTGGGGGTGGCAAGTTGAGTATATATATCCTTATCATCCAAAAATGTAGGTTATGGAGGATGATTATAGTCATACCTCAGATGTTGTTACATATGATGTGAATGGGGACCACTGCAATTGTACCTTAGATGATAGGGTTTATATACCCTGGTTTCTAGTGTCATGGCCTATCCCAGGGACGGACTGGGTGTTATCAGCTTGAGTATATGTCGTTGTTGGTAGTTTGACTGATATCTCACTGTAGTTTACTTGTACTGACTGAGGGGAAGAGATCGTAAGATACCGACACTCTTAGATCTTATACAGATCTGATGGTATGACTCAAATTGCCCAGGTCATAATAAAAGATGTAATACAAGCTGTGTAGTATATTTGCTAGGGTTAAATACATTTCACAATGGTTGCTTAGCCCTTACCTTGTCTTTATACTACACCATTCTTATATGATGTAATTTTATGATATCTGAGTAATTATACATGTTGTTAAGTTTATTTTCTTAACTTACTCAGTATGCTGAAATTATTCATTCTGCTTAATTTCTTATTCAATGTTCAATCTTCTCAGTCTATTGTTGTTAATTAATCTATTGTAATCAATATCTGTTGGAGAGAGTTATATCTCTCACTGGGACATGGGTCTCACTCATGGGTCACCACATCTTTTTAGGTGGTCGTGGGAAATGTGGTCGAGGTCGTACTATAGAAGAGGAGCAACCCGGTGATCAATAGACTCAAAAGGTTGGTCAGCTGTAGATGTTAGTAGTAGAGTCTTAGTGTCGTCCATGTACTCTCAGATTCAAGTATGGGATATGTTTTATGGACTATATACTTGTATCGACACTAGTTTTGGGCAGTATACAAGGTTTGTATATATGACTAGTACGTGTGGAATATATTTGTATACAGGATGTGACAGAGGCCAATGGATACAAATGTAGTTACTTTTTATGGTATATGAGAATGGAAAAGATGGACCTTTATGTAAATATTTCAGAACTTGTTATAATGTTGAAATTGGTTTTAATTCTTCCACATTTCTGAATATGTGATTAGTTAGTAGTTGATCGTGTTTTATGTTTTGAGTAATCTCATTTTGCGTGACGAGGTGTCGCACGCTACCATACTGATATGCTAAAGTATTATCAATGCATACCCAACCTGACAAAGGGTAATTCCATCAGATGTTTGGGAAACCTCGATGCCTAAGTAATGGGATTGTAATCCAAGGTCGCTCATTTTGAACAAGCTCATCACCTATTTCTTGAACTTACCAATCTCTTGTTGGCTTGATCTTCTTATGATTAAATCATCAACGTAGATGCCCACTAACAATCACGCCTTGCAATACTTATCATGTATACTGCATGCTCGAGAGGACATCTCTCATATCTAAGTGTCTGCAAGATGGCATCGAGCTTCATGTTCCATGCATGTGGTTCTTGTCATAATCTAAATATATTCTTATTCAGCTTCATCACCTTGTGTTAGTTGTCGTTCTCTACGTAACTAGGAGGTTGGAACACATGCACTGCTTCCTATAGTTCTCCATTGAGAAATGCAGTCTTCACATCCATGTAATGTAGTTGCCACCCCTCTTGTACCACAAGTGCGATGAGAAAATGCACGGTCTCCTGTCATTCCACAGGAGTGTAAACCTCATCTAAGTTCACCCCTTTCTCTACACATACCCCTTGGCGACGAGCCTTCTTTATGTTTCACAACAATACTGCTTGGGTCCTTCTTTAATCTGTATACCCATTTTATCCCAATGGACTTCTTTCCTGGAGGAAGGTCCACCAACACCCATGTGCCATTGCTTCGTATGGAATCAATCTCTTCATCCATGGAACATCTCTAGCACGATTGTTTTTGTGCCTCAATAAGATTTGTTGGTTCCTCTGCTCCAAGAAGGCACAACTCACCTTCATCATATTCATTGTACTTGAGCCCATGATGTCTGGTGCGACACATCAGCTCCATAATGCTACAGTAGGCTCGTGTCCCAACACTTGAGGATGTGTTGGATCTTGTCGTGGCCATGTCACCAATACCTCCCACATTAGGCACTACAAGGGTTGTAGGTGCATCCATTGTTGACATCGATCTAGACACGAGTACACTTGGCATGCATATAGATGTAGAACTACCTCCCGTGCCTACATCAGGTGTCTTATCCTAGGGTGTGCACACCAAGGAAGGATCACCTATACATGTGGTGTAATGAGATGGATACACAATTGTGAAAACATCACATTGTGGTTCATTTTCTTGCACGAAACTCTAGTCCCATTACTTTTTCCTTCTTCAAACACAACATTGTGTGATACGATGACTTGCTTTGTGACTGGGTTAATATACCCTATATGCCTTTGTGTTTGTTGCGTATCCCATAAGCACTGTCTCGACACTTAGATCTGCCAACTTTAACATATGTCGCTTTGTTACCTTAACATGGGTGATACACTCAATGTGTACATGTGATGCACACTGGGTTTCTTTTGGTATCATAGTTTCAAGATGATGATAGAGAAGAAATATGGGTCAACGTTGCCACCACTTCAGTGCAACATGAATGATAGTGAGTCGTCCAAGGAGAAGGTCCTTCTACAAGTTTATGATAATGAGAGGTATGAAAATGATATATGGTACCTAGATATGTGTGCTAGTAATCATATGATGAGGAACAAGAGAAAATTCACTGATCTTGACATATAAGTCAAGGGGAAAGTGATGTTTGGGGATTGATTGACATTTGCAATACTTGGGCGTATAATAGTGCCAGTGCCAAAATGGTGAGAATCACACTCTGTCCAACATCTATTACATCCCATCCATGAAAAGCAACATCATCACTCTAAGGCAACTCACTGAGCATGGTTGCAAGGTGGTGATGGAAGGACCTTACATCTACATCTATGACCAGGAAAGGAATGTGCTTGCTAGAGTGACTCAGCCATACAACTAGCTCTACCTCCTCAACCTCAACTTGACACGACTGGTGTATCTGGTAACAAGATATAGTGATACTGCATGGTTATGGAATGCATTCTATAGAAATGCCTGTGTTGAGAACATCTCTCAACCTACAAGAAAAAGGGATGTGCATGCTAAGTTTGAGGTGAATTCCCATCCCTAAATGTTGATGCAGTTGGTCTTCTTTAGGTACCGAGCTGCATACGGTGTCTTCTACACTTTTGGTTGGTGCCGGATTTAACAGGTAGATAGTTGTTGTCACTGCATCCCCCCAAAATGACCAGGCAAACCTTTACTCTTCATCAAGCTCTGGTCCATCCCTATGATGGTCTACTTATGACACTCCACTATGACATTCTATTGAGGTGAGTATGGTGCTAATAAATGGTGCTTGATGCCGCATTCATCTCAGTATGCCATAAATTCATTTGAGGTGAATTCCCCTCCCCTATCAATTCTAAGTTTTTTCACCTCAAGGTCCACTACCATCTCAACACACTTTCTGATCTTGTGAAATGCATCAAGGGCTTGATACTTGCTCTTCAAAAACACAAGCCACATATACCTGCTATAATCATCAACAAGTAGCAGGAAGTAGTGATTGCCTGTTGGCGACAATGGAGACAATGGGCCGCACAAGTCAACATGTACCAATACCAAGGGCTTCTCTGTCTAAAAGGTGGATGCCCTTGGGAACGAGGCACAAAGCTGCTTGCCCACAAGGCAACCATCACACACTTGATTGACATGATGAATACATGGTAGCCCATAGACCATTCCCTTCTAGGTGAATTCGTGGAGTGCCTTGAAATTTAGGCGACCATATCATGCATGCCATAACCACACTAGATCACTCTAGATTGCCACCATACACACTGGTCATGTCAAATTGAGTTCGAGGAGGTAGATTTGGTTGCATGATCGGGTCACCCTAGCGAGCACCTTCCTTTCCTGGCCATTTATGTATAGGTAAGGTCCTTCTATCACCACCTTGCAACCACACTTAGGTGAGTAGCCCCAGAGTGATGATGTTACTTTTTAGGGATGGGATGTAATAAACACTGGAGAGGGCACGATGCTCATCATTTTGGCACTGGAACAACACTGTCCCACACCCAAGTATTGCAGTTGTCGATCCATCCCCAGACTTCACTTTCCCCTTGACTCATGTGTTAAGATCAGTGAATATTTCCTTTATCCCCATCATATGATTACTAGCACTCGTATTTAGGTACCATATATCATTGTCATACCTCTCATTATCATAAACATGCAGCTGGACCTTCTCCTCATTGAGGAAAATTTCACCACTAACACCCTTGATTTCGTGTGCCAATGTGCACATCTATACCATTAGTAGTTCCAACCCGTCATCATCCTTTTCAGTGACAAGGGCCTTTTCCTTCTTTGGCTTGTGACACTCTTTGGAAAAGTGTCCTTACTTTGCGTAGTTATGGCACTTGAATTTTTTTCTTCTAGTCATATTTTTATGTCAGAGGTTCGTTCAGCATTACCTACATGAGCTTCAAATTTTCCACAACCGCCGCCATGATCTCCACTTGTTGCACTATCATTGGGTCCCTCCCCATCTTTCTTCTTGTCATTGAAGTGTTCCCATTGGGAGTGTGAAAGAAACAAGTTCTCTCCCTCCTTTAGGTTTTGAATGACAACCATACTGTTGTGTGCTTTCCACATCAACTTTTCACATGATTTCACACACAAATTCAGTTCATTTCATTCTCATTTAGCTTCTATTCATATTATTCTTGCCACTCTTTTGTTATTTTTCTTATCACATGATATGTATTGAAGATATGCTTCAAAAGGATCAAATTAGAGACATACCAACTCAAATTCATCATCATTGGGACTTCTCCAAGTCTTGCAAACATTCAAAATTCTATTTCTGTTGAAACAACATAGCACACGATGTGTCTGAATTAAGACACGGCGTGCACATTTCCAGTTGGACATATACTTCATACATAGAGGAAAAGTACACGACATGTCCCACATAGACATGGCGTGTACCAGGGAATTCAAAGTCGATTCTTGTATTTTTGGTAACGTACACTACGCATTTTAATTCAGACACACCGTGTGCTTTACACTCAGAACAAATATCGGAGACCAGGACACGATGTGTCCAAAGAAAGACACGTCGTGTCCCTGTCAGTTTCAGCAATTTTAAAATACGACTTCTCTCATTTTTAAAGACAAGACCACCCTATGGAGTGGTTATCACTGGTCATAATTCAAAAGTCTTTCGTCCCATATCAAGGCTAGAGCAAAGGAGGGCGATTTTGAGGTGGATGAAGGTGGTTTCTTGCAAAAGAACCCCGATTCTTCTTCTTTTCTTCTCCGCTTTCTTCTCCGGAGGTGCAGCAATGCTTCTTCATTCCACAAGGCTTCTTGGGAGGGGAGTTTGTCTGGTTTGGAGCAGCTGTAGGAGTGGAATTTTGTCCCCAAGCCAGAACTCTACTCTTCTTGGGTTACACCTTTGGTTCTCTTAGCTTTTCCTTCTCTAAACCATGTTGAACTCTGAAATTTCTACATATATTCTACTGTACATCATTATGGACGAGTAGACTCTTTGTCATGGACATGGGAGAGTAGATCCCATGTCATAGCATGTGTGGAACATGATAATTTCATATTAAATGCTAAGTTGCTTATTTTTCCACCTTGTGAGTACCGGTTTCTTTCTTCTTACATGTATGGCTGGCCACTTTATGTGCATGTTTTATACTTCCTTGCTTGATATGAGAAGATAGGTAGGAGAGTAAGGAGGTACTCTCTTAGAAACTCCTTCTTTACCATGAGAGTGAAAATTATGGATTGAGGAGTAGGGTTGTGATCCAAAATGAAATTCCTACATGAGAATGTTGTTTTGAGTTAGGATCGGTGTACTTGCACCGAGAGGTGAAGTACAACGTACAACTCTCCTTTAAAACAAGTGCTTAGTATGTTTAAATTTCATGCTCCTATTTTATGTTATGATATGTTGGTGAAATCCTAAGTTCAAGATCTTTCCATATTTGAAATCAACCCTCCTTAGTAATCCATTTACTGTTTTGTTTATTTTTGAAATTTTAGCTTAATCAACCAAATCACATCTTTAAAATGGTCTCGATTGTTGAACCTTATCACTATTACATTTAATTGATTACCAAGCTCCTTGTGTTTGATCTCGACTACAACTACTCTCATATACTTGAGGGAATTGGCTAGTTGAGTAAAAGATCATTTATATGATTGAAACTCGTTAATGTAACAACCAACATGTTTTTGTTGTCGTTTTCGGGGAGCTATAGTTAATATAATTAGAGTAACATGTACTAATTAGTATTCGACACTACATCATCATTTCCGTTTTCAAATTTCCATATATCTTTTAGTTGTGTTCTCAACATCTCTTTCTATTTTTCAGGTTGTATGCGTCGCTCACAAAGGGGTCTTCAAACATCTGTGTTTCTAGACCTTGAGATTGAGCACACTCTTTCAAGCTTAAGAAGAGCAAGAAGAGTAGAGCAACCACAGCTAGGAGGTGTTCCACCATCACCATTACCATCTTCTTTGTATTTTAAAGAAATCACACAAGAAGATCCAACCATGGAGGATGATCGTCCTTTGAAATACTTTGTCATTCCGGTTGCCACAAACATTTGTGGAGCCATTGATCTGCCTGCAATGGAAGTAAACAATTTCTCTATTGCTCCTTCAATGATGCAGATGATCCAAAAGAACTATTTCGGGGGTGCCGTTAATGAAGATCTGAATCTTCATGTAGCTGAATTCTTGGAGTATATGAACACTTTCAAAATCAATGGTGTATTCGTCGATGGAGTAAGGCTATTGTTGTTCCCTTTCACCTTGAGAGGTAGAGCCAAGATGTGGCTTTTATCTCTTCCTAAGAAGTCCATAAAAAGTTGGGACCAACTTTTAAATGTTTTCCTTGAAAAGTATTTTTCCTTCGAGCAAAATAGCCCAACTAAGGAACCAATTCACAAACTTTTCTCAATCTGATGGAGAAACTATGTATGACACATGGGAGTGGTTTAAGGACCCACAACGCCTTTTCCCCTCACCATGGATTGACCAACTGGTTGCTACTCCAAACATTTTATAATGGACTGTTCCACAATACTGGCATGACACTGGATGCCACAGCAAATGGAGCATTGATGAATAAGTCTTATAGGGAGGCTTATGATATCATTGAAGACATAGCGCTCAACCATTGTCAATGGGGGTCGGATAGAAAAGCACAATCATCCTCTACAACTAGTTCTTCAACCAAGAAGCAAAGAGGGAAGCATACAGTTGATGTCGTTGACCTACTTGCTTCTAAACTCGATGTTCGTACACAAAAGTTCGAGAAGATGACTAATTTGTAAATCCAATTAGCTGAAGTGATATGTGAAGCTTGTGGGAATTATGGACATACTTCTTCTATGTGATTTTCTCCTACTATGAATGAAGGGAGCTTAGAACAAGTCAATGTCATTGGGATGTAAGGGAACAAGCAATACAATCCCTATTCCAACATCTACAATCTGGGATGGAGAGATCATCCTAATTTCTCTTATCAGAACATAAGCAACGATTAAAACTTTCAACAAGGACAACAACAACCACAACAGCAACAACACTTCAAACGGAAAAACAATGGGAATCCATCGGGCTTCAACAACAATAGCGGTTACCAACAACAACAACAACCCCAAAGTTCTTCCTTGGAGGTCATGATGGAAAAATTTATCTCCACACAGATGCAACAAAATGAAGAGTTCAGGGGCAATGACAAGATTTTGAAAGATGCAATTGCCCAACTCTCCACAAAACTGGATGGCATTTCCACTCATACAACGATGTTGGAAAATCAAATTTCCCAGCAAGCCTTGACGCAACAAAAGAGCACTCAATCCAGTTCTCTTCCAAGCCAACCCGAGGTGAATCTAAGACAGTAGGAGAATGCTATCACCTTGAGGAGTGGAGCTGAAATCCAAAGACCTTCCCCACCCAAGGAGAAGAGTGTTGAGATCGCTGATGAAGAGAAGCTTGACACCCCTATGGGTGACAAAGGGAGAGGTACAGTAGAGGTACCACCTTCTATTAAAGCAAATATACCATTTCTGCAAAGACTTGCAAACAAGAAAGAGGATTCAAAGTTTGAAAGTTTATGGATATTCTAAACAAACTCCATGTTAACCTTCCGCTAGCTGAATTATAGTAGATATGCCATCATATGCTAAGTTTCTAAAGGACATCCTCACCAAGAGGAGGAAGGTGGGCCAAGTTGAAACTGTGATGCTTTCTGAAAGAATCAGTTCTATCATTCAAAACAGACTTCCCAAGAAGCTCGATGATTTGGGATCCTTTACTTTACCATGTAAGATTAGCAACACCACATTTGACAAAGGTCTTGTAGACCTTGGAGCTAGTATTAGTCTCATCCCGTCTACCTTGTGGCAAGAGCTAGATCTTGGAGATCTGAAACCTACAAAGATGGCCATAGAACTAGCCGATCATTCCGTTAAATATCCCAATGGTATTGTGGAAGATGTGCTAGTACAACTTATGAGTTTATTGTGTTAGATATGGTAGAAATTCCTTCCAAACCCATACTTTTTGAGAGACCTTTCTTGAGAACTACTGGATGCCTTTTTGATGTCCAAGAAGGCAAACTCACACTCTGAGTTGGCGAAGAAGCGATGGAATTTTCTATTTATGATGCCATGAAAGCACCTTCACGTGTAGAAAAATATGTTTTATGGACTCTATTGATTCTACTGTGGAGGAAGATCATGAAATTTCTGATTTAATTTTAAACTATTATGATGATGATGAAGTTACAAACAATGAACCTAAAAATGCTGGAGTACTTTCTATTGCCAAATCAAATGCTATTGAATAAGACACTCCACTTGTTGATGACAAAGCCAAAGAAGATGCAGTCGGGAGAAAGGTAAAACTCAAAGCCCTTCCACCAGGGCTAAGGTATGCATTCCTTGACTCCGACTCTACTTCTCATGTCATAATCAATGATGAGTTAACTAATGAACAAGAAAATAAATTGCTCGCTGAATTGCATTTGTATAAAGACATCATTGGTTACTCTATCGATGATTTGAAAGGCATTCATTCCTCCATTTGCATGCATAGAATAAACATGGAGGATGATGCTAAACCCACCATTAAATCACCTAGACATTTAAATCAAAACATGCTCAAGGTGGTTAAAAAGGAAATCTTTAAGTTAGTTGATGTCGGTATCATTTATCCTATAAGTGACAGCCCTTGGGTTAGTGTCATTCATGTGGTACCTAAGAAGGGAGGTGCAACTGTCATCAAAGGAGATAATGATGAGTTGATAGAAACACTATAGTCACGGGTTGGCGTATGTGTATTGATTACCGATGCTTGAACAAAGCAACTCGCAAGGATCAGTTTCCTTTGTCGTTTATCGACTTGATGCTTGAACGTCTTGCAAAACATTCTTATTTTTTTTACTTGGACGGATATTCTAGGTTTTTCCATATTTTTATCTACCCTCCTAACCAAGAGAAAATCACTTTTACATGCATGTATGGAACTTATACTTATCGTCGCATGCCCTTTGGTCTTTTCAATGCTCCTGCGACGTTTTAGCGATGAATGATGGCTATTTTCTCCAATTTTATTGAAAAAATAATGGAAATATTCATGGATGATTTTAGCATTTATGGAGATTCATTTGATCAATGTTTTTGCAACTTGTCATTAGTCTTAGCCCACTACAAAGAGGTTAACCTAGTACTGAATTGGGAGAAGTGCCATTTCATGGTACAATCTGGTGTAGTATTAGGCCATGTTGTATCTAACAAGGGTATTGAAGTTGACATGGCTAAGGTGGAAGCTATTGAGAAGATGTCTACTCCCTCTTCAGTCAAAGACATCCGTAGTTTCCTTGGTCATGTAGGATTCTATAGAAGATTCATTAAAGACTTCTCCAAGATTGCAAAGTCATTATGTTCTCTACTTGTAAAGGATGCTGAATTCATATTCAATGATGACCGTCGTATCACTTTCACCAAGCTCAAGGAAGCTCTTATTTCAGCCCCAATCATTCAACCACTGGACTGGAACACTCTTTTTGAATTGATGTGTGATGCAAGCAACTATGCAGTAGGGGCGGTTCTGGGATAGCGAAAAGAAAAGAAGCTTCATGCCATATACTATGCAAGCAAGACCCTAGATGAAGCACAAATTAATTATACAACCACCGAGAAGGAGATGCTTGCTATAGTATATTCCTTTGACAAATTTAGACAATACTTGGTAGGATCTAAGGTAATCGTGTATACAGATCATGTTTCCATAAAGTATTTTCTCAACAAGAAATATGCCAAACCTCATCTCATTTACTGTATACTACTTCTACAGGAGTTTGATCTTGAAATCTGGGATAAGAAGGGGACAGAGAACAATGTTGTTGATCACCTTTCTAGGTTGACTACAGATGCTAGAGACTTTTTGCCTATTGAGGACCATTTGCCTATTGAGAAGCTTTATGCATTATCGTCTACACAAGTACCATGGTTTGCAGACATTGCAAATTTTCTTGCTACAGGACAGCTGCCACCGGATTTGACATACCAGTAGAAGAAGAAGTTCTTCCATGATGTAAAGTTCTACTATTAGGACGACCCCTTGTTGTTCAAACATGGGAGTAATGGCTCATTCGGAGGTGTGTTGTTGAAGAAGAGATTTCCACTATCATTGTTGAATGCCATGCCTCTCCTTATAGAGGTCACTTTGGAGGAGAGAAGACTACATCAAAGATTCTCCAAGCCGGTTTCTATTGGCCAACATTGTTTAAAGATGTCAATTTATTAGTAAAAGCTTGTGATAAATGCCAAAGGACTGGAGGAATATATAGACGCGATGACATGCATCTTAACTCTATCTTAGAGATTGAGGTATTTGATGTATGGGGAGTTTATTATATGGGACCATTCCCATATTCTTGTTGCTATAAATATGTCTTAGTTTCTTGTGAGTACGTCTCTAAATGGGTTGAGGCCATCCCAACCCAAGCACCGGATGTAAAATCTATAGTCAAACTATTTCATAAAATCATTTCCCCTCGGTTTGGAGTTCCTAGAGCTGTAATTTCTGATGGAGGCACGCATTTTGTAGAGAAGCAATTCAATAACCTTCTATCTAAGTATGGAGTCACTCATAAAGTCTCTATGCGCTACCATCCTCAAAGTACTGGGCAAGTAGAAGTCTCCAACCGGTAGCTGAAAAGTATTCCGAAAAAGATAGTGTCTAGCTCAAGGAAGGATTGGGCATTGAAGATAGACGATGCATTATGGGCATATCAGACAGCTTATAAAACCATCATAGGCATGACTCCATTTAAGCTAATATATGGTAAATGTTGTCATCTTCTGTTGGAACTAGAACACCGTGCTCTATGGGCTATCAAGTTTTTAAACTTCGACATGAAGAAAGTTGGTGAAAAGCATCTATTGCAGCTGTAAGAACTAGAGGAACTCCGACTAGATGCATATGAAAATACAAGGCTCTACAAAGAAAGAACAAAGGTTTGTCATTACAAAAGAATCGGGAGGAAAGAATTCAAAGAAGGAGACAAAGTGTTGTTGTTGAACTCTAGACTCAAGCTTTTTCCTAGAAAACTAAAGTCCAAGTGGTCCGATCCTTTTCTTGTATTGAAGATATTTCCATAGGGAGTTGTTGAGTTACAAGGCAAGGATGGATCTTTCAAAGTAAATGGGCAACACTGCAAGCTATATACCTTGGGAGATGAAGTTCACAAGGGAGCCTCTTGCTCCCTTTTAGATGCATGATGGATAAATTGAAGAGTCTCACTTCAGACTCTAAATGGAGGACCTCGTGGGAGTTGAACCCACATTTGGATAGATTTCTTTTCAAGTTATTTGAGTCAAGAACACTCTTTAGTTTTGTAAATAAGCTTGTAATGGATGAATGTAACAATTTAGACTATTCTATTGCCATATTTGTTATAAGTTCTATGCTGACAAGAAGTTGTTTTCTACAGAAACTACAGAAGACACATCGTGTATTGTTTAGACACGACATGTCACTACTCCCAGAAATACAACAGCCAAGCCATTTCTCCAGGTACACGACGTGTATTTATTTGACACACCGTGTTACTGTCCAACAGATACAAAGTATTTCTCGACCTAGAAAAGTACACTGTGTCCTGGTTTAGACACGACATGTACCACAGTAGAAAAACGAAAGAAGAAGAAATCTAGAAATCAAACAGGACGTGTCTTTATTTGAACACACAGTGAAATTATTAGTGAAATGGGGTCATTTTGAATTTTTGGATTGGTACACACCGTGTACTTTCTAGAACATGACGTGTCTTGTAACACAGAAAGGGAGTTCTGACTGGACACACAACATATCTTTATTTGAACACGTCGTGTCTTTTGTCGAAAATGGGGATTTTAACCTAGCACACGGCCGCCCCTCTCACTCACAACTTCATTAGAGTCGTGTGAGATCTCAGCAGCCATCGTGCGCCCTAGCCCTTTGCTCCCTTGCCACCGTGTTCCCTAGCACACCTAGCAGCCGCCACCGTGTTTGTTTGGGTGTATCTTCCTCAAGCTCGACCAAGCGGTCATGCTCCCTTGCTCATGACATGTCTTCTTCAAGCTCAAGTGGGTCTTCTTCAACCGTGGTCGTGTGCCCTAGAACCAAGGTTGTGCTCTTGCTGGCAACCTTACAGCTGCCATCATCTTCTCCAAGCAACCTTGCAATCGCCATCATCTTCTCCAAGCAACCTTGCAACCGCCATTGTTTTCTTCAAGCTCACGCAGCTGCTCCACCGCTAGCACTTCTCCATGCTCACGCCACCACTGTGCACCAAGAACATGAGAAAAAGCACCATCCTCGACATCGAGAAGAAGGCCCGTAGATCTCCTCCACCACGTAAGGTCCGACACCAAGCACCGTCGTCAATTTCCTCGATCATCTTCCCCAAAACAGCAGTCGTCCCCATCTGTAGATTGTAGAACATTTCTAGACACACACCACATTCGCTTATGCACACGTCGTGTGCATCGCTGCTTCAGTCATAGTTTTGCCTATGCACACGTCGTGTCCGTATCAGCACACGACGTGTCTCAGTCAGTTAGTGGCAAAATGGCACATGTCAAGCAAACCTCCAACTGCAAGCATGGTGTGAGTTCCTCCCAGGCACCCGATTATGTCTGTACGACTCAGTTTTGGGTCACTCCTGAAGAAGATCTGACGTACCAGTTCCTTATTGCAAGGAGGGTAATTCCAACTCATTTCACATGCATGCAGACTCTGACGACTCTGGGTTTCAAGGATGAAGTTCTCATGCACCTGCAAGACTTGGGGCTAAGCTACATCTGTTGTACGGTATCGAATACTTACCCCCGCCTAGTCTATGTATTTTTGATGATTCTCACCACGGAGAAAGACCCACAAAGGAAGTTGGAGCCCTATGGTATTATTCGTTTCAGGCTTTTGGGTTGTGGTTTTAAGCTTAATTTTAGGCGGATCTGTGAATTGTTGGAGTTCCATTATGACGGGGCCATTAGTTACCCACCTATTTTTCACAACGATGAGTTTTGGTTTGAGATATCAGATGAGGAACACCATGATGCAAAGCAAGCCAGAGCGTCCGCTATCCATAACCCTATTTTCCGATACATACACTGCCTTCTTAGTACCGGAGTGTTTGATAAGAAAGAAACCCAAGAGGTTGTTGGAAAGCAAAACCTTCTCTTTTTGTGGGGAATGATGTATGAGCATCAGATTAATGCTCTTATTATATTCTTACACATTTCCTAGACATTAAGAAAGTGAAGAAGAGGGACGTTGGTGACATCATGTGTGGTGGTTTGATTACTCTGATGGCACAAAATCTTGATGTTGATTTGACATGTCTTGAGGCTACACCAGGTAGAAACCTGGTAGACATTCAATGCCTTCTTTCTGTAGGGTTGCTATCAAGAGTTTCCAACAATGACACCAAGTTTTGACAATTCTTCAATGATGATTAGTACATTGACATTCCAGATCATGAGCATATCACCTTAGAGAACAAGGATAATTGGAAAGTAGTGTTGAACACTTATGAAGAAGTTGATGCAGCTAGATCTGCTGATGATACTATAGCTACCCCTTCTGCTCCACCACCTCCCTCCACTAGCACTTAGACGGAGTACTCCTGGGTGATGCTTGATGTCAGGCATCTGTATGGCTACATGTAGTAGCTTTTTTATCACATTGACGGCCGCCTGGATCAGATGGGTACACAGTATACTATGATGCATGACATGGTCCACCGCATAGATTCGTGGCACATTTCACAGGGTCACTACTCCATCCCACAGTTGTATCAGCCGCCGCCACCTCAGCATCCTGAATCCATCCCACAACCCATGCCAATGGATGTTCCCGAAGATGATTTTGTCAGCCAGTTCTTTCTGTCAGACCATGGGGGCGCTGGCCCCTCTTTTTGATTTCACCCATGATAGGTATCTTGTTGTTACCTCCATGAGTTCGATTGATGCAATGAGGACATTGTGGATCTCAACCTTTGGGGGGGGTGCAACCAACCCGTAATGTAGTTTTTTCTTTCATTTGCATTTATTAGTCATGTCAATCTTTTATTTCATCCTATTTCATGTTCTGTATTTCTTTTCATGGCAAGTTTAATATGAAATGAGGCTATTGTGATGGAATGATCTCTTGTACCTTGTATGCTTGAACCATCTCGTCCCTTGTACTTTCTTTAGCCATATGAAAGAATTAGTAAAGAGCATGCATGAATCAAATAGAAAATGAAACTCCCCATGCACATGATCTTTGTTTGTATTTGTAGCTTGAACTCTCTATTTTCACATCTTTGATTGCTAAATACATGTAATAGTCTCAAATTTTAGTGAACAAATAAACTCTACAACACTACTTAGAATATGGGATATTCTTGCCAAACCCTTAGTGCGTATACAATCAAATTTTCAGTGAAAATTTTGCAAAACAAATAATGGAATCTTGTTAACTTAACTTTCTAGTTGACTCTCTTGTGTTGTGCAAAGATTTCTTTTATCCTTTTCTCCCTTACCCAATAAAAGATGGCTTACAACCCACATATCATGCTAGCCTAGTGTGAGTTCGATCCGGCAATGATGGTTAGGTGATATGAAATCAAAAGAGGGTAAAAATAACACCCCAACCAACACTCCACATGTGCATAAGCCTAAATTAGCAGCCGAGTGCTGGAATTCCAACAATCTATTATTATATATTTTGAGAAGAGAGCGCAATTGAGATTGTTAAAGTTAGCTAAGATTTCATCATTTATATCCATAATCGCTGAAAATTTTGTGTTGTACATCCACTAGTTGTTTGGCCTGATTATCCAAATCCTATTTAGTGTTGTTTAGTTGATTGTTTTGCTTAATTTGTAACCACTATTGCTGAACTAAAACTTCTCTATATTGGATGTTTAAATTGAGATGATGAATATGAATATAAACCTAATGTACATGGTTGGTTGAGTTTATTGCATATTTTCATTTCATTTAATCCATGCATGAGCTTGAATATTCCTTCATTTGTGTGGCTATGCTCTTTTTGCTTGAGGACAAGCAATGGTTCAAGCTTAGGGGGATTTGTTGTGTGCTTTCCACATCAACTTTTCACATGATTTCACACACAAATTCAGTTCATTTTGTTCTCATTTAGCCTCTATTCATATTATTCTTGCCACTCGTTTGCTATTTTGCTTATCACATGATATGTATTGCATATATGCTTCAAAAGGATCAAATTGGAGATAGACCAACTCAAATTCATCATCATTGGGACTTCTCCAAGCCTTGCAAACGTTTAGAATTCTATTTCTACTGAAACAGCAAAGCACACGATGTGTCTGAATTAAGACACGGCGTGCACATTTCCAGTTGGCCATATACTTCAGATGTAGAGAAAAAGTACACGACGTGCCCCACATAGACACAACATGTACCTGGGAATTTCGAGCCGATTCTTGTATTTCTGGTAACGTACATGGTATGTTAAATTCAAATACGAAACAACTGTCGGAGACCAGGACACGACGTGTCCAAAGAAAGACACATCATGTCCCTGTCAGTTTCAACAATTTTGAAATACGACTTCTCTCATTTTTAAAGACAAGACCACCCTATGGAGTGGTTATCACTGGTCATAATTCAAAAGTCTTTCATCCCAGAGCAAGGCTAGAGTAAAGGAGGGTGATTTTGAGGTGGAAGAATGTGGTTTCTTGCAAAAGAACCCCCATTCTTCTTCTTTTCTTCTCTGCTTTCTTCTCCGGAGGTGCAGCAGAGCTTCTTCATTCTACAAGGCTTCTCGAGAGGGGAGTTTGTCCTGTTTGGAGCAGCTATAGGAGTGGAATTTCGTCCCCAAGTCATAATTCTACTCTTATTGGGTTATACCTTTGGTTCTCTTAGATTTTCCTTCTCTAATCCATGTTGAACTCTGAAATTTCTACATATTTTCTACAGTACATCATTATGGACGAGTAGACTCTTTGCCTTGGACATGGGAGAGTAGCTCCCATGTCATAGCATGTATGAAACATGATAATTTTGTATTAAATGCTAAGTTGCTTGTTTTTCCACCTTGTGAGTACCGGTTTCTTTCTTCTTACATGTATGGCTGGCCACTTTATGTGCATGTTTTATGCTTCCTTGCTTGATGTGAGAAGATAGGTAGGAGAGTAAGGAGGTACTCTCTTGGAAACTCCTTCTTTACCACGAGAGTGGAAATTATGGAGTTGAGGAGTAGGTTTGTGATTCAAAATAAAATTCATACATGAGAATATTGTTTTGAGTTAGGATCGTTGTACTTGCACTGAGAGGTGAAGTGCAACATACAACTCTCCTTTAAAACAAGTGCTTAGTATGTTTAAATTTCATGCTCCTATTTTATGCTATGATATGTTGGTTAAATCCTAAGTCTAAGATCTTTCCATATTTGAAATCAACCCTCTTTAGTAATCCATTTACTGTTTTGTTTAATTGTGAAATTTTAGCTTAATCAACCAAATCACATCTTTGAAGTGGTCTAGATTGTTGAACCTTAGCACTATTGCATTTAATTAATTACCTAGATCCTTGTGTTCGATCTCGACTACAAATACTCTCGTATACTTGCGGGAATTGGCTAGTTGCGTAAAAGATCATGTATATGATTGAAACTCTTTAGTGTAACAACCAACACAGACTGACTCATCATACACCTTGTATCTCCCCACAAGATCTTGTAATATCAATATCATTAAATCCACACATTGCTCAATGCTAGTGATGAGTTTCATGCACCTCACTGGCACATGGTGTAAGAATTTGCACACAATAGTGACCTTAGTCAGTGTTTCCCCCAAACCAGAGATGTCGCTGATGAGTAGTGTCACTTGCCCTGCAAAGTCATCAACAAATTCTCCGTCCTTCATATTGAGGCCTGTAAAGGTCTTTTCTAAACCTATAGATTTTCCGCTCGCACACACTCGTTCCCCATGTGGGTAGTCTTGATAGTTTATAGGCTTCCTTTTTCGTATCCTTCCCAAAGAGGGAGGACACTTTTACATGGCATGATAGATCACGTACAGAGCCTCCCTATCCGTCTAAAAGTTTGTTGTCTCAGCTTTCACCACGTCCCAAATGCGTTGGGCTTGAAGTGCAACACACATGTTCATTTCCCAAATTATGTAGTTGGATTGTGTTAGTTATGGGTGTGTAATTGGTCGTAGCACACTCCTCCTTGGACGAATCACTTCCATCCATGTTATGCTAATACAGTGGCAACATTGACCCATCTTTCTTCCTTTCCATCATCTGTAAGCTATGATACCAAAGGTTTGGTCTTGAATCCCACTCGTACACACAGTCATGGCGGGAAAATACACAAACGATGTTTGATTATACAATGTGGAAAAATAAAAGACAAACACACAATAAGATCCAATAAGAGGTCTAACTGCTTTCTTTTCATTTAACTTTGTCATCTATTTATCTTAGTGACAACTCGCTATAAATAGCCATACCCATGGTGACTGACCACACGCCTCCTTTCTATTTTTGACTCCCTCCTATATGGAGGGCATGTCTGTTGCTTGTTTAACACAACACGATTGTGTCTTATACAAAGAAATAAAAGATAATATGTGGGAATAAAATAACCAACAAGATTATAATTAACAATTTCAAGCACTGAAGACTCCCACATCTTGATTACAAGTGTGACGATCAAACACAGGGTGACCATCCACATTATTTGGCAAATGCAGGGTACCTTTGGTGCTTCTTCTACCACCCTTGTTACAACATTCTCTTGCTTTCCCATGGTGGTAGTTTTGGAAAAGTAAAAGAGCATCCTAGGTTTGACTTCTCTGATACCAAATGTTAATCCTATTAATGTGAGCAATAAGCTCGACTTAGCAAAGCCATGGTTGTGGTAGTGCAAAATTTAGCAAACATGCATTGAGCCATGCATTGTTTGGACACAGTCTCACGTTGTCTATGGACCATTGCTTTATTTAGAAATTCACTTCTATGCTCTTATAAAAATAGCATGTTGTAATCACTTGAACATAAAAAGTACATAATAACAAAATAGGATATTTTTTAACGTTGTTTTCCCTTAGATTTCTCATGTAACTCGTCTACTGTCTTCTTGATTTTTTATTAGCTTTGGGATCCAGGCCAAAACCAACATTTGGTATCAAGAGCTTTGGGACGTTAATACATGCCGGAAGTCATGCCAAAGCGGACGAGGTCTGAGTGGTTGCCTCAATCATAGAAGATAGGGAAGGATGGGAGCGTAACACTCCATTACTCGGTGCTCACAAGGAGAAACTATGCAGAATGGTCACTCAAGATGAGGGTACAGCTACTAGTGCAAAGGGTATCGGGTGTCATCAAGAACGATGTTGTTGATGAGTGTCAAGACCAGATGGCACTCACCACCGTCTCCCAAGCAGCCCTAGAGGAGATGCTCCCCATGTTGGATGAGAAGGATCCAGACAAAGAAGCGTGGGAGAAACTGAAGACGGTGCACATGGGTGCGATACACACCAGGGAGGCAAATGTGCAGACCTTAAAAGTTGATTTTGTGGCTATCCACATGAAATACAACGAGTCATTGGATGACTTTTCCATGCGGTTGATGAGAATCATCAATGGCATATGTGCATGCAAAAACAAGATGGAGGAAGTCCACATCATTAAAATGTTCCTCTAGGCCATCTCACCAAGATTCTTATAGATTGTGTCTTCAATTGAGCGACTAGTTGTGCTTACCATAGAGGATCTCATTAGCCTTCTTAAAGTCCAAGAGAAAAGGCTACGCAAATATGGTGACAAGGATGAGAAACAACATTTGTTTCTCACACACATAGAGTGGGAGGCTCGAAAGAAGAATTAGACTGTAGGAGGTGAATCATGTTGGGGATCAAATGGTTGCAACGATAATGACAATGATGGTTGTGGCCATGGAAGAGGGCATGGCAGAGGAAGTCATGACTACACCTCACCACGATGTGATGGTGAGAACCACCACAGGGACAAGATCAAGGTAAAGTGCTTCAAGTGTGACAACTATGTATCTGTGTGTTGTAGAAAAAGCATGATGTGGAGGGGAACTTCACATGACTTTATGAAAAAGAGACTACGCTTATGATGGTCATGTATCAGGAAGAGACATCCAACATGGTGGTACTTAATGAAGAGAAAGTTGTATCCAACTTGATTACAACTGGAGAAGATCGTATCGATTCCAATGTATGATATCTCAACAACAGTGCAAGAAACCACATAGCTAGTCATCGAGCACAATTCAAGAATCTTGATGAGAACATTACAGTTGTGACTAGGAAGCCCTCACATGATGGGTATGGGTGTGTGATCTTAGGAACACTGAGTGCTATCTCCTTCTCCCCCATTATCTTGAGTGCATAGAAATTTCTATGCCTCAGTCTTTCATGCCATGGCTAGGCTGGGTCACTGAATGCTATCAACAAACATGTGGGCCGACAGGTCTTTATAAGTAGCTTATATAAATGATTTGAAGACCTCTTCATCTTGAATAATAGGATAATGTTCCTATCGAACACCCTTAGAAATGGTCCAGCTAGCTCAACCTTGCTTCCATCCTCTGTCTTTTGACCAAGGCTAATAAATTTACTCTTGAAACTTGGAATTTAGTATACCTCCATCAGTAGACGTTGATCACCACCCTTGAATTGGAATAGGATGGATCCTTTTTACTTGATCTCCACAATTGAGTCATAAAATGAGGTTGCATCACGTTGTGGCAATGAACCTATGCAAGGAAGGTGTTACAACAGTTTGGTATAACATGGTGTATCCCAAGCAAGTACCCCATGGAGTCAAAGCTTCAACTTGGGAAGGATAACAAAGGAGCAATAGTGGATCTAATGAGTAAAGACAAGTAGTCAGGTGCCTAAGGTACCTAACCCACACCCGGTCAGATCTCTTGTACATAGTCGGGATGGTGAGCAGGTTCATCGAAAAACCAACTACAATGCATCACCTAACAATCAAGAAAATACTTTGTTTTGTGAAGGGATCCATCAATTATGGGTTGATGTATCAAAAATGTCATAGAACTGAAGAACTGGTTGGGTTCCTTGATAGTGATCTTGCTAGAGATGTTGTTGATAGGAGGAGCACTAGCAGAATGACATTCTATCTCAGCGGGAACTTAATCACATGGACATCATAGAAGCAAAAAACTATGGTGTTGTCCTCATGTGAAGCTGATTTCATTGAGGAAATTGTGCATCATGTCATGCATTATATTATGAAATTTGTTGACTGAGGTGACTGGTCTTGATTTTAAGGTGGTCACCCTCTATGCCGACAACAAATATCCAATTGCGTTGATGAAGAATCTAGTGTTGCATGGCCACAACAAGCACATTGACACTCGTTTCCATTTCATCTGTGAATGTGTAGAATGAGAACAAATCAAGGTGGAGTATGTGGGCACTAGAGAGAAACATGTTGATGTCCTCACCAAAGGCATGCCAAGGGTCAAGTTTGTGGAGATGTGGGAGCTGCTTGGTGTGAACTTGGAGCCAAGTCAGGCTTAAGGGAAAGAATGCGAGCAATAAGCCCGAATTATAAAGGATGTGGTTGGGGTAATGCCCAATTTAGCAAGTATGCGTTGAGCTGTGCATTATTTGGATATAGTCTCACATTATCTATGGACCATTACTTTATTTAGAAAATCACTTCTATGCTCTTATATAAGTATCATGTTGTAATCACTTGAACATAAAAATTCAAGAGCAACAAAATATGATATATTTTCCAACCTTGTTTTCCCTTAGATTTCTTGTGTACCTCATCCATTTTCTTCTTGTTTTCTTATTAACGTAGGGATCCAGGCCAAAACCATCATGTGTTGGTATCAGAGCAATTCTGATACCAAATGTAAGGTTATGAGTCCCACTCGTACTAACTATCACGGTGCAAAAATACACACACAATTTTTTATTATGCCAGATGTGAAAAACGGAAGACAAACACACAACAAGCTCTGATAAGAGGTCTAATTGCTTACTTTTCATTTAAACGTTTTCATCTATTTATCTTACTGAGAACTAATAAAAATAGCCATACCCATGGTTAGGCAATTACCTTAACAAAGACTAACCACACACCTCCATTCTATTTTTGACTTCCTCCTATATGGAGTGCACACCGGTTGCTTGTTTAACACAACATGTTTGTGGCTCATACAAAGAAAAAAATATAATATGTGGGAATAGAATAACCAATAAGATTATAATTAACAATCACCCCCTTAATATTGTGCCTTCTTCTTCACCATCTGAAGTCTGATCCTTTCACAGATTTCCATGAACTTGATGTGTGGGAGTGTCTTCGTAAGGATGTCAACTAGTTGATCACTGGAAGTGACATATTCCATGGTGGCTTTCCCTTCTTCCACACACTCACAAATGAAATGATAGCGTGTGTCAATATGCTTGCTTCAATCATGATGAACTGGATTGTTGCAAAGTGAGATTGTTAACTAATTGTCCACCCTGTTCTTGAGTGTATGACGGTCTACATTTAATAACTTGCCCAACAAACAATTAAGCCAAATGCCCCGACAAGCTATAGTTGTAGCTGCGATATATTTAGCCTCACATGATTATAGAGCTACCACCTTTTACTTTTGTTACACCCATGTCACAAGATTGGAGCCCAAGAAGAAAATCATGTCAGTTTTTCTCTTCCTATCATTGGGGTCACCACCTAGTCACTATCTCTATAGCCAATAAGATAGGGATTCTCCTCCTCCTTCCTTGCGTAGTAACAACCCTAGCTTAATGTGCCATGCACATACCTAAGTATCTGCTTCACTACCACCATATGGTGCACTGTAGGGGCTTCCATGAATGGACTAACAATGCCCAAAGAGTAAGCAAGATCTGGTGTCATGTTCATTAAGTATCTCAAGCTTCCAATAATGATGCAGTAGCAAGTGGAGTCTTCCTTCTAATCTTGATCCGATCTATGCAGCTTTAGCCTCAACTTGATCGGCACTTGACACAGGTTACACTTTGCCATACCGAGATGCTCAAGTATTTTCAATGCATACCAAGCCTGGAATAGGGTAATGCCATTGGATGTTTGGGAAACCTCTACACCCAAGTAATAGGATAGTTATCCTAGGTCACTCATTTTGAACAAGCTCATCATTTTTTCCTTGAACTTGTCGATCTCTTGTTGGCTTGATCTAGTGATGATTAAATCATCAACTTAGACACCCACTAACAATTGTTCCTTGCCAATAATGTTCATGCACATTGTATGCTCGAGAGGACATCTCTCAAACCCAAGCGTCTACAAGCTGGCGTCAAGCTTCATATTCTACACATGTCATGCTTGTCGTAGTCCATATAGAGCCTTATTCAACTTCATCACTGTGTGTTCGTTGTCGTTCTCCTCATAACCAGGAGGTTGGCACACATACACCTCTTCCTGGAGTTCTCCATTGAGGAATGCAGACTTCACATCCATGTGATGTAGTTTCCACCCCTCTTGTGTCGCACGTGCAACGAGCAAACACACGGCCTCTAGTCATGTCAGGGGAGCACAGTCCTCATCTAAGTCCACCCCTTTTGCTGCACATACACCTTGGAGACGAGCCTTGGTTTATTTTTCACAACAATACCGCTCGGGTCCTTCTTTACTATGTATACCTATTTTAGCCCAATAGGCTTCTTGCCTAGAGGAGGGTCGACCAACACCCATGTGTCATTGTTGCAGATGGAATCGAGCTCTTCATCCATGGCATTTCTCCATCATGACTATTTTTGTGCCTCAACAGGCATTGTTGGTCACTCTGCTCCAAAAAGGCACAATTCACCTTCATCGTCGTTGTCATACCTAAGCCCATGATGGCTGGTGCGATCCATCAACTCCATAATGTTATGGTGCCTCGCGGCCCAACACTGAAGGATGTGTTGGATCCTATCGTGGCCATTTCACCACTACCTCCTATACTAGGCACTACAGGGGTTGTGGGTGCATCCATTGTTGACATGGATCCAAACACGATTACACTTGGCGTGCCTACAAATGTAGTAGTGCCTCCGGTGCCCCATCAAGTTTCTTATCCTGAGGTGTGTGTGGTGTGGACTCGACATCATGGTCCTCCACCGTGGAAGGATCACCTATACTTGTGGTGTAATGAGATGGATACATAATTGTGAAACCATCACATTGTGGTTCACGTTCTTGCACGGAACTCCAATCTCATTGCTTCCCTTCTTCAGACACAACATCGCTTGAGACGATGACTTGCTTTCTAACTAGGTTATATACTCGATATGCCTTTTGTTTGTCTCGTATCCCAGTAGCACAGTCGGGACACTTTGATCTGCCAACTTCGACATATGTGGCTTTGTTATCTTAACATGGGTGATACACCCAAATGTACGAATGTGATACACGTTGGGATTCTTTTGGTATCAGAGCTTCAGGATGATGGTAGGGAAGAAAGATAGGTCAACGTCACCACCACGTCAACGCAATACGGATGATAGTGAGTTGTCCGATGAGAAGAAGAGTACCTTGTACACCGCGGCCGATTATGTACCCACAACTAACGCGATCCAACTACACAATTTGAGCGATGAAGATTTTGTTGCACTTCAAGCCCAACCCTTGTGGGACGCAGTGAAAACTGAGGCAACAAACTTCTAGATCAATCGGGAGGGACTCTATGCAATCTGCCATGCGGTGTCGGAATCTGTAATGTCCTCCCTGACCATCCAGGCTCTAAATCGTGCCTTCTCCATAGTTACGGAACGATAATTGGTAACAGGAGGAGTAGCCCCCACCATTTCATACGCATCACATGGTAAAACGGTAAGTTAGAGGGAGAAAGATCCAACTTCTCTCTAGAATTTTTCCATCCGATTCGTCATCATCCTTGGTAGGTTTTGCCCCTCCCCGGTGCGCTCCTGCCATCCCTCCCCGGCGTGCTCCTGCCACCGCTTGATCCATCTTCTTAGCGGTGGAGAAGTCCATCCTCCGTTTCTCGGGAATCTGCTTCTACCAAATCAGGTTCCTAAGAAAAAACCCTTCTCAGGTGTTTCCCCCTTCTTTCCCGACGAGCACCTGCTGTCTCCTACTCCACCGCGACAACGGCAGCAAAATCCATCTTTCTCTCTTCAAAAATCAGCATCTCCCTTAACAGGGTCCTAAGAGAATCCATTCCCAGGTAACTACATCCCCCGCTATTCTCTTTGCATGTTGATGGTACCATCTCCTTGATCGGTTTCAGTGCTTGTTAAAAATTTGATCATGCAACATCCGATTTAAGCAGCATCAACACCTCTGTCCTTCTCGGCCTTAAGCTCCTAGACTTCTCCGATCAAGTTCCATCTCCCCCTACCCTCTCTTCGCTCTTGGCGATGAAACCCTGTTCCATCTTTAGACCCCTTCAAAACCAGTGAGCAATAAATTTTGAGTTTATCCACATCTCTTGTGTCTCACCTCGTGTATCCCAAACAGCTGTAGGTGCTTACAAAAACACATCTCATTGATTACTCCTTTTCACCCTTTCTATTCTCTCTGTTGGCTACAAACCCTTCCCTAGATTTTCGCTGGCTTCCAGATCAAATCAGTTTTACTTTTGGCCCAGACATCTGCAATAAAAGCCCCACCAAACGATCTGATAACAACATGAGGACAGCAGGCGCCCTCGCCTCATGCATAAAAACACCGTGCATGCATAAGTCAGGCAAGATAACAACCTTCCGCCGCGCTTTGAATAAGCATAAACCCTCGGTGCCCAGCAACAACACAAAAACCCCAACTCCTCTAAACAACATGAACTCCCGCTTTTCCTTCATCGAAATCCATCTAGCCGACCCTTCTTTTTCATCAAGCATCCCTCTGCCAAGAGCCTGGATCTACCACAAGCACGACGTTTCTCCTGGCTCCAGTATGATCAATATCGGACACCGCTCTTTCCAGGCCCAGATCACATGGTCTACCCCCTCGGAAACAACCTGGGGAAAAAAAGCCCCCTTCCTCCTCATCTCGGAAGGGTGGAGTGATATGCGCAAGGAACTGAATCTTCAACCAGAGTGGTCGATGTTCCTACAACTGATAGAAAATTGTACCTTCCGTGCCTGGGTTCGGGACTTCGACCACGATACTCCCCCAGCTCTTGCTCACCTTTACAAAAAGCATGATCAAGATAGTTCATCATCCTCAAACTCCGCGGACCAACTCTTTATCAGACCTGAACATCAACCCCCCATGGGAGCAAAATCCTGGCCCATCTCTATCTCTTCAGGATCAGAGGATGAAGAAGACGATGTCACATCTCCCCAGGTTCAACAACATTGTTCCATCGCAGAAAGGTACAGGCTTTTTCCTTCTCCATATTTTAAAGGTAAAAATTACGAGCCAAAATTATCGTCCTTATATAAAACCCTCCTTCCCAAATCTCCCCAATTTGGGGATATCATCCCTAAGGACTTTACCCACCTAAACCTCTCTTTTCCCATCCTGGGCCATGCAAAATCTTCCCTTCTCATAAACAATACCCTAGAAAAATCCCCCACCGCCCATATCTGGACGACGGTCCCCCCAAAAAGACCTTTTCGAGCCCTTTTCTGTACTCTCTGCTACAGAAACAACCACTCTACTTCCAGATGTTTCTCTCGATGCTCTTGCTTCGGATGCGGTCATCTAGAGCACATAAAAAGGTTCTGTTTGGCCTGACTTAGCCCCAACAGGGACAAATACCAGTCAAAACCCCACCCCACCCCTCCTACATGCACACTCAAACGACTCAAATATCACCTTTCCAAAGAAGCATTGCTGCCTCAAAAAGGCATTCTTCTGTCTCCTGGTACAACGCTGCGCCCTCCCATCATCATTACCTTTCAAAAAACCCTTTTGCATGCCTCGCAAATCTCCCGCCCAAACATGCAGAAGCTACCTCCCCTTGTCGCTTGACCTCAAACACCCGGATCCCTCCTATAACTAAATCCTTTCACCTGCCTAGAAACCTTGCCAAGCACAACACACAACGAAAAAACCCTCCTCCAAAAACCCCATATGCAAAAACTCTCTGTGACAACCATCCTTCCTCCTTACCAACCATGAAGGTCTCCGACCACCTAGAATATTCCATTACCCTGGATCTCCCTGCAAACTGTATGCGCTTGCTCAAAGTCTTCTCTCTTAGAAGCATCCTAGTTTCAGTTGAAAATAACTTGTACAACAACCCTATCAACGTCCTAGACATCACACGAGCTTTGGCTCTTCTTCTTTCCTGGCCACACTATCCTCAAACCTAAAATCTTCTCGCCCACCCAGCTTATTTACACTGTCCCTGAAGGAACGAAGATAAACCATCTTTTCAACCAAGTACTCACCATTCCATGTGGTTCGAGCTTTAGCATGGAGAGACTATCTAAATGGTCAGCTGACTCTGGTTCTTTCCCAGCCCCTGCAGGCAGCTGAGACTGGGTTGTCATTTCAAATCTTCCTCCCCATTTGTGGGAGATTGAGATTTTTAGAGGCATTGCTCATTCTATCGGGGCAACTCTCTAATACATCAGCCCAGAAATGCTTCACCCTACTCAATACATCAAAGCTTACTGTCTCTTCTTAATCAAAGCTGCCATCTCCCTACCGCCATCCATCAATATTAGAATTGGCGAGTCAATCTATCATTTAAAGCTTACAGCTGAACACCCTACAATAAATAGCACTGCCTTCTCTGATCTTACTTTTCATCCTCCATCTTGGTTTAGCTCAAACAAAGAAAAAATCCCTATCTCGCATTCCAGAGCCCCACCTGAAAGAAACCATGTCTAGATTAGGAAAACCTCAACCCATTCTGAAAACTCCTATCATCTCCCAAATAAGAAAAGAACCAGATCTCCAGAACCCTCTCTCCCTGCAAACAATATCAAACCTAGAAGCAACACTTTCCCATCACCTTCTTCTACAAAAGAAAGTTGGCATTCACCAAACAAAAACAACCAAACAACTTTGTTTCAAGACTCATCTCAGCATCAGAATGAAAACTCTCTGCAGAGTTTGGAACATGAGAGCCCTCAACAGAAGCCCAACTCCAGTTACCTTCAAATGATCCTGCAGCCAAATCAATTCAACTCCAAAGGCTCCAGCATCATAAACATATCAAAGAAAGGTAACACCCCTCCTTGCTCTTTTAGTTATGTTTCCTCTACATCTACTTTTTCTACATCTCCTTCTTAAAAAAAAAACAAATAAAGATTTCGATACAACAGAAGATCTAGCTTCTTGGTCAAACATAAAAAGTTTCGCATCTTTTGCAAATAAGATAGGCATTCATATTGCAGAGGACGATGACGCACACAATGTCCTTAACAACCTTGAATCTTTCATGGGATGGTCGAAGAAAGGGTGTTAACCGACTAGCACCCTATCTGTGTCTTTCTTATTAATATCTGTGTTTTCTATTTAAGCTTTTTGTCTTTACCTTTGTCATGAAAATTTCATCTTGGAACATTTGTGGTGCTGCAAATCTCCAAAGAAGAAAAAAAAAACGCTCCCACATCTATAAAAATAATATATATCTCACTTCCATCCAAGAAACTAAAACCTTTCTTACCCCTTTTTCCCTCAAAACTATTGGCGGTAATAGAATCACAAACTGGATTCAACTACCCCCTAAGGGCTTCAAAGGTGGTATCATTGTCGGCTTTAATAACCAGGCTCTAATCTTGCAAAAATCTTCCATTCAAAACTTCTCCATAACTATTGATTTTAAAAATCTCGCTGACGGTTATCTTTGGTCTTTCTCTGGAATCTATGGGGAACCAGGGTATAATAAATCCCTCTTTCTTGAGGAACTAAATTTCCTCATTTTAAATTATCACTTGTCCCCATGGGTTCTTGGTGGTGATTTTAATCTTATCACCCAGATCTCAGATAGGCACAATTCAAATCCTTCTTCCTCATCGATGTCAGCGGCTGATAAAAAGTTCAATCAGATGCTAACAAACCACTCTCTTATTGACCTTGCACCCTCAAATGCCTTATATACGTGGTCAAGAAATCAGTCTTTTGCTAGACTTGATCATTTCATTTATACAAATCTTTGGGAAGACAAACACCCATTCACATCTGTCTATATCTCCCATAAAACTATTTCAGACCACTTTCCCTTAATTCTTGAAACTGCTTCTTGCTCTTGGGGTTCTCGACCCTTCAAATTTGAAAACAACAGGCTCTCCATGGAAAATTTCTCCAGATCTTGTCTTGAAGCTTGTACACTTGCAAACCCTCAAACAACAAACATGGGCCTTCATATCCTAAACAACACAAAATATATCAAAAATCACATTAAAAAATGGAAACTTCAAAATCCCTCGACCTTATCTGAAATTCAAAAAAATCTTGAAGACCAGCTTCTCTTTGTCGAAAAAGACCCATCTGCTGATCCTGCTTTGATCCTTTCTATAAAAGTTGATCTCGACCACATAAACAACAACATTGATACAAGATGAAGACAAAGAGCTAAGATCTCTTGGGCTAAAGAAGGAGACAAAAATACAAAATATTTCCACAAAATTTGTAACCAAAACTTTAGAAACAACGCCATAACTCATCTAATGATAAATGGCAGACTCACTTCTCATAAACAATCCATCATAATACATATAAAAAACCATTTCAAAAAAATCTTCAATAACAACCACAACCCAATTTGTCTAAAAAACCTTCAATGGAACACCATTTGTCAAAAGAAAATAAAAAACCCTCAAGATCTCATCAAACCCTTCACCCTTGATGAACTACAATCTGCTATCTCTGACCTAGGTAAAATTAAATCCCCTGGACCTGATGGTCTTAATGTGGAATTCTATTTGGCAAACTGGAACCATTTTAAACACGATTTTCTTGCCTTTCTATCTGCCTTCCACGCCAGTTCAAACCCACAAAACATCATCAAATACATTAATAAAACTTTCATTACTCTGATAAAAAAAATAGTCAGCCTGAAATCATCTCCCACTTCAGACCTATCAGCCTCATAAATACCTCATACAAAATCATCGCAAAAACTTTATCTAACATGATCAAACCTCTCATGGATGACATCATTCCTCTTAACCAATCAGCCTTCCTAAAAAACAGAAGCATACAAGATGCTTTTTTAAAAAATCCCCTCTCCTAGCCATCAAACTGGACTTTGAAAAAGCCTTTGACTTTGTAAACTGGCAATGCTTGTTGAATACTCTCAAGGGCTTTGCATTTCCTGACAGATGGATTTCTTGGATCCATGCTTGTATTTCAACAAATCATTTCTCCACGATCACCAATGGGGTTCCTTTTGGCTATTTCCATAATTCAAATGGACTAAGACAAGGGGACCCTCTCTCTCCATACCTCTTCATCATCTTAACCACTATTCTCTCTCGCATGATTCAGATGGGAAAACAAAATGGACTTATCTCTGCTCCTGATGTCTGCAAGGAAAACATCATTCAATTCGCAGATGACACCATCATCTTCTCCTCCCCAGAAAAATCCTCAGTTCAGAATATATTTAGGATCATAGGTATCTTCTCATATATCTCTGGGCTAAAAGTAAATATACAGAAATCCTCCATCTTCGGGGTAAACATTCATCAATCTTCTTTGGAGCACCTCAAAGACTTCCTAAAATGCAAGACTGAAGAATTCCCAATCAAATACCTGGGTCTCCCCATCACCCCTTATAACATTACAAATGTTATTTGGAACCCCATAATTTCAACAATAAACTCTAAACTCACAAACTGGGTAAACAACTTCCTCAACCTCTCGGGTAGGCTCACTCTTCTAAACAGTGTCATCACACCAATAACAACCCACTACTTGAGCTGCATTCCCTTACCCTAAAAAACTAAGTCTATTCTAGATAAAATTCGAAGAAATTTTCTTTGGAACAACTACCACAAACTAGATAAACCAGGGAAACATTACCATCTAGTCAATTGGAAAATGATTTCTGCTCCTCTGGACCAAGGAGGTTGGGGAATAATAAACATTGAAACACACTCGCTCTGCCTCATTGCCAAAATCATTGACTGCCTAATTCAAAACAAAAAGAAAATTTGGACCAATCTCATCAAACACAAATATTATCAAAACTCACCACCATGGCACCAAATCCATCTGACAACAACCTCCCCGCTTTGGAAATTCATCAATAAAAATATACAAACGATTTCACAAATCTTAAACACTCCTCCTCATTCACACAAAATTATCTCCTTCTGGTTTGACCCATGGTTTGAAAATAACTCAGTATTAAATCTCAAACCATCATGGTCTATTCCAAACAATCTCCTCAACATAAGAATTGATAAAGCCCTTTCGCTAATCACCAGTAATATATCAAATTCCTTTAAAAGATGTATCCTATCTCAGTTAAGTCAAAAAGAATTCAAACAACTTTCAAATTCTATGGAAAACAACACCTCAAATATCATCTTGGAAATGGGGGAAAGATTATTCGATTATACGTGCTTACAATTTTCTCTCTTTCAGAGGTATCTCCCCTTCTTCATCAAAGATTTGGAAACAAAAATGCCACAAAAATACAAAAAATTTTTATGGCTTCTTTTACATAACAAACTTCTTTCAGGTGAAAACATCACAAAAAAAGGATTCATTGGCCCATTTAGATGTGCTCTTTGTGAAAAAATAGTGACTCAATCAGCCACATCTTCTTTAAATGCTCCTTTTCTCAAACTATATTTTCACATTTCATGAGAAATTGCCTTCCTGATCTCCAGGAAGCCACTTTCCCCATCCAAACAACACCTTTAAGACTTTACAAGAATTTCAAGAGCAGTGATCTCTTCACCACAATCTGCTGGAATCTTTGGAAAGAAAGAAACAATAGAAGTTTCAACAATAAGAAAAATTTGGCAACAAATATTATAACTCAAATAGATGTCGATCTTCACATCCTTATAAAACTGCAGGAAAATTAGCA